>LNAC01000039.1:5463358-5512875 GCA_002007465.1 Ailurus styani
TTAAGATTTTATTTATTTACTTGACAGAGAGAGAGAGATCACAAGTAGGCAGAGAGGCAGGCAGAGAGAGAGGGGGAAGCAGGCTCCCCGCCGAGCAGGGACCCGGATGCGGGCCTCCATCCCAGGACCCTGAGATCATGACCTGAGCCGAAGGCAGAGGCTTTAACCCACTGAGCCACCCAGGTGCCCCAATAATGGCAGGATAATTTATGGAGATACTAATACCCCCCATTTCCCCTTTAGCCCTTCCAAGCAGGTAGCCAGTCTATTTGTAGTCCACTGTCTTAGGAGGTCTAAAGAATGGAAAGCTGAAGCTACTTGAAGACCCGTGCCTTTTCCTGTCCATTGTTAGAGACTGAGCTCACTGAAGAAAATATGCTAGATACCTAAGAGGGAAAATTTAAAACTGGAGGCTGGGAAGGAGCATAAACTGGTATGTCCTCAATCCCCTCCCAGCGCCCTGGACAGGTACCAAGATCTATGATCTGCTTAGAAAGGCTAGACCTGGTATGCCTGGGTGGCTCAGTCATTAAGTATTTGCCTTCAGCTCAGGTCGTGATCCGGGAGTCCTGGGATCAAGCCCTGAATCGGGCTCTTCGCTCTGTGAGAAGTGTGCTTCTCCTTCTCCCACTCCCCCTGCTTGTGTCCCCTCTCTCACTGTGTCTCTCTCTGTCAAATAAATAAAATCTTAAAAAAAAAATTACTTGGAAACAATCTTATCCTTTCCTGTTTGCTTTTGATTAAAAAAAAATGGCTAGAACTTTAACTGAGGCTCCCAAACACAGCAGGGATGCCCGTGCTCTGGGAAACAGAGTCCCTGCATTTCAAGGATCTGGGTGGTTTCAGCCATGGGAATTTCAGTGGTAACCAATGTGGGCTGGAGACTGGAAAGTTCTCTCCAAATACTATGTAAGATCTGAGAGTGTAAAGGAGAGAAAACTGACAGAAATTAAATTTTTCTGCCAACCCGTTAAATATTAAGAGTTAAATATTTTGAACATCGCTCTTGATAATAATTACCTCGAGACTGTCATAAGCTTAAAGTGGATTCAGCCAAAACATGCTAATGACACTTGACCCTTACCAACCCCTCCCTGCTCCTCCAGCATGGATCCTTGAGCCATCTTTTTGGATCCAGGGCCAAATTATATTTCTGCTATATAGCTGCCATAGTATTTGGCCCTCCTCTGGCCTTCAAAGATTTTTTTAAATCACCTAAGCAATTTCTCTTCCCTATTCAGTTTCAAACTAGCAGCTTCTATTGTTGCTGTTTTTAATAACAGCCATATTAGGATGTATTAAACATACCATAAAATGGACTATTTTAAAGTATACAATTCAGTGGTTTTTAGTATATTCACGGAGTTGTGCTAATTTCCAAATATTTTTATCACCTCCAAAAGAAACCACATATCTAGGTGCAGTCATTCCCCTCCCCACCCCCCATGACCTGGCAACCACTAATCAAACTTTTCTCTCTATAGGATCACTTAACTGGAAATCTCATATAAATAAATCTCATATAAATCTCATATAAATTCAATATGTGGCTTTTTGTGTCCGCCTTCTTGGTATAATGCTTCCGAGTTCACCCATGTCGTAGCATATATCTGTACTTCATTCCTTTTTATTGGCAAATAAGATTCAATATATAGACCTGCCAAATTTGTTTTATTGCTTTTATTTATTTATTTATTTTAAGCAATCTCTCCACCCAAGGTTGGGCCCAAGCTCACTGCCCCAAGATCAAGAGTTGGATGGGTTATTCTGCCCAATAACTACCTGTTTTCTGTCCAACATGTTTTAATCTCTAAGCTAATTTTCAAAGGGCATAAGCTCTAGGCCATGAAGCCAATACTATGTCTCCTTTCCTCCAAGGGAATGGTTTGTGTGCTATGTTTTAATATTAAAATTACTTTACAGATTGTGTATACACATGTTTTTGTAAATATATAGAATATCTCTGAAAGGATATGTAAGAAACTGGTAAAATTGGTTGTCTTTGGGAAGGGGATGTAGGGGGACAGGGATGGAGAGCTTACTTCTTACTCTATCCTTTTTCACTCTATATCCTTTTGTAAATTGTTCAAAATAAATAAAAATAATAATTACTTCTTAAATAGTAAACAGTAAAAACCTTGAAGAGATGTATGAGGCTTGTTTATTTGAAAGGGAATTTTATTTTTTTAAGATTTTATTTATATATTGGTCAGGGAGAGAGCGAGCGAGAGAGAAACAGCACACAAGCAGGGGGAACGGCAGGCAGAAGGAGAGGTAGAGGAAGGCCAATGTGATACTCACCCCAGGACCCTGGGATCGTGCCTGAGGCGAAAGCAGACGCTTAACGGACTGAGCCACCCAGGTGTCCCTGAGAGAGACTTCTTAAATTATTACACTGACCTTACAAAACACACATATTCTCGGGGTGCCTGTGTGGCTCAGGTCATGATCTCAGGGTTCTGGGATCACACCCAGCGTCAGGCTCCCTGCTCAGTGGGGAGTCTGATTCTCTCTCTGCCTGTGTTCTCCCTCTGTTAAATAAATAAGAAAAATCTTCTAAGAAATCCACATACACACATATTCTCATTCCTCAAGCCTTTGTGACTGCTGTTCCCATAGCTCAGAATGCCCTTCTCCTCTCTATCTTCCCTTTTATACCAATAAAATCTGACAACTTGTGTAATTTTTCAATTTACAAAGCACTTTCAGATAAAACATAATCTAATCTTCAAATTGAAAAATACGGTAAGTATAAATACTTTTATCTTCATTTAATAAATAAGAACACTGAGGTTTAGAAAGTAGCTGCTTTTCCCAGATCATGATTATTACATTTCAGAACTAGGATTCAAATCTACAACTTCAAACAGGTTAAGTCCTCCACCTTTTCTTTTTTCTAAGCAATGAAATCCTATTTCGTTAATGGGGCAACTCAGTAAAAATGTACAAAGCTGTTTACTAAAGTGTTGTGTAATATTTTAGAAAAATATTTTAAGTAATCTCTATACCCAACGTGGGGGTCCAACTTGAAACCCTGAGATCAAGAGTTGAATGCTCTACCACTCAAGCCAGCCAGGCCACACAAGCATTGTGAAATAGTATTACACAATAAATGCTACGCAGTTACTAAAAGTTATGACGTAGACCTGTATTTACCAAGGAAAACTTGGAAAAACATCCATGATATTGTATACGGTGAGAAAAGCAAGTTAAAAACAGAGGTACAGGGCGCCTGGGTGGCTCAGTGGGTTAAAGCCTCTGCCTTCGGCTCAGGTCATGATCTCAGGGTCCTGGGATCGAGGCCCGCATCAGGCTCCCTGCTCAGTGGGGAGCCTGCTTCCTCCTCTCTCTCTGCCTGCCTCTGCCTACTTGTGATCTGATCTCTCTCTCTGTGTCAAATAAATAAATAAAATCTTTTAAAAAAAATAAAAAAATAAAAACAGAGGTACAAATTTAACACTTTAAAAAAAAGTGTTTACATGCAGAAAGATGCTGCAAGGATATACGTGAAAGTGTTTTTTAAAAGTTAATACTCTAAAATTTTGTATATTACTAATAGATAAAACACGTTAAATGCTTAATCTGTGCCAAATGCTGGGCTAAATCTATTTTACATGTATTGTCCCATTTAATCCTCACAATAACTAACTTGCCTAAGACCTTGCTGCTAAAAATGCAGCTGAACTGGACAAGTTATCAGATTCCCAAAGCTCATGCTCTTTGGAGCTAGCTAGATTATCCTGTCTCATAAACAAAGATCATTTATTTTATAATCAGAGAAACCCATGAGTTTAAGAAAATTCGGTTCAAAACTCCACTTCCCCGGGTCTCTGAATTCTCCTAACCGTGTTGTTGGGTCTTCCAGCACCTAGGGCAACCTCATTAGCATTTCATTGGTTGGGTCTCTCTACCTCTCTTAGATCTCAGGCTGGCAGGCCTGAAACCCAAGCCCACTCTGCTGCGTTCCTTACGTGTTATATTGAAACGTGCCCTTAACTCGGCTCAAGGAGAACTTGAATTGAGGAGAAGTGTTCACACGATATTAAGAATTTCTTTCCAAGAAATGTTGAGTCGGGGCAAAGCGAGGCCTCATTTCCCTCCCGCGTGGCTGTCTCCTTGCTTGCACCTTCTTTATCCTCTCTCCCTCCCCAGCCCCGTCCCCCACCCCGGGCCGGTAGCCCGAGGGTGTCCTCGGCCGCAGGCCTGCCGCCACAGGCCGCCACCAGAGCCGAGCTCCTTCTCTCCAGAAAGGAACGAGGAGGAGGCCTGGAGGGGACTCCCACGTGGGCACGGGGCCGGCCATCTCGCGTCCTGGCAGGAGCAGTCTGCGGGGCCGTAGCAGCAGCCAGACCTGGGGAGCTGCTGCCCGTACTCAAGATGGCGGCCGCAAAGGGCGTGGCCAGCGACTCGGAGGTTCCGAAAAGGTTCGGAATCATGGCGGCGACCGAGGAGCGGATCCGGGAGGACGGGGAAGAAGAAGAAGCAGCAGAAGAAGAAGAGGAGGAGGAGGAGGAGGAGGAGGAGGAGGAAGAGGAGGAAGCAGTGAGTGGCACGACAGCGGCCTGCGCGGCGGGGGCGGGATGCGGCTGGCGGGAGGGAGAGGTCCGGGCGCGCCGAGCCGGGAGCGCCGGCCTCGGCCCTGGCCTCCACACGGTAGTTAGAATGGGGACGTAGAGGAAGTCACCTTAGGCAACGTCGCTTGCTTCCTCTCGTTGAAAGCAGGACCTGGTGCTCGCAGAGGTTGGGATCACTGCAGTTGGGATTTTTGGCTTCGCCTGTGAACGGCCCCCTCCTGCACGCTCCCGAGCTAGCCCGTTAACTCCTCTTTCTTCCACCAGGAGCAGTTGGTTCTGGTGGAGTTGTCCGGAATTATTGATTCAGACTTTCTATCCAAGTGTGAAAATAAATGCAAGATTTTGGTGAGTCTTCTAGAATTGGGGGATTTCCGTAGATTTTCTTACATTTAAACAAGAACGAATAGTGAAATACGTATCCCCAAAGATCTATTCCTCGTTACAAAGCACTGAATTCTAAGGACAATCGCAGAGGACAGGGACTATGGGAGCAAATGGGGGAAAATACCATACAATGCTTGGGTGTCTGTGTGCCTGGGGAGAGTTAAAGATTTAGAGGAGGTAGCATTTTGTTATCAGCCAGTATATTTCGGAAAAAAATACGTTGTTTTAGATAGTGAGCGGGGAGAGAAAACAGTGAAGACAGGCAATTCAGATATGCACGCAGGGATTAACTGGAGAAGGGAGGAAACCAAGGCAGGAAGACAAGACTTTAAAGACCTCACACTCTACTGTTGACTTGAGCTGTGGTGTCATGTTTCCATCTGTTTTTATCACTTTACTTAAAAATCTTTGAGCTATTTTTTTTTAAAGATTTTATTTATTTATTTCACAGAGGGAGAGAGATCATGAGGAGGCAGAGAGGCAGGCAGAGAGAGAGAGGGTGGGGGAAGCAGGCTCCCCGCTGAGCAGAGAGCCCGATGCGGGCCTCGATCCCAGGACCCTGAGATCATGACCTGAGCCGAAAGCAGAGGCTTTAACCCACTGAGCCACCCAGGCGCCCTGAGCTACTGTTGACAAAAACTTTTTCTGTTCTTACCTTAACTTAAAGAGGATGTTGATTGAAATACAACTTGCTACTTGGATATGAAGTAGTCTTCAGATTTTAACTGCTGTGATGAGAGCATTTTTAGCTTACTTTGCACTTGCTAGGACAAGCTCCAGAGTTCCCCAGTTTTGGAGATCACTCTTCTTGGTAGCAAGGCTACATATTGAAGGCTCTTTCTTTTTTTCGTTTTAATTGAGATACAACTGACATAACATTCATTATATTTCAGGTATACAACATAATGATTTAATAGTTGTGTGTACTGGGAAATGATCACCACAGTAAGTCTAGTTAACATCCATCACTACACACAATTACAATTTTTTTTTTTGGTAATGAGTACTTTTTTTTTTTTCAATTAAGTAAGCTCTGTGCCCAACATGGGGCTTGAACTCATAACCCTAAGATCAAGAGTCGCATGCTCTACAGACAGCTAGCCAGGCATCTAGTTGTAATAACTTTAAAGAGGTTACTCTCTTAGCAACTTTTAAGTGTACACTATGGTATTATTAAGTAGATTAATGCTGTACATTACATCCCAGGACTTATTTATTTTATAACTGAAAGTTTGTATCTTGTGATTACCTTCACCCATTTCACCCAACCCCCCAAGGATTTTTTTGTTTTTTATACAGGGAGAAGGGAGGGACAGGCAGAGGGAGAGGGAGAGAGAGAATCCTAAGCAGACTCCACACCCAGCATAGAGCCCGAGGTGGGACTAGATTTCATGACCTGCCCTGGGCTGAAATTAAGAGTTAGATGCACTTAACTGACTGAGCCACTCAGGTGCCCCTGCAAGGGTTTTTCAAATGATGATTTTTTAATAATCCTGTATTCTGTTGCAGGGAATTGACACTGAGAGACCCATTCTGCAAGTGGACAGCTATGTCTTTGCTGGAGAGTATGAAGGTAGGAGGATGTCATAGATGAAACTCCTTTTTTATATGCTTTTCAGAGAAAGTTACTCTGTTATTTCTCAACAAGTTGCCTTCAACTTTTCTGCAGACACTCTTGGGACCTGTGTTATATTTGAAGAAAATGTTGAGCATGGTAAGTGCTTGCACTGCTGACTTGAATCTTTTTACTATGAAATACTGCAACCTTACTTTCGTATAGTAAATATTAAAATTAAACATCTCGTGTGCCCATTGTCTAGCTATATGAAATCCTAGCGTTTTGCCAGATAATTAAAAAACATTCCAGATGCATTTGAAGCCTCGTGTAGACCCATCTCTAAACATGCGCCCTTCCTCTGTCTTGATAATCACTCTCCTGAATTTGATGTTTTCCTTCCCATACCTGATTTTGTATTACATATATATGTATCCACAAACAATGAGTAGCATTTTTTATATATTTTCAAATTTGATACAAATTACAGCATATTATATGTATCATTGTGTATCTTGTTTTCAGTTAGAGATAGGTTTTGAGATTTATACAATTGGTATGTATAGTTCTGTTTTCCCTGTTGCTAAGTATTCTATTTGTGACCATATCACAGTGTATTCTCCAGTTACCAGACGTGTTGATGGCTTCCATTTTTACCAGTGATTACTAATAACTATGAAAATTTACTGAATGCCTTCTATATGTCAGGCATTCTTCTAAATGCTACATCTATTAACTCATTCTCATCACAAGTGTGTGAGGTCAATACCATTGTTGTCTTCATTTTACATTTGAAGAAACTGGAGCACAGAGAGGTAAATAACATTCCCAAGGTCATATACAAAGTAAGGGACAGAGCCAGGATTTGAACCCAGGTGGTCTGGTCCAGAGCCTGTGATCTGAACTACACTTATTAACTCACTACAAAAATGCCGCCATGAGTATTTTGTGTCTCCTTATGCATGTATGCAAAAATGGCTCTAAGATATACACTTAGGAATGGAATTATTAGATTGCTGAGTGTGTATTAGGTTTAACCATATGAAGTGCCCAATTTGAACTGAATGTGGCAGTTTCATGTGGTTCAATGTAATAGGTAGTGGTATGATCCTTTCTAAAGTGTAGTGTCAGTGACCAATAGCAGGGTGTGGAAGTTTTCAGTGTGCTTCACACCTCCAGCTCAGAGCCTTATCCTCTCTCTTGCCTGCGCCCACAGTTTCCTATATAGCTGTGACCCCAGGCAGCAGGTTATTTCTTAGCTTTCCTTCATGATTGAGAATGTCCTGGCTCCAGTCTTGCTTTAAGTAGTAAGTCTGACTTTGGTGCTTCATTTTGAGGGGTAGAATTTGACACTTCATGACCCTGTAAGGCCAAATTCCTGGTCCCACTTTCCTTCTTCAGGGCTTGGAGCCCAGCAGGCCGATAGGTTTAATTTTACTCACAGCTTTGTGTTTCAGTCCTCTGGAGATGTTTGTTGTCTTGGGGTCCAGTTGTGCCTTCAGTTGTTATGTATTTTATCTATCATTTCTCTGTCCTGGGAGCAGGAAGGATGAATTAAATTTTGAACTTATGCACTGAGGCTTAACATGATTATTTGGTGGCATCAACAGTAAAATAATTGAGTTCATTTTATGTTCTAGGTGATGCAGAAGGCAGTGATAAAACGGTTCTAAAATATAAATGCCATACAATGAAGAAGCTCAGCATGACAAGAACTCTTTTGACAGAAAAGAAGGAAGGAGAAGAAACCATAGGTTAGTTCACTTCTCTGAAAGTAGCCGATTTTTTGGCTTTGACAATGACACATTGCTGCCAGGACATTCCTTGTACTTTGTAGAAACACCTGTATTTCATGGCAATTGAGAGTGCTCCCTGAAAAGGACCAGGTATAGATTTAAAATTCATTTGAACTGTAGGGGCGCTTGGGTGGCTCAGTCAGTTGAGCTTCTGACTCTTGATCTCAGCTCAGGTCTTAATCTGTGGTTGAGTTTGAGTCCCGTGTTGGGCTCTGCTCTGGGCATGGAGCCTACTTAAAAAAAAAAAAAGATAAAAAAATTCATTTGAACGTTAGCGTAGCAGAGGGCACTGGAGACATGTAAGAAATTTCTCATCTGCTTTGCACTGGAAAGAGTTGTGAGGAGTTTGTCAAACTTGATAGATTTCTAACCCGTAGGGATTCAGCAGCCACCAGCCCCCTACTCCCTTAATTAAAACTTCTTTGTAAGTGGAGATGATAGGACCTGGATTCTCAAGGTGAAACCCTAGAGGATCTCCTAGAAACTTGTGGCAGTGTGGCAACCTTCCCCGGGAAGCTAATAACTGGAAGAAGCTGGCTTTATATGTGAGGGAGGGACTCTAGAACCACAGTGGTTGGACCTGAGTTTCATTCTTTTTTTTTTTCTCTTTAAAGATTTTATTTATTTGACAGAGAGAGAGATCGGATCACAAGTAGGCAGAGAGGCAGGCAGAGAGAGAGGAGGAAGCAGGCTCCCTGCTGAGCAGAGAGCCAGATGCAGGGCTCAATCCCAGGACCCTGAGATCATGACCTGAGCCGTAGGCAGAGGCTTTAACCCACTGAGCCACCCAGGTGCCCTACTTATTTAAAGATTTTATTTATGTATTTGACAGAGAGAGAGAGTACAAGCAGGGGGAGCAACAGGCAGAGGCTCTCCGCCGAGCAGGGAGCCCAATGTGGGACACGATCCCAGGACTTGGGATCATACATTACCTGAGCCGAAGGCAGACACTTAACCAACTGAGCCACCCAGGCACCCTCAATTTTTTTTTAAAGATTTTATTTATTCATTTGAGAGGGAGAGAGGATGAGCAAGGGGAGGGGCAAAGATAGGAGGAGAGGGGAAGCAGACTCCTCACTGAGTGGGGAACCTGAGGTAAAGCTTTCGGCTCAGGTCATGGTCCCAGGCGCCCAGGATGTATTTATTTTAGAGAGAGCGCACATAGGGAGGGGCAGAGGGGGAGGGAAAAAGGAGAGGAAAGAGAATCTTAAGCAGACTCCCCAATGAATGAGGAGCCTGATGCAGGGCTCAGTCCCACAAACCTGAGATCAGACCTGAGCCAAATCCAAGAGTCAGATGCTTAATCAACTGTGTCACCTGGGCACCCCCAAATTACTAGCGTTATTGAAACAGTACTTGATTATGGGGGTTCATTGGTGGGTTAGAGCTGTGACTATGAAAAGGATAACAATTTTTTTCAGGTTTCTTTTTTTTTTTGAGAGGTGTCTTACTTCATAGTTGGATGTTCCAACTCAAAATGACATGTGGATGTTGAGTTGAAAGATGATAGGGTAGTATCATCTATTATGGAAATTGAGGAGAAAATTGTAGGGAAGTCAAAGACTTTTCTATAAGGCATGAGGTGGCAGTGAGAGTTCAAATTATCTCAGTGAGTTGGGAACTGGACTCAGGAAAAGGGGCTTGGAATAGTAACATTAGTTTTAGTGATTTTTTGTGGTCTGAATTATTTTTTTAAAATTTTTAACTGGAGGAGCACCTGGGTGGCTCAGTCAGTTAAGTGTCTACCTTCAGCTCAGGTCATGATCTCAGTCCTGGGATCAAGCCCCAAGTTGGGCTCCGTGTTCAGCGAGGAGTCTGTTTCTCCCTCTCCCTTTGCCCCTCCCCCTGCTTGTGTGCTCTCTCTTGCTTATGCTCTCTCTCCAATGATTAATAAAAACCTTTAAAAATTTTTTTAATTGAAGTATAGTTGATATATAATATTAGTTTCAGGTGTACAACATAGTGACTTGATAATTATATATATTACAAAGTGCTCACTGTAAGTGTAGTCACCATATAGTTACTACAATATTATTGACTATATTTCATTTACAGTGATTTTTTATTTATTTGCCCCAGGGGTACAGGTCTGTGAATCATCAGGCTTACACCTTTCACAGCATTCTTCAAAGCACAAACCCTCCCCAATGTCCATAACCCAGGCACCCTATCCCTACCCTCCCACCCCCCAGTAACCCTCAGTCACTTACAGTGATTTTGATGTTGCATACACTTATAGACATTCCAGGTTTTCCATGTAAGATGGAAATAATGTGATTATCAGTAGTCATTGGTTTATGTTGGGGGTTTATGTTAACATGTATTCATAGGATGAAAATTTGAATTAAAGAGAGGGGCATCTGGGTGGCTTAGTTGGTTGAGTGTCTGACTCTTGGATCTCAGTTCAGCTCTTGATCTCAGCATCATGAGTTCAAGCCCCACACTGGGCATGGAGTCTACTTAAAAAAAAAAATAAAGAGAAATATATATAAGTAACTGAAATTCCTTTTTCATATTTCTTTCTTGGTTTGTCCTCCCATCCCTCACCGTCCCTCATTAGGTGGTGTGGAATGGCTGCAAATCAAGGACAATGATTTCTCCTATAGACCCAACATGATTTGTAGCTTTCTGCATGAAAATGAAGATGACGACGTAGTCACTCCAGCCTCAGATAAATCTCTGGAATTGGAAGAACAAGAGATTCAAACAAAAGATAATTCAAACCTGAGTTATGAACAGGGGAAATCACTGAACTTGGAAGTAGAGAATTCTGGTCCTCTTATTGATATCCCTTCTTCTGAGACAGAAAGTTATGTTTTTATGGAAACTCAAGATACTGCCTTGGAAATCACTCCTAGATGAAATGTTTCTCATTATAATTAGTAATGAACTTTTTGGAGTTTTTATATAAAATAATTGTATAGCTTTCAGTTCACTATTCTAGTTTTGTTGGCTATACATGCATTTCTGATTACAACACAGTTTAATATGCCAGAGTTGTTAAGGACCAGATATGAATTGAATTTTTAAAAATCTGGTATAGATGACTATAGGGACCCTTCTTTAAATTTCTTTAAATTGGAAGTTTTATTAAGGTAAGTGTATAAGTTTTTTATTGTAGCCATCACAAATTACTGCAAGCTTAATGGCTTAAAATGACACAAGTGTATTGTCATATAGTTTTGTAATTCAGCTATCTGACATGGGCTGGGCTAAAATCAAGGTGTTGGCAGGACTTCATTCCTTTTTTGAGGCTGGGGGATAGGGGAGGCTCTGTTTCCTTGTTCATTTAGTTGTTGGCAGATTGCAGTTCTTTGCCGTTGAAGGATCAGTGTCCCATTTTCTTGCTGTCACCTGAGGGCCATTTCCAGCTTCTGGAGGCTGCCTACATTCCTTGGCTTATGGTCCTCTTCTCTTCAAAGCCGGTAAATCTCTTGCTTCTTTTGCTTCTTCCATCATCCTACCTCTGACCTACCTTGCTAATTACCTGACCCAGTATCTGTTCTTTTTTATTTTGTAACAATCCCAGAATTGGGGCGCCTGGGTGGCTCAGTCATTAAGCATCTGCCCTCGGCTCAGCTCATGATCCCAGGGTCCTGGGTTCAAGCCTCACATCCAGCTCCCTGCTCAGCAGGAAGCTTGCCTCTCCCTCTCCCACTCCCCCTGCTTGTGTTCCCTCTCTTGCTATGTCTCTCTGTCAAATAAATAAAATCGTCTAAAAAACCAATCCCAGAATTATTCAGGTTAGTAGTATATCCATATATGTGCAAATATGTAGGTATGTGATTAAGTTCTGGCCAGTGACATGGAATTTTAAGTGTTGAGTGATGGGTGCTTCTGGAAAGTTTCCTTAAACTTTAAAGCATAAAGGGAGATGGGCCAGTTCATCTTCTCTTTTTTCCTGCTGGAACATGGATGTGGTGGCGAGAGCTTCAGCAGGCTTTTTGGACTCTAAAGAAACTGGAAATAGAGCCCGTGAGCGGCAGAGCAACAAGATAGAAGATTGGATCCTGATGTGATGCTTCCCTGGACTTCCAAGAATAAAGGTTAATAAATCCTTTCTTGGGGCGCCTGGGTGGCTCAGTGGGTTAAGCCTCTGCCTTCGGCTCAGGTCATGATCTCAGGGTCCTGGGATTGAGCCCCACATCGGGCTCTCTGCTCAGTGGAGGGCCTGCTTCCCACCCCCGCCCCGGCCGCCTGCCTATCTGCCTACTTGTGATCTCTCTCTCTGTCAAATAAAATAATAAAAAATTAAAAAATAAATCTAAAAATCAATCAATCAATTAACCAATTGATCCTTTCTTTTAATCTCAGGGTCGTGAGTCAAGCCCTGTGTTGGGCTCCATACTGGTCACGGAGCCTACCAAAAAAAAAAAAAAAAAGACCCCTTATTGATAAACTGTGTTTCGACCAGGAAGACTGTGACAGCTATAATTGCCCATAGGAAAATATGGGGTTTGGACTTACTTAAGCACCATGTATTTTTTGTTTTTTTTGTTTTTTTGTATTTTAAAGTAGGCTCCATGCCCAACATGGGGGTTGAACTCATGACCCTGAGATCAGGAGTTGCAATACCTACTTACTGAGTTAGCCAGGCACCCCAAGCACTATGTTACCTATTACAAAGATTCCTGAAAGTAGTGCTCATGGCTTTTTCAAGAGATGTTGGTTCTTGAGAATCCTGAAGTTTCTAAGCCAGGATGGCTTCTGCACCCACCCAAATGATCTTGTCTCCTTACACCTGAACTGACACTTGGGCGCCAGAGTGAAGCCTTCTGTTGAAACAAGCGTCATGCTGCTGTGCTGTTTCCTATGAAGTTAACGGAGTCTGGTGCTGGGTTCAGTCCCATTAGGCCTACTGGGTCCTGTGAGTGTGAATATCCTTCCAAACCTGTGACGACTTCTGCTGTTTGAGCAGAGAAGACACTGCAACTACCTACCTCTGGCCTTTATGTGAAAAAAATAACCTGTCTCTTGTCTAAGTCACTCTGTAATAGCCACACTTAATCCTATTTACTACATTACCCATTTTGAAAAATAAAGAAAAGTGAGGAAATTGAATGTAAGATTCTCGAGATGTGTGATCTTGCTAAGGAAACTGATCTAGACCGATGTAGTTCTACCTTAAATTGAAGGCGATAATAAAATCTTACATTCTGAAGAGAACTTAATGTGTTTTAGTTCCTTATCTGTAAATAAGAATAAATATTTAGAATTTATTAAAACTTATTTTTCAACTATGAAATATTTTGCAAGACTAGAACTTCACAAATGAATTTCTTCACCACTGATCTGCCTTACTGACTTACTAGAATTATTTACAAATGAATCTTGGAACTACAGTCTCTATGTAGCTGCCACAATGCTACTTCTGACACTGAATGCAGTGGTTGGCTTTTGCTTACAAGTAACGATATTCTATTTAATAGGACTATATTGCTAAGGTGCACCATGGGGAATTATTCCTTAAGGCCATTATGGAAATGTTAGGAAATCCAGGCATTTGTTCATTATGAACTACATAGTCGATCATAAATTTATTGACATATATGGCCAGCTGAGTGAAATTATTGATGATACCATGTGGTTAGCTATTCAATAGCAGCTGATCCTTTTTTAAAATCTTTTCTTTTTTTTTAAAGATTTTATTTTTATTTATTTCACAGAGGGAGAGAGATCACAAGTAGACAGAGAGGCAGGCAGAGAAAGAGGAGGAAGCAGGCTCCCCGCTGAGCAGGGAGCCCGATGTGGGCCTCGATCCCAGGACCCTGAGATCATGACCTGAGCCGAAGGCAGAGGCTTTAACTCACTGAGCCACCCAGGCGCCCTAAAATCTTTTCATTTCATTCTGTTCCCATATGAAACCACACAAACTTCCTAATGTGTCAGGCATGCATAGTATTATCTTCCAGAAATGTCATCGGTTCTAAAAATGGGTTTGTTGTCTCTCTTTTTTGACTTCCACCATTATTTCCTTATGGAATAAGAGAATCCTGTTTGTAAAATTGTCTAGAAATACACATTATTGTCTCAATACAGAGTGAATATACACCTTTGTTAATGACAATATATAGTTTCTAGATACTGCTATATATACATTTTTTCTTTTAAAATTTTCTTTTGGGCACCTGGCTGGCTCAGTTGGTTAAGCATCTGCCTTCAGCTCAGGTCATGATTCCAGGGTCCTGGGATCGAGTCCCATGTCAGGCTCCTTGTTCTGTGGGGAGCCTGCTTCTGCCCCCCCCCTCTCTCTCACACACACACACACACTCATGAATAAATGAATAAAATCTTAACAAAATTTTTTTTCTTTTATGGGGGGGAGTGGGAAGTACAACTGGTACTTTGTTTTGGGTTTAATGTAGCCATACTTGCACATCATGAATAAGGATGTCAAGATAGCAAAGCTCCTAGTTTTCTCAAATCGAAAATAAGAGTTCTTTTCACTATCGTGTCTTTATAAACTCTTATTTTCTATTCATATTCCATGCTCCCATTTGGTGATTGTATTAGTTTCCTATTGCGCTGTAACAAATTACCACAAATTTAGTGGCTTAAAACACATTAAATTTATTATAGTTCTGGAGGTCAACTTCCAAGATTAAGTTTTATGGGGTTAAAATCAAGATGTTGATAGGGTTGCATTCCTTGTGGAGACTCCACCAGAGAATCCATTTTCTTGTCTTTTCCAGCTACTAGAGGCTCCCTGCATTCCTCGGCTTGAAGCCACTTTCTCTGTGTTCAAAATCAGTAATGTAACATCTTCAAAACTCTCTCACCTGCTTCTGTCTTCACATCTCTGATTCTTTCACTCCTGTGTCCCTCAGGGACGTGGGATTCAGCCCCACATTGGGCTTCATGTTCAGCAAGGAGTCTGCTTATTCCTCTCCCACTGCTCCTTCCCCACCACTGTCTCTCAGTCTCTCTAAAATAAAGTCTTAAAAATTTTTTTAAATAAAATCTTTAAAAAACCCCACAAAAGAGAAAAATAATTGAAGACAAGAATACCAACAAAGAACAAGGGTAACAAGTAGAAAACTAATATATATGATAGATATGAATCCTAATATATCAACAATAATTTGAATGTCAGTGCTCTAAATGCACCAACTAAAACAGATTATCAGAGTGGATCAAGAGACAAGACCCAACCAAATATTGTCAACATGATATCTACTTTATAAAGACACATAAGATTAAAAACGATGGAGAAAGATACCACTCTAACACTAATCCAAACAAAGTAGGAGTAGCTATATTAATTTAGACAGAGCCAACTTCAGACCAAGGAAAGTTATCAGTGATAAAAAGGGGCATTACATATTGACAAGGTGGTCAATTCTCCAAGAAGACATAACAATCATTAACATGTTTCTAACAATAGAGCATCAAAACACATGAGGCAAAAACTGATAAAACCGCAAGGAGATACAGATGAGTCCATAATAGTTGGAGACTTAAGCAACTCTATCAGAAATGGACAGATCCAGTAGGCAGAAAGTCAACAAGGACATGGTTGAACTGAGCAACTCCATCAGTCAACTGGACATACGGAACATCTATAGCCTACTTCATATAATGATAGAATATACATTCTTTTTTTTTAAGATTTTATTTATTTATTTGGCACAGAGAGATCACAAGTAGGCCGAGAGGCAGGCAGAGAGGAGGAAGCAGGCTCCCTGCTGAGCAGGGAGCCTAATGCGGGCCTCGATCCCAGGACCCTGAGATCATGACCTGAGCCGAAGGCAGAGGCTTTAACCCACTGGGCCACCCAGGCACCCAAATATACATTCTTCTTAAGCTCGCATGGAAAGTCCATCACAATAGACCACATTTAGGGACAAAAAACACCTTATCAAATTTAAAAGAATAGAAATCATACAATGTCTGCTCTGAAACCACAATGAAACTAGAAATCAGTAACAGAGCTGGAAAATTCCAAAATATTCAGAGATTAAACAACACACTTCTAAGTAACACAGTGCAAGAAGAACTCTCAGGAGAAATTTTAAAATATTTTGAACTAAATGAAAACAACTTGTCAAAAGTTGTGAGATACAGTGAAAGCAGCACTTTAGAGGGAAGCAGCACATTTTTAGAGGGAAATGTATAGCATGGAATGCATATATTAGAAAAGAAGAAAGATCTAAAATCAATCATCTAAGTTTCCATGTTAGGAAATTTTTTTTAAAAAAGCTAATTCAAAGTAGGCAGAAGAAAGAACTAATAAAAATTAGAAGTCAATGAAATTGAAAACAGGAAGTCAATTGAGAAAATCAATGAAACCAAAAACTGATTTGAAAAGTTCAATAAAATTGCTAAGACTCAGACCTGGCTGACTTATTAAGAAGAGAGGAGACATTATTAATATCAGAAATGAAAGAGGGGAACTTCCTCAACTTGATAAAGACTATCTACAAAAAACCTACTGTTAACATCATGTTAATGGTGAGAAACTTGAAGCTTTCCCGTTAAGACCAGGAAAAAGGCAAGAATGTCCCCTCTCACCACTGCTTTTTTTAATATTGCACTGGAAGTCTTAGTTAATGCAATCAAACAAGAGAGGAAAATAAAAGCATACAGATTGGGGAGGAAAAAATAAAATTGTTTGTTCCAGCTGACATGATCATCTACATAGAAAATGTGAAAGCATCTACCAAAAAACCCCAAAAACAAAACCAAAAACTCCTGGAACTAATTAGCAATTGTAGCAGAGATACAGGACAGAAGTTAATACATAAAAGGCAATTGCATTCCTATATACCAGCAATGAACAAAGGGAATTTGAAATTTCAAACACTACTATTTATATTAGCAACTCCATTCCCCAAAATAAAAAAATTAGGTATTAATCTAACAAAATACATACAAGATCCATATGAGAAAACAATAAAACTCTGATAAAAGAAATCAAAGAACTCAATGGAAAGATAGCCCATATTCATGGATAGGAAGACTCAGTATTGTCTGGATGTCAGTTTTTCCCAGCTTGCTCTATATATTCAGTGCAATCCCAATCAAAATCCTAGCAAGTTATTTTGTGGATATTGGCAAACTGATTCTTTTTGCAAGATTTTATTTATTTGACACACAGAGAGAGAGAGCACAAGCAAGGGAGCAGCAGGCAGAGGGAGAGGAAGAAGCAGGCTCCCCACTGAGCAGGGAGCAGATCCCAGGACACTTAACCATCTGAGCCACCCAGGTGCCCCTGGCAAACTGATTCTAAAGTTTATATAGAAAGGCTTCTGGTGGAGCGCCTGGGTGGTTCAGTCGTTAAGCATCTGCCTTTGGCTCAGGTTATGATCCCAGAGTTCTGGGATCCAGCCCCGCATTGGGCTCCCTACTCTGCAGGAAAGCCTGCTTCTCCCTCTCCCACTCCCCCTGCTGGTGTTCCTTCCCTTTTTTACTGTATCTCTCTCTGCCAAATAAATAAATAAAATCTTTCAAAGAAAAGAAAGAAAGGAAAGAAAGAAAGAAAGGAAAGAAAGAAAAAGAAAGGAAGGAAGGAAGAAAGAAAGGAAGGAAGGAAGAAAGAGAGAGAGAGAGAGAGAGAGAGAGAGAGAGAGAGAAAGAAAGAAAGAAAGAAAGAAAGAAAGAAAGAAAGAAAGAAAGAAAGAAAGGCTTCTGGTGGTAGGGTCTTTGGAAGCGGAGGCAGGTGCCGTGTCTGGCCAGGAAGGTGGCAAGAAGAAGCCCCTGAAGCAACCCAAGAAGCAAGCCAATCAGATGGATGAGAAAGATAGGGCATTCAAGCAGAAACAGAAAGAGGAACAGAAGAAACGCGAGGAGCTAAAAGTGAAGGCTGTGGGGGAGGGCCCCCCTCTGGCCACAGGTGGAATTGCACAATCTGACAAAAAGTAAGCGGTTCCTTGTGCCTGAAGCAATGGTGATCCTTAATTCCATTCCTGTTTAAACATCTGAATTCCCAGTCATAGTATCTGTTGCCACCTATAGCTAGAATGAAGTGTTGTCTTAGATCCTGTTGTACATTTAAGAATAAACTTTTGTAAAAAAAATCAGTCATTAAAAAATAAAGTTTATATAGAGAGCCAAAAGACCCAGAATAGCCCACACAATATTGGAAAAACAAAGTAGGAGGACTGACACTACCCAACTTCAAGACTTGGTAAAAAGCTACAGTAATAGAGACAGTGAGAATTGGCAAAAGAATAGACAGTACAGAATAGACAATACAGAGCCCAGAAATAAACCTACATATAGTCAGCTGATTTTATTTATTTATTTATTTATTTATTTATTTATTTGTTTGTTTGTTTGTTTGTTTGATTTTTATTTATTTATTTATTTGACACAGAGAGAGTACAAGTAGGCAGAGAGGCAGGCAGAGAGAGAGAGGAGGAAGCAGGCTCCCTGCTGAGCAGGGAGCCCGATGCGGGCCTCGATCCCAGGACCCTGAGATCATGACCTGAGCCGAAGGCAGAGGCTTTAACCCACTGAGCCACCCAGGCGCCCAGATTTTATTTATTTTTAAAGATTTTATTTATTTATTTGAGGGAGAGGGCATGAGTGGAGGGAGAGGGAGAAGCTCCTTGCTGAGAATGGGGCCCACTCAGATGCTTGATCCCAGGACCCTGAGATCATGACCTGAGATGAAGGCAGATGCTTAACTGACTGAGCCACCCAGGTGTCCCTAGTCAACTGACTTTAGACCAAGGAGCAAAAGCAATACAATGGAGCAAAGATAACCTATTCAACAAATGACACTGGGACAACTGTATATCCATATACAAAAGAATCAATTTGGGTCCCCTGTCCTTTTTTTTTTTTTTTAAGATTTTATTTATTTAGCAGAGAGAGCAAGAGAACACAAGCAGGGGAGCACCAAAGGGAGAAGGAGAAGCAGGCTCTCCGCTGAGCAGGAAGCCCAACGTGGGACTTGATCGTGGGACCCTGGGACCATAACCTGAGCTGAAGGCAGATGTCCCAGTGACTGAGCCACTCAGGCACCAGGATCCCCTGTCTTAAAACAATATACAAAGTTTAATTAAAAATGGCCCAGGGGTCTAAATGTAGGAGCTGAAGTTATAAAACTCTTTGAAGAAAATATAGGGTGCTGGTCTGGCCTGGTTTGAGGGAAGTCAGCAGTTAGGCATGATGGCAGAGGCTGTGCCACAGGTGCCAATGCCCCTAGGCACCCCAAAATAGCTCAGACAGTTCGAGAAGAGCTTGGGACTCCTTACCACCAAGTTAATGTCACTTCTGCAGGAGGCCATGCTTGACCTCAAGCTGGTAGCTACAGCCTATCTGTGCACCAGGTGTATGACATTACCATTGTGCTGGAAGATATGTGGCTGATCCGGAAAAATCTAAGAATAGCATCCAGCAGAAGTGTGTAGCACCTGGCTGCAATACCCTGGAAATTGTATAAAAGCATCAAAGCTGATTGAGCTCAAGACAGATATCAGGGACCTGCAGCAGCAGGAGCAAGAACTGGACAAGCACAGGATGGGTGCAGCAGAGCAACTGGAGGTTCCCAGAGGGCAGTGAAGAACAGCAGCTTGACCTATGTCACTCATGAGAACATCTGCAGATGCTTTGCTGAGACATCCTCCTTTGAGGCAGTAGCACCTCCAGATGCCCACCCCAGTGGGTCTCCGCGGGCAGAAGGACCAGATTCAGGTACCAGATTTCAAGTACAAGAAGCACCTGAAAAACGTGAGTGGCCTCACTGTGGTGTTGCTGGTGAACAAGGAGGAATGGAGCTCACTGCCGGTGGTGGTGCCAGTGCTGCCACCCGAAGATCTGTTCCCGAACCCCCTTGCTGTCTCTACCCCTCCACCTCTGCCCAAGCCTGCCCTCACCTAGCACCAAGATGCCTCACACCCAACAGCACTTGGGTGGCCACTCTCACCTCACCCCTGCTCTTGGCGGCACTGAAGCCTAGTAGGTGGCTGGTCCAACAGCTGAGATCGCAATGAGTGGTGACCCTGGAATTGATATCAAGGACAATGGTGAACTCAGTTCCCTCCCGCTGGGCTCTACAGTTCTAGACACCAGCCACTGAAGTCCTCTGCCCCACTGGATAGTAACAGCAGCAGCAGCAGCGGTGGCGGCGGCTCACCTGGACCCAACCCTTCTACTTTGTGTCCCATCAAGGCAGACCCTACAGGAGTTCTGGAACTTCCTGAAGAGCTGTCAGAAATCTTCAGTCCCACATGAGAGTGCATGAGCTCCAAAGCTGCTGAAGGAGCTGGTGTCCTCAGAACTGTTTATCCACCTCCTCCACCTTTCTTCACCTCCTGGAGACCACAGTTACATCTATAATTTGGACAAGAGTAAGGGTGTCTGTGATGTGACTGTTTTCAACCTTTGACTGACAAAGACATGCCCTATGTGGCTGAGACAGAGATTGTGTGACCTGGGGGGGGGGATGCCTGGAGTCCTCCCCCAACCCTACTCCTTCTTAGCTTGAGAGTCACAGATTCCAGGGAATCCTGGGGGTGGGACTGGATATTTGCTGCACCACCTTTAGCCTTCACTTCTCCCCATCCTCTAATTCTACAGCTCCTCCTAGACCTTTTTAAATGCCCTTTTCTGCTGGGTCCTTAGCCCTGAGAACCTATGGGTGGTGGTGGTGGTGGGTGCTAACCAGAAGGAAGAGTGAGATCTTTAGCAGGAAAGTGTTTTACTTTCATGGTAAATTAAAAGAACATAAATTTCCCACAAGGAAGGATTAGTCTATGTCATTGGTGTATATTTGCAAAACATTTCAACACTACAAACACTAAAAGTTTCAAGATAGGGCACTGGGAATGTTTTACTCTAATGAGAAAAAAGAGAATCTGATAGAAAGATGTAGCTATATATTAAGTAAATGATCTTTATTCCTTCATAGAGAAAACATGTTACTGTGACATCTTATTATTTTTTTTAAAAAAGACACATTTATTCAGCGTCATGATCAGACTATTACATTCAGCAATCAACAGCATGGGTGCAAAAAAAAATCTACATTAAAACACTTTGTTGGAATGCTTTACCTTTCCACAGAACAGAAACTAAAATAACCTGTTATACAATTAGTCACAAATACAGTCCTCGAGTTTTTTTGCCCATACACATGAGTATCGTCTAAAACATGTCTTTTTTGTAGCAGCTAGGCCCTGCCACCACTGTGCTTGGCTGAGTTCACAAATCTGTTGTAACCTGGAGCTTCCCTGTCACTTCTCTGGCTCTCCTCTCCTGCTAAGCTTTGTTTCCTGGCAGTCATTAAAACCTTCTGCCCCTGCCATAGCTACTGCTGCTGCTGGAACCACCACGGCCACCTTGGTTTCGTGGTTTGGCAAAGTATTGGCTTCCACCTCCATAGGGGCCAGAGCTCCTGCCTCCAAAATTTCCTCCTTCATGGGTCCAAAATTTGAAGATTGATTGTTGTAATTGCCAAAATCATTATAGCTTCCGCCACCTCCAAAGTTGCTTCCGTCATTGCCAAATCCGTTCTAGCCATCCCCACTGCCACCATATCCACCACCACCTCGACTACCATCAAAGCCACCTTGACCACTGAAGTTCCCTCCACAACCAAAGTTGTCATTCCCACCAGAACCACCTCCACGACCACCACCAAAGTTTCCAGAACCACTTCGACCTCTTTGGCTGGATGAAGCACTAGCCATCTCTTGCTTAGATAGGGCTTTCCTTACTTCACAGTTGTGGCCATTCACAGTTTGGTATTTTTGAATGACAATCTTGTCTACAGAGTCATGGTCATCAAATGTTACAAAAGCAAAACCCCTCTGTTTTGCCACTGCCTCGGTCGGTCATGATCTCAATCACTTCGATTTTCCCATACTGTTCAAAATAATCTCTTAGATTATGTTCTTCAGTGTCTTCTTTAATGCCACCAACAAAAATCTTTTTCAGTTAAGTGGGCACCAGGTCTTTGAGAGTCTTCTCTTGAGACAGCCCTCTTTGGTTCCACAACTCTTCCATCCACCTTGTGTGGCCTTGCGTTCATGGCTGCATCCACCTCCTCCACAGTGGCATATGTGACAAACCCAAAGCCTCTGGAGCGCTTGGTGTTTGGATCTCTCATTACCACACAGTCCGTAAGTGTTCTCCATTGCTCAAAATGGCTCCTCAGACTCTCATCAGTTGTTTCAAAGCTCAGACCTCCGATGAAGAGCTTCCGCAGCTGTTCAGGCTCTTTGGGAGACTCTGACTTAGACATGACGGCGGTGGGAGGGGAGACTTTAACGATGCTTACTTGGTGGCTGACATCTTAATTTTAGATCTGCAAAACTAATTTCAGACTTCACACTTCTAGAACTCTAACATAAATTTGTGTTATTTTACACCAGTAAATTTGTGATAATAGAAAATAGAAATAGAATAGAAATACCGATACCAAACCCTCTTCCATTGCTAGTGGGAATGTAAAATGGTGCAGGCAGAAGATAGTTTGGCAGTTCCTCAAAATGTCAAACTTTGAGTTACCATATGATCCAGCAATTCTAGTGGTAGATAACTGAAACCTTTACACAAAAACTTGTACATGAATGTTCAAACAAGCATAATTCATAATGGTAAAAGAGTAGAAAAACCCTAAATGTCCACAAATTTTTGAAGGAATAAACATATGTAGCATATCCATAGAACAGAATACTATTCAGTCCTAAAAAATAAATGAATGGGAGTACCTGGGTGGCTCCATCCGTTAAGTGTCTGCCTTGGGCTCAGGTCATGATCCCAGGGTCCTGAGATAGAGTCCTGCATGGCGCTCCCTGCTCAGTGGGGTATCTGGTTCCGTTTCTGCCTCTGCCCCCTGCTCGTTCTCTCGCTCTCAAATAAATAAATAAAATCTTTTAAAAAAAGATTTGACAGAGAGAGACAGCAAGAGAGGGGATGGGGCAGGGGGGTGGGAGAGGGAGAAACAGGCTTACTGCTGAGCAGGAAGCCGGATGCGGACTTGATCCCAGGATCCTGGGATCACGACTGAGCCACCCAGGGGCCCCAATAAATAAAATCTTAAAAAAAAAAAAAAAAGCCTGTACTGAAGTACTGATACATGCTATGTGTTTGAACCTTAAACATGAACATGTATGAACATAGTGAAAGAAGCCAGACATGAAAGTGCATGCATTGTATGAATCCATTTATTTATTTTTTAAAAAGATTTTATTTATTTATTTGACACAGAGAGATCAGATCACAAGTAGGCAGAGAGAGAGGGGGAAGCAGGCTCCCCGCTGAGCAGGGAGCCTGATGCGGCCTCCATCCCAGGACCCTGAGCCGAAGGCAGAGGCTTTAACCCACTGAGCCACCCAGGCGCCCCGTATAAATCCATTTATATGTTATGTTCAGAATAAGCGTATCTATGGAGACATAGATTACTGATTGCCAGGGGTTGACAAGAGAGGAGAATGACTACTACTGGGCTGAGAGGGTGGGTGTTTCCTTTTGGGGTGATAAAGATGTTCTGAAATTAGATAGTGGTGACAGATGTACCTTTGCGCATATACTAAAAACCACTGACGTGTACACTTTACAGGGGTAAAATTTATGGTATATGAAGTATATGGCAATTTAAAAATTGGGGGAAAGAATGAGGATCAGCAGTGTTACTCGGTGAACACCTTTCATGAGCCAGACACGGTGGCAGTTTTAAATTCTGCCTCACTGATCTTACAGTTCAGTCAACAGCGCACATTTCACATTGATATTTTTAGCCAAGCCACTACGTGAATACCTACCATGTCGTCAACCTTTTTAGCATTTTTGGGAGATTCCCAGAAGAATAACATCTGGTGGTCCTTGAATATCTTATTCCGGATATACACACAGGCGTGTCCATCAAGCCACTAAAGGCGGTCTTACCTAGAGTGTTAATTTCCGGCTAAGAGGCCAGGCAAAAACCTGCAACCAAGGCAACGCGGCAGCGGCCTAGGCATCCACGAGGGGGCGGTGCCAGGAAGTGGCGTCACGCGCAAGTTCCTGTTCCGCCTGTCCCGGAGCACTGGTCTGTCTCGCGAGAGCGCGCGGTGCACGTGCGTTCCCCGGTTTCGCGTTGCGGTGGCCATGGACGCTTTGGATCGAGTTGTGTAAGTGCGCTGGGGGACGTTGGAGAGTGGGACTCCTGTGGTGCGGAGGGGTGCAAAAGTCTCCGCTCCGCCGGCTTCTCCTCGTTCCTCCCACTCTGTCAGTGCGGCCTGCGGTGCGGCGATCTGCCCACTAGCCTGGGTCGCCCTCCGTTGGCGCCGCTTGCCGGCGCTTCCTCGCCAGGAAGCCCGCTGGTGGGAGCTGCAGGGTTGTAGCGCGGAGATGTTGGTCGCTTTTAGCTTGGCCAGTTAGAAACGTCCTGGGCTTCCCAAGAAGTGTGAAGGAATGAGTGGTCACCGGCACAAGGCCTCGGAATCTGACAGATGGAGGTGACAATCCGGGCGCGTTCGCCACGCTTTGTGACTTTGGGCCGTATAATCCCCCCAAACCTCAGTTTACTTTGTAAAATAGCGTTCGTAATGATCGTACTTCATAGAATTATGAGGGTTATCGGCGAGAATGTAGGTAAAGCCTTTGCTACACCACGTAGAAGTAAGTGTTCGTTAGCTTTTTCTTTTTCTTGAGGTGATGTTTGTTTTAAATGCGTTCAGAAAATATTTATCGATCTCCTAAATAGTCCTGCTGCTATTTCTTGAGGTTTGCCTGGGTTAACATCCATTCAAAACGGCAAGTTCTTTTAGTCATTAATTCAGACATTTTTGTGCATCTGCTGTATATTCCTCCAGGTATGGGAACTGTAAAGACGAGTAAGACTACGATCTGATTGGGGGACAAACAGCTGATAAAACATATAAGACGTTATTTATATTAGTTGCTGGCTAGTGAGAAGCGACAAACGACATGGAATATAGAGCATAGAGCACTTTTTTTTTTTAGTACAGACATACTAAATATTTCTTGGTTTGATTTAACAAATGTGTATCTTTATCAAAAAGTAAATGATTGGAAGCTTTATATTACTTGACATTTTATCCGGAGGAGAATTTTTAAACTCTGCGTGGTAAATTGAGTATGTGTATATTCTGTTTTTCTTTTCCTGCCCAAAGCGTCCACAGGACTGAAAGGAGGATGGAGGGTCACAGTTACTTAAGAGAGAAGGGAATTCTTTCAGTAGATGGCAGAGAAGTGTTGGAAAAGCAAGATACAGTGGAAACAGAAGTGAAGCCCTTTTTCTGAACAGAAATGTATAAAAACGTTCTACTCCTGCTGTCACATCACAAAATCAGAATAATACATTTGTTTTCCTTTCTTATTTTGCAGAGTGATTGGTCTAGATGAGTTTTTGTTTTGTTTTGAAAAGAGATTACAAGTAGGCAGAGAGAGAGAGGAGGAAGCAGGCTCCTTGCGGAGCAGGGAGCCCGATGCGGGCCTGGATCCCAGGACCCTGAGATCATGACCTGAGCTGAAGGCAGAGGCTTTAACCCACTGAGCTGCCCAGGTGCCCCTCTCTGCCTAGTTGTGATCTCTGTCTCTGTGTCAAATAAATAAAATCTTTTTTTAAAAAAATGAAAGCCTCTTTAAAAAATCAAAAGCTAATAAAATTAACACTTCCTTCATAGTAATAACTGAATACCTTTTACTATTATCTTCCTAAAAAGTGAGATTTTGTTTAATGATGGAATCCTAACTGATAAATGTTATGTAATATCTGTTGGTTTTTAAGAATTTACATGTTAGTCAAGTCATGGTTTCGTACTATGAGGGAAACATTTTAAGTTGTTATGAATTGTGATTTTTCTGAACAGAAAGCCCAAAACGAAAAGAGCCAAGAGATTCCTTGAGAAGAGAGAACCGAAACTCAGTGAAAATATTAAAAATGCTATGTTGATTAAAGGGGGAAATGCAAATTCAGTGGTGACACAAGTACTTAAAGATGTGGTATGTATATATATATACTTATTTTTTTAATTTTTAAAAAAGATTTTGTTTTTATTTTGTTTTTATTTTTATGTTTTTATTTTTTTAAAGATTTTATTTATTTATTTGACACAGAGAGAGAGATTACAAGTAGGCAGAGAGGCAGGCAGAGGGAGAGGGGGAAGCAGGCTCCCTGCTGAGCAGAGAGCCCGATGTGGGGCTCGATCCCGGGACCCTGAGATCATGACCTGGGCCGAAGGCAGAGGCTTTAACCCACTGAGCCACCCAGGCGCCCAAGATTTTGTTTTTAAGTAATCTCTACACCCACTGTGGGGCTCAGACTTACAACCCTCAGATCAAAAGTTGCACGCTCTACCGACTGAGCCAGCCAGGCGCCCCTGCACACTTATTTTTCAAATGGTATTGAAATGATTTTAGGAAATTTTCCACATATTAGTTTAGGCTGCTGGAGAAATACATGGATAAGTTTGCCTTGCCTTAAGAACTGCTAGCCTTAGAGAAAGGCTCAGGTTGGAGGTTATTTGCCTTGGCAAGACACTAACCACGGGTTTTCCTTAAAGTAACTACTGTAGTTCCCTTAGTAAATTTCAGTTGGTTTCAGTTACTAGAATTTGGTTTACTCACATTTAAGGAACATACCTACTTTGTAAAGTGAAATAACTGCATATTACTGTCTATTCCTTCAGCAATACCAAGTACTGTGCTAGGTGCTGAGGATTTATAGTTATATAAGACACATCTATCCCTTCAGGGAGCTTAATGAGGGAGACAGGCAAGTAAGGCATTATAGCATTGTGAATTAAGTGCTATGTTGGAGGCATGTACAAGGTAGGATGGAAGGCAGAGCTAAAATCCCATAAATGTAGCCATGCACAGAGTGGGCTTCCCAGAGGAGACACTTACACTTCATTTTGAAGGAGTTAAAGCAAGTAGGAGGAGAGGTGGAGGAGGAGAAAGTCTTCCAAGGCTGAGGAAAATACTGGTGCAAAAGGGAGTGTGAAGGAGCATGATGCATTTGGGGTACTACAAATACTTGTGGGTGGCTAAAGGGAAAATGGGCTCAGTGGAGCTAGAACAGACAGGGATCAGATAGTAACATGGAGTTTGAGCTTAGTTCTGAAAGCTCTAAGGAACCATCGAAAGATTGAAGGTGACAGATAGGATCAGCTCCTTTAATTGGTTTGACCAGAGAAAATTGAGAGCAAATATGGGAAACTAATTCAGCCATTGTTGTCAGGGAGATGACAAGTATCTGGAGTGTGGTCGTGCCAGTGAAAATGAGAGATGATCAGAGAGACTAGATGTTGAGCATAGAAGAGCTTGGGCATGATTTCTGGGTTGGATTCTTGATGAGTGATAATGCCAATTAGAGAATATACCAGGTGGATCAGGTTTGGAGAGAAATGGTGTGTTCAGTTCAGGACCTGTAATATAGTGATGAAGATAAAAGCTTTATGTATTTTTCTGTAGTCTGATGTTTAGCCCAGTGTGTGGCATATAGTAGATGCTCAGTAAATGTTTAATCAATGAATGAAAGGCATAGTCAATGGAGATAACGAGTTGGTGGTTGAATATTAGACCTTAAATATAGCAGATAGGTTCTTTGAGTTAAATCAACTAAGTTGAATAGATTTTTTTTTTAAAGATTTTATTTATTTATTTATTTGTCAGAGAGAGAGAGAGCACAAGCAGAGTGGCAGAGTGGCAGGCAGAGACAGAGGGAGAAGCAGGCTCCCTGCTGAGCAAGGAGCCTGATTTGGGACTTGATCCCAGGACCCTGGGATCATGACCTGAACCAAAAGCAGCTGCTTAACCAACTGAGCCACCCAGACGTCCCAGTTGAATAGATTTTTTAACTTGACTGGTCAACTCTCTATGCTTGTTAAACACAGTAGTTCAGATATCTGAATGTCTAATACATGCTCATCCTTTCTGTCTCAGTGCCATTGTGTTGGTAGGATACTGGCCCTATATTTAAGTAAGCTCTAAGAATAGCACACTATTACAGGTAATTGCGGTAGTTGACATTCATATTGGTGATTCCTGAGTTGTCACTGTGGTCATGTGTGTTATACCAGGGCAGGGAAACATTTGGTCAAGAATTATTAAAAGTTTTAGTATTGAAGGGGGTGTCTGGCTGGCTCCTTCAGAAGAGCATGTGACTCTTGGTCTGGGGGTTGTGAGTTTGAGTCCCACGTTGGCTGTAGAGATTAATAAAACAAATAAATAAACTTAAAAAAAGACAGACGTTTTAGTACGTAAAAAGATAGATTTTACTGCTGAATTTCCTTTGTTCATCAGCTCTGATTATTAATGAATGATCATTTTTCATTGTTTCCCTCATTTACCCCTTTCCCTAATGCAAGGCAATGCCTTAGATCTTTGTTATTCCGTGTGGTAGAGGTGAACTGACCATACAGGTAAAAAGTGATTATTAGTGAATGAGTGGAAAGAACTAAGAAAAAAATGAAAAGACGGTTAAATGGCAGGAATTTTTTAAAGGACTGTGTTTAAACTCCCGACTAGTACTCTGATTATCATCACTGGGACTCTTTCTTTGTTCTCTTATCTCTAGACAACATTATTTCAACTCTGTCAGTCTTTTCTGACAGGATTTATTTTTTTATGTTTTCTTTTGCTTTTCTTTCTACTCTCAAATAAATAGTTTGTCTGGAAAGATTGGAATAAGTAGGATTTAAAGAAATGAATCATTTAAGTTGGATAGATTTTTGAAAGGGCATAGAAACTTTAGGTTAAGAAAGTCTAGTCTAAGTTAGGTTATTAAGCTTATGTTGCTGGTTTTAATAAGTGATTAAAAGGGAGCCAAGCAGGAGACATCAAAATAGGATTCAGGGACCAGGTAATCTTGTGTAATGACTGATACAGTGCAATTTAATTTTTATATCCGCTTTTCAGAATTGTAATTTGTTTTGAAAGCTATAAATTATGTTTTACAGTATGCACTGAAAAAACCATATGGCGTTCTGTATAAAAAGTAAGTAATGACTTATTTTAATTTATATTGTTCTATTATAGAAGTAACGAACAATTTATGGGAGATTTAGAAAAATATTTTGTTTAAAAAACATGACAGTTCCTTACATATAGCTGTTTGTGTTTTTAAAATTTATTTTTTCCAGTTTGTGTTTTCATTTGTATTGAATACTCACTTGGTTGTAATTTTAGCATATATATATTATTTTGAAATAATTATGGACTTAACAGAAGAGTTGCAGAAATTTGTAGATTTCACATAACCTTCACCCAGTTTCTCTTAATGTTGTATCTTACATAAGCATAGTATAGTTATTAAAAGTAAGAAATTAACATTGGTACAGTAATGTTAACTGAACTGTAGACTTGATTTGGTTGTACCAGTTTTTCCAGTAATACCTTTTTCTCTTCCGGGATCTTACGTTGCATTTAGTTGTCATGTCTCCTTACTCTCCCATTTGTGACAGTTCCCCAGTCTTTCTTTTTTTGTGTGACTTTGACACTTTCGATGAGTACTTGTTAATTATTTTGTAAAATGTCCCTCAGTTTGGATTTGTCTTAAGTTTCTCATAAATAGATAGAGCCTTATACATTTTTGGCTAGAATACCACAAAAGTGATGTGCTTTTCTCTGTCCATCGTACCAGGGAGTACAGAATATGTACTCCCTGGAACTCCCTCAGTTCAAATAGTGTCTGCTTGGTTTCTCCACTATAAATATACTGTTTTTGCCTTTGTAATTAATAAATGTTTGGAGGAAATACTTTTAGATTCTGCAAAGACTATGCAAATAATCCTCTTTCTCCTCCACTTTTTCTTACTCATTTTAGCATCCATCAATGGATCTTGTCTACAGAGATGATTACTCTGGTGTTCTGCTGATGGTTTTCTATCTCCCTCATTCCTTCTTCATTTATTAATTGGAATTTTATAAGGAAAATCTCTCCTGGGCGCCTGGGTGGCTCAGTGGGTTAAAGCCTCTGCTTTCGGCTCAGGTCGTGATCTCAGGGTCCTGGGATCGAGGCCCGCATCGGGCTCTCTGCTCAGCAGGGAGCCTGCTTCCCCCTCTCTCTCTGCCTGCCTCTCTGCCTACTTGTGATCTCTCTCCCTCTGTGAAATAAATAAAATCTTTATAAAAAAAAACATATCCCATGGAGGGGCAGTCAATTAAGTGCCGACTCTTGATTTTANCCCTTTTCCTCTGTGGAATTACTCACCTTTATTAGTGTGGGCTTATGAATATTTACTATAGTCTTTGGAGTTTTAATCCAATGCTGTCATTATTTTGTTGCTCAAATTCTACCTTTGGCTTTTGGGATCTCTTTCAGGTTGGTACTTGTGCTTTTTCAACATGCTTCTTGTGTTTGAGTGCTTCCTTTCTGGCGCCACAAGATGCTTGATGCTCATCTTTCATTTTTTCTTGCAACAGCCCAGGAATCAACCCCTTCTGTATGGATCTGCTTCCATACATTGGAGACTGATAATTTAGAAACAGATTTGGGCACTAAGTATGCTCTCTTGCTATGGGTTGTCATTGTCTCTAGATCCCCTCATCGGACAGAGCTTGAAAATATGTATTATGCTTATTAATCTATGCAAGCATGCACATGTAAATTTATATATTTTAAAGACTCTGAGTTATTATTGATATTTCCTAGAAAATTGTATATTCGTACTAATAATTCCAGTTCCAGCCCAATGCCACAGGCTTCATTCCAGCCTTTCTTCTTTACTTACTTCCTTACTTGTAACTTTTTTGTTCTGGCAAGCTGGCTTTCATTATTGATAATATACATATTTATTTATTTATTTGTATAATTCTAGTACATACAGGATTTCTCACTCTATAAGAAACAAATTAACTAGAGTATAGAATGTGTAATATAGTTTTTTCTGTCTTTAGCTTTAGATTGTCCAGTTCAAATACTGTTTCCCAATGTCATATAGGTTAGGTTTTTTCTGCTTCTTTAACGTAATTATGTTATTCCTTTAAACTACAATTAGGGTTGTTTATTACAATTTGTATTCTTTTTTTTTTTTTAAAGATTTTATTTATTTTTTTGACACAGAGCGAGAGAGAGTTTACAAGTAGGCAGAGAGGCAGGCAGAGAGAGAGGAGGAAGCAGGCTCCCCGCTGAGCAGGGAGCCCGATGCGGGCCTCGATCCCAGGACGCTGAGACCATGACCTGAGCCGAAAGCAGAGGCTTTAACCCACTGAGCCACCCAGGCGCCCAACAATTTGTATTCTGTTTTGGGGTTTTTCTCCACATCCTGATTGTTGTTTTAATTTACATGTGTAAAATTTACTCTTTGTGGTGTACAGTTTAATGGGTTTGGAAAAATGCATTGAACTGTGTCACTGCAGTTTCATGATATAGAAATAGTTCCATCATCGTGAAAATTTCTTCGTGCAGTGTGCTCTTGTAGTCTACCCCTCCCCTACTCCTTTAACCAGTGAACTGTTTTCCATCCTTATAGTTTTTCCTTTTTTCGAATGTCACATAAATGGAATCATACAACAGGTAGCCCGTGGGGTCTATTTTCTTTCATTAACAATATGCCTAAAAATTATCTGTGTTGTTACCATACATTAACTTTTATATCAAGCCTTTTTCATTTTTATTGTAAACATTTTCCTATTGATAGGTGTTCCTTTAGGTATTATTTTCATTGCTAGTATAATGCCTATTAAATGGTTATACTAAAATTTACTTGTAACTTAATTTAGGGGGATTTATGTTTTTCTTTTTTGCTGTTCTTATAAATAATGCTAAAATGGCCATTTTTACACAGAAGAGTTATCCTTTTGAATTAGTTCTTACATGAGATTCCTAGACATGAGATTACTGGGTACAGCTTCATACCCAATAGGGTATGTTAATTATATTGTTTTTTGAAAAGATTGTCCTTTTGGCAGAGTGTAATATACAAGTTCCATGGGCCATTACCTATTTTTGGTTTATATTTTTAAGCTAAGAAGTGAAAATCATACTTTGTTTAATTTGCATTTTCCATGTTTCCAACAGGTTGTATTTGCTTATTTGTGAATTACAGTTAGTTATTAATCAAATGCTGCAGTAATTTTTCTTGGTCTGTTTGCCTTGCATCATTAAAAATAATAATCTTTTTTTACTGATTATGAAGTTAATACATATTTCTCTTAGATAATCAGGATAATGGAATAAATAATCACCCATAGCACTATGTACATTCTGACATATTTTTTCCCTGAATATTTTCTTTCTTTTCTTTTTAATTTGAGTATAGTTGACACACAATGTTACATTAGTTTCAAGTGTAAAACATAGTGATTTGACAAGTTTATACATTATGCTATGCTCATTACAACTGTAGCTATCAACTGTCACTATTATGATATTAACTATATTCCTTATACTGTATCTTTTATTCCCATAACTTATTAATTCCATAACTGGAAGCCTGTATCTCCCACTCCCCTTCACCCATTTTCACACCCATTTCACATTTTCACATTTCTTTTATTCTTTTTTAAAGATTTATTAAAAAAAGATTTATTTATTTTAGGGAGAGAGAGTGTGTGTGAATGGGGGGAGGAGGAGCAGAGGGAGAGAGACTCCTCAAGCTGACTCCCTGCTGAGCACAGAGCGTAAGGTGGGACTTAGTCCCAGGACCCTGAGGTCATGACCTGAGCCGGAATCAAGAGTTGCCTGTTCACCCAACTGAGCTACCCAGGAGTCCCTATTTTATTCTTTAAGCAAAATTGAGATCATGTTGTATATAGATTTTGCTTCATAAAAATTGTGAACTGTTTTATAGAAACTTCATTTACATAATTAGAAATCAGAAATTATAAGTGAAAATATAAACACTTCCTAGAACAACCACCTCTCATTAGTTTCTTATATATTTTACCAGAATTTGTCTATGCATATTTAAGCAAAGAAAAATATTTATTTGTATTTCTTTCCCTTTTGCATAAAAAGATAGCCTGTTTTACCCACTGCTTCTCCAGCTATCTACTACTAATGTTCCTAGTCCAGTGCACCATTTTTTTTCCTTCTCTTCTGGATTATTGTGATAACTTCTTACTAACTCTTTTCAGTCTTGCCATACTACATTACATTCTCACATAGTGCAGAGAACAGTCCTTTAAAAAGAAAATTTGTGTCCGATCTTATCACTCCTGCCTGATACTCTTCAGTGCTTTCCGTTACTCTATTAATATCTACATTCCTGGGCACCTGGGTGGCTCAGTGGGTTAAAGCCTCTGCCTTCAGCTCAGGTCACGATCTCAGGGTCCTGGGATCGAGGCCCACACCGGGCTCTCTGCTCGGCAGGGAGCCTCCTTCCTCCTCTCCCTTTGCCTGCCTCTCTGCCTACTTGTGATCTCTCTCTCTCTCTCTCTCCCTCTGTCAAATAAATAAAATCTTTAAAAAAAAACCAAACAAACTACATTCCTTACCTTGAACAGCAAGGCCCTACATAATCTGGGCCATGTCTTCATCTTTGACCTCATGCCCCACCATTTTCCCTTTGCACACTAAACTTCAGTGTCACTTGCCTTCTTTCCATTTCTTGAATAGTCTAAGCTTGTTTCCATCTCAAGATCCTTGTTTATTCTGTTCCTTCTTCCTAGAATACTCTTAGCCTCAAAATCTTTCAGTGGCTTATTCCTTATCTATCAGGTCTCAGCTCAAATAGTCATTTTCTACTCTTCATACTAATAGAATACCCTATTTTATTTTTGTCATTACATCTATTTTTGAAATTTTTGTTTTTCCACTAGAATGTAGGCTCCATGAAAGCAAGGATTTTGTTTGTTTTCTCGGATCCTTAGCTCTTACAACAGTGCCTGGCACATGATAGGCACTAAATACATATTTGAATGAATGAATATCCCTCCAGCTTTATTTTTGATCATCTGAATATAAAATTATCTTTATTTAATATATTACTTAGTTGTTATGAGTGAATTGCTGTTAAGATTATTAAAATTAAGGTCACTTTTTAAAAATATTCTTAGGAAAAACATTACAAGACCATTTGAGGATCAGACATCATTGGTGAGTACAAGAATCTTTTTTTTTTGTTTGTTTATTTTAGAGAGAGAGTGTGCATGTGGGGAGGGGAGGGACCGAGGGAGAGGGAGAGAGAATCTTAAGCAGGCTCCATGCTGAATGTGGAGCCCAGCTTGGGCTAAGACCGTGAGATCACTACCTGAGCTGAAACTAAGAGTCAGTTGCTTAACTGACTGTGCCACCCAGGCACACCATGAATCTTCCTGATTTCAGAAAGCATGTAAATGATTATTCAGACTAATTACTACTCCTTTAGTACTCCTAATTTGTGATGTTTCTGAATTAGAAATCATCCTATCTGAGGAAATTTTAATGTGAAGTGGAAGGGAAATAAGACATTTATTTATTATTTTGAAATAAGACTTTTATACTTTCAAAAATATTACTAGATCTTTTATCTCACTATAACCAGTATTGTTCACTGCTTGCAAGTATATCGACAGAATTTTTAAAAGTTGAATTATAATTTATGTGCATAATTAATAGATTATCAAAAGGAAGCTTATTATAGGCCTTTTCTTTCTTAATATAGCTCTATTTTTATGAAGCATGTTTTATTTTTAAAAATCTGACTTCTTTCTTTGGATATTTTTAGAACAAGGAATGCTACCTGAATTATTTCTAACAATTGCCAGTTGCTTTACTAATCAAATTCCTATTTGAGTGTATTGGCAACCAAACTAAGTGAAAAAGGCTAGTAAATGAAATCAGAAGATAAAGGATGGTATATAGTAAACGGTGAATTATGAACGGGCTTTGGGTATGTGATGCTATTGCTTTCTTTCTAAAGAAAATCTTAAGAGAATAGTGCTTTAAACTAAATTAACTTAAAGTCAGAATGGGGGATGCCTGGGTGACTCAGTAGAGCATGTGACTTTTTTTTTTTTTTTAAAGATTTTATTTTTTTATTTGACAGAGACGGATCACAAGTAGGCACAGAGGCAGGCAGAGAGGAGGAAGCAGGCTCCTGGAGCAGGGAGCCCAATGTGGGTCTGGATCCCAGGACCCTGAGATCATGACCTGAGCCGAAGGCAGAGGCTTTAACCCACTGAGCCACCCAGGCACCCGAGCATGTGACTCTTGATCTCTGGGTTGTGAGTTCAAGCTCCACATTGGACGTACACCTTATTAAAGAAAAATTATAAGATACTGAAAAAAATTGGAATGGGATTATGTTCTCTTGAGGGGAACACCTTTACTTGTTTTTCCTTTTAGTTAGTGAATTATTTTTTAAAGATTTGTTTATTTTAGAGAGTGTGAGAGAACATGCATGCGTGTGCATATGAGCAGGGGGGAAGAGCAGAGGGAGAGGGAGAAAATCCTTAAGCATATTCCCCACTGAATGTGCAGAGCCCGGCACGGCTCGATCCCAGAACCCTGAGATCATGATCTGAGCTGAAATCAAGACTCAGATGCTTAACTGGCTGAGCTACCCAGTCTCCCTTAGTTAGTGAATTTAAAATAAAGAACTTTTGAATGGAATCTCAGTCATTAATTAGAAGACTAAAATTGAACATCTTCTCCTAATGTACAACTAACTGCACTAAAAATTATATTAAATATCAATATTCAGTGCTTTTTAAATTCTTATTTATTTTTTTTTTAAAAAAAGATTATTTATTTATTTATTAGAGAGAGAGAGATCACAAGGAGGCTGAGAGGAAGGCAGAGAGAGGGGGAAGCAGGCTCCCTNATATCAATATTCAGTGCTTTTTAAATTCTTATTTATTTTTTTTTTAAAAAAAGATTATTTATTTATTTATTAGAGAGAGAGAGATCACAAGGAGGCTGAGAGGAAGGCAGAGAGAGGGGGAAGCAGGCTCCCTGCTGAGCAGAGAGCCCGATGCAGGTCTCGATCCCAGGACCCTGAGATCATGACCTGAGCCGAAGGCAGAGGCTTTAACCCACTGAGCCACCCAGGCGCCCTAAAAAATTTCTTTTAAAGATTTTATTTATTTGCGAGCGAGCGAGTGAGAGAGAGAGAGAGAGGGAGAGAGCGCACGCGCGAGAGCACATGAATGGGGGGGGGCAGAGGGAGAAGCAGATTCCTTGTTAAGCAAGGAGCCTAATGCCAGACTTGATCCCAAGACCCTGGGATCATGACCTGAGCTGAAGGCAGACGCTTAATCAACTGAGCCACTCAGGTTCCCCTTTTAAAATTTTTGTAAAAAAGATTGTACTTGAGGGGGAGAGAGAGAGAACGACGAGTGGGTTGGGGGAAGGAGCTGAGGGAGAAACAAGACTCCTCGTTGAGCAGGGAACCTGATGGGGAGCCCAACCCCAGGACTCTGGGACCATAACTGAGCCGAAGGCAGATGCTCACCCAACTGAGCCACCTAGGCACCCCAATATTCAATTTTTTCAAAATTACTGTCATTATAGTCTTGGGCTTTTCACAGTCATTTGTTGACTGTTCTATCTCTTTCATATACTGCTTATCAAGTGCTTACTTTGTTTTGACATGATGATGCTTTTAGTTGAGTGACCACTTTGTAGCAGCATTGTGATGTAGAATCTATAGCATTCTATACTTCTTTCTTTTCTTTTTTTCTTTTAAGATTTTATTTATTCATCTGACAGAGCACAAGCAAGGAGGGGTGACAGGCAGAGGGCAAGGGAGAAACAGGCTCCCTGCTGGGCAGAGCACCCAACTCAGGCTCCATCCTAGGACCCTGGGATCATGACCTGAGCCGAAGGCAGACACTTAATTACTGAGCCACCCAGGCGCCCCTCTTTACTTCTTTTTCAATCCTCTTTTGATATGATAGTTTTTCTTACACTTGAAATTGTGACTTTCCTCTCTTTGATCTTCTGCCTCCAGAGATAGGAGATATTTCATTGGATGTAGAAAATAGACTATTAGAGCTCAGAATGGCTGTGGAAACAGTGGTCATGTTGGAAATGTAGTTGAATTCCTCCTCCTAACCATGTATCCCTCCAGTTTTTTTTTTTTTTTTTTAAGCTGAGCTTAACGACTGAGCCACCCAGGCACCCTGTATTTTAATTTTTTAAAAATTTTTATATTTTTTAAAAAATATTTTATTTATTTATTCATGAGAGACAGAGCGGCAGAGACAGATGCAGAGCTCGATCCCAGGACCCTGGAATCATGCGCTGAGCTTAATTGACTGAGCCACTCAGGCATCCTGATTTTTGTATTTTTAAAGGGTTTCTTTATAAAAGCATATAAAAGGCCTAAAAATAGTTACTGTCTGGCCTTTTGCAGATACTTTGACTGTGCTTGCTGTAGAATTTAAACAAAAAGTAAACTTTTTATATAGAAGAACACCAGAGATGAGTACTATGTATATGTGAAAGGTAGTTTATAGATAGCTTTGGGGTGTTAGTCATAGTAAGAGAATGTAAAAAAGATTTTTTAAGAAAGAATTTTTATTTATTTAGAATTTATTTGGACATTTAAAAAACTTTTTTTTTTTTTAAAGTAGGCTCCATGCCCACATTCTGCTGAGCACAGGGCTCAACACAGGGCTTGATCCCAGAACCACGAGATCATGACCTGATCTGAAATCAAGAGTTGGAGGGTTAGGGGCTCCTGGGTGGCTTAGTTTGTTAAGTGGCTGCTGCCTCTGGCTCAGGTCATGATCTTGGGGTCCTGGGATTGAGCCGGGGTTGAGCTCTGCTCTCAGCAGGGAGTCTGCTTCTCCTCTCCTTCTGCACCTGGCCCCTGCTTTTGCATGTGCTCTCTCTCTTTCTCTCTCAAATAAATAAATCTTAAGAAAAAAAACAGTTGTGGACTTAACCGACTGAGCCACCCAGGTGCCCTTATTCATGTGTATTTTAAATGTATGTTAAGATGTACCATTGATGGTAGCAGTAATGTCTAATGAATAAAGGCCTTTGTTCAGCAAATGAAATACTTAGTGTGCTGTTCCAGAACTGCATAGCTGAGAATAAATACTCTCATTTTATTTAGTAATCTAAACTTTTCAACTGTTTTTAGTCTTGAACTTATTTCTTTTCCTTAGGTACCCTAAAATCAGAAAAATTGAAGTTAAAAGCTAGAAATAAAGTCCCTTTCCTCTGTTTATTCCTATCTAGTTAATTAAGTATTCATTACTTTTTTTTAAGTTCAGAGGTACAGTTCTTAAAGTTCTTACATTAATGCGTTAATTAGAGGCTTTTTTTGTTTTACAGGAATTCTTTTCAAAGAAGTCAGATTGTTCTTTATTTATGTTTGGCTCCCATAATAAGAAGCGGCCCAATAATCTAGTTATAGGTAAATATTATTTCTTTTCCTTTTTTTTTTTTAAGATTTTTAATTATTTGAGTGAGAGAGTGAGTGAGAGAGAGAGGGAAGGAGCAGGGGGAGGGGCAAAGGGAGAGGGAGAAGCAGACTCCCTGCTGAGTGGGGACCCTGAAGTAGGGCTCAATCCCAGGACCCTGGGGTTATGACCCAAGCCAAAGGCAGATGCTTAACCTCCTGAGCCACCCAGGNTTTTTTTTTTAAGATTTTTAATTATTTGAGTAAGAGAGTGAGTGAGAGAGAGAGGGAAGGAGCAGGGGGAGGGGCAAAGGGAGAGGGAGAAGCAGACTCCCTGCTGAGTGGGGACCCTGAAGTAGGGCTCAATCCCAGGACCCTGGGGTTATGACCCAAGCCAAAGGCAGATGCTTAACCTCCTGAGCCACCCAGGCGCCCCTGTCATTTACTTTCTAATATTGTTATTTACAGAGCCAGTTTTGTGACTCAGATTAATTGATTGTGTTGAGGATTCAGGAGTAACGAGCACTAAGCTAGTTTTTTAAAAAACTAAGTTTTTTAAAAATTTTTCCTTTGAATAAAACTTTTTATCTACCAGACTGCAGATAAACAATAGGCATGTAAATATTACTTTACCTGAAGTTGCAGATATTTTCTAATGTAAAACGTATGTACCATTTAATCTGTGTTGGAAAAAAACACAAAGTAGCATACCTACCCACACAAATGAACCCTTCCCTGCTAAGTATTACGCTTGGTCTGGCATGGTCACTGGTATACGCAAGCCCTTTTCCTTCTGTGGGCCTTTATTTACTCTTATACAAAATAAGGGAGTTTGGCTAAATAATTTCCAAGATTCTTTCAGGGCCAAGACTGCAACAATCATTTCTAGGTAGGGTTGAAAGTTTAAGAAAGAGGGGATATGTTTGGTGAGGTATGAGGGGAAAAAGGCAGAGACTAACTTTTTGAATATGCAGATTAAGTGGGTACATATAAGGTGGCTGTTTGGGAAAAATAAGTGCTTAAAAGAAAATGTATTTTCCTTCTAGGTCGTATGTATGACTACCATGTGCTGGATATGATTGAATTAGGTATCGAGAACTTTGTCTCTCTAAAAGATATTAAGGTAAGATACTAAGCATAAAAATTTTATAATATTGCTCTTGGGCAATAGTGACATCTTGTGGTGAAGAGTACTGTTACAGTTTTATAGCTTAGAACTTTATTTTTATCCTGGTATGCTCTGACATAAAAGCAAATTTCACTTTGTCTTTACTTTAAAAAGAAATTATACAGGGCGCCTGGGTGGCTCAGTGGGTTAAAGCCTCTGCCTTCGGCTCAGGTCATGATCTCAGTCCTGGGATCGAGCCCTGCATCGGGCTCTCTGCTCAGCAGGGAGCCTGCTTCCTCCTCTCTCTCTGCCTGCCTCTCTGCCTACTTGTAATCTCTCTCTCTGTCAAATAAATAAAATCTTAAAAAAAAAAAGATTATACAGCATGTAACACAAATGTGGATCTTCTGGCAGTTAGACTGCAGAGCGATTATTAACTGTTGTCTGGGCCCATAGTTTAAATGCTGTCCTTTCCCTCAGAATTGTCACAGCATGTATTTTATGGAACCTCAGAAATACCAGAGTTTTCTTTTGTTTTGTTTTATATAAGATTTTATTTATTTATTTGAGAGAGAAGGGTGAGTGAGAGAGAGTGAGTGCAAACGGGGATGGGGGGCAGAGGGAGAAACAGACTCCTTGCTGAGCAGGGAGTCCAATGTGGGACTTCATCGCAGGACCCTGGGATCATGACCTGAGCAGAAGACAGACATTTAACCAACCGAGCCACCCAGGCACCCCAATACCAGAGTTTTCAAAGTGAACCCTGTTCTAAACCTAGGATGCTTTAGCTGATCCTACAGTATTTAGGCTGCTGGCCACCAAAATGCTAGTATAGTCATTCCCTTTAGGACTTTCATCTTTGTGTCTCCCTTGTTTGAAAGGGATAATAAAATAGAAAGTAGTAAATAGTCTTAGAAAGGCACAATAATTCAGTTTCTGTGTGCAAATTGGGCTTCTGCTCCTTCAGAATTCTGCTTCTGACTTAATCTGTTCCATCAAATAGTTATTTTATTTAGACTTCATAGCTACCCTGTGTAAGGCTGAAATTACTTTCTCTATTTAGATTTGGAGATCAGGGTCCAGAGGAATTTTGTTGGTGATCTGGAGTCATACATATAGTAAATGGTATAACCAAACATTGAAAGGATGTATATTGACGTTTGTAATGGAAAGTTACATGATTATTCTTAGTTTATGGGTCTTTGAGGGTCACCAGGGGTATAGTTGAAAGAATTGTAAAATATATAATGACTCCTTTTCTTGGTCTCCCCTAAAAAGAGGACATGCCTTCCAAGTTTTCTGTGGGTTTGAAAAGGGCTCTTACCAGATCCTGACTTAGCTACAGCAGCTTCTTCAGGCACAAGGTAGAACAGTGGCCTGAGATTGGATTTAGAGGCAGAACATTTGGGTTGCAGGCCTGTTGGCCGTTTAGATGACTTGTGATGTGACAAGTCAGTTACTTCCTTGACCATTAATTGCAGTCAAGTATTAAATATGTATAACAATATCAGGGGCGCTTGGGTGGCTTATTCAGTCTGACTCTTGATTTCTGCTTAGATCATGATCTGAGGATTGTGAGATCAGGCCTTGTGCTCAGCAGGGAGTTTGCTTGAGATCCTCTCCCTCTGCCTCTCCCCTTGCTCTCATTCTCTCCCTCTCTAAAGTACATAAATAAATCTTTTTAAAAATTAAATAAATACATATAATATCAGGTGAAGTTATATGTGAAAATGCTTATCAGTGAAGATAGTATTTTGGAAGGTGTTTGGGAAAGTGTATAAACTGTGATGCTTTATTATGGTGGAAGCTATCATTTTATTAGTTGGTCTTTAGGGCAATGCATGAATCCTTGGAGATGAGCAGTATATCCCCATTTCACCTTCATCACTGCTGCTACTTGGTCTCCCATTAGTGGGTGTGAGTACTGGCTGATGCCAACCCCTCCACTCTTTGCATTTCACTTTCTAGGCAAAGAAATACTTCTGTTATTGTGTAGCTTCTGTACCAGACCACAAAACCGTTATTGTGAGATCTTTCTTAACAAGAACCATTTAAATTGAATATCAAATTTTCACTCATGGAGCATATCCATAACTATAAAACTCACTAATTGATGATGAGGATATGGTTACATTGGTAGTTCCTACATAGACTATTTTTTTTTAAGTTTTAAAAAAATATTTATTTATTTATTTGAGAGACATAGAGAGAACATGAGCAGGGGAGAGGGGAAGAGGAAGAGGGAGAAGCAGGTTTTCTGCTGAGGGAGCTGGATGCAAGGCTCAGTCCCAGGACCCTGGGGTCCACGACCTGAGCCAAAGGCCAACATTCAGTTGGTTGAGCCCCCCAGATGACCCCCTGTACATAGACTATTAGCCAGACCTTCACTTTTACCTTATTATTCCATTATAACCTTCTGTTTTTAGTTTGTTTTGGAATTGCATGTTTGTTGTACTTTCTCTTCATATTTATTTCCTTTTTATGTCTGCCTCTTTTTTTTTAAGATTTTATTTATTAGAGAGAGACACAGCAAGAGAGGGAACACAAACGGGGAGTTGGGAGGAGAAGCAGGCTTCCTGCTGAGCAGGGACCCCGATGCCGGGCTCGATCCCAGGACCTGGGACCATGACCTGAGCCGAGGGCAGACACTTAACAACTGAGCCACCCAGGCGCCCCTACCTCTTTATTTTTAAGACCTTTTTTTTTTTTTTTAAGATTTTTATTTATTTGACACAGAGAGAGAGATTACAAGCAGGCAGAGAGGCAGGCAGAGAGAGGAGAGAGGAGGAAGCAGGCTCCCTGCCGAGCAGAGAGCCCGATGTGGGCCTCGATCCCAGGACCCTGGGATGATGACCTGAGCCGAAGGCAGAGGCTTTAACCCACTGAGCCACCCAGGCGCCCTATTTTTAAGACCTTTTTAACGGTATTTCTTTTCTTACTTACCTCATCCTTCTATTTACTCTCAAGCAACAGGTGATTTGATTCTACTAGGAAATTGAGTGACTATTCTAGGACTCTATTTTCTAAGATGTGGCCAAACTTCTAGGGATGGTTATTTTACATAGCATAAGCCTTAGTGAATGAGATGATTAAAATTTAAGGCTAGTTGGTTTTATTTTAGATAGGATAAGATACATTGCAGGTACGAGGGGATATTTTATTTGGGAAGTTTGTGTATGATTTATAAGAATTATTTCTCTTTTTTCACTTTGTTTAAAAAAAAACCAAACAAAACTTAATTCAGGGGACCCTGGCTGGCACAGTAGGTTAAGCGTCCAACTCTTGGTTTCAGTTCAGGTCATGATCTCTGAGGGTCATAGGGAGCCCCACATGGGGCTCCATACTCAGTGCAGAGTCTGCTAAAGTTTTTCTCTCCCTCTGCCCCTGCCTGGGCTCGTGCTCTCTCTCTCTCTCAAATGAATAAATCTTAAAAAAAAAAAAATCAGAAGGTTAGTTCAAGGATGTCACATAATTATGATGTTTTTAGAATACTATAATCATAGTACTTATATAATATTTTGAATTTTTAGTGCCTTTCAGACTGTTCAAATAAAGCTCATGTGTTGTAATTTCTTCTTGTTCTGGGTTTTCACATTGTGAAAAATATCAGTGACCTAATGTTAAGTACTGTTTCATATAACTTGTTCAGTTGTGAACATGTATATAAAAATATATATAATTTTAAAGATTTTATTTATTCATTTATTTGAGATAGAGCTAGAGCGAGCAAGTGAGAGACAGAGAGAGAGAGCACGACCAGGGGCGAGGGGCAGTGGGAGAGGGAAAGCAGGCTCTCCACTGAGTGGGGAGCCCAACATGCGGCTCGATCCTAGGACCCTTGAACGCGCCCGATCTCGTCTGATCTTGGAAGCTAAGCAGGGTCAGGCCTGGTTAGTACTTGGATGGGAGGTCCTAGGACCCTGGGATCATGACCTGAACTGAAGGCAGATGCTTAACCATCTGAGCCACCCAGGTGCCCCCTCATTCAGTTACATTTTTATGATGTGTATACTGGGTCATGACTTAACGTGATACTTTTTTATTACTATGCATTGTGGTCAGGATGTCGCATCACTTTCTCCTACCTTCTGTATACTTAAACAGCCCCCATAGACATAGGGGTAGAAGTAGCAGGGTCAGGTTGGCACAGAAAGAAGGTGGCAGAGTCATTGGGTCTGGTAGGTCCATGCAGGTCCTAGATCACGCAGACAGATCTTAGGCATGCTTCCTAAGTATAGACAGTTAAGGTTCAGAGTTTGGAAACAGAGAGTGTCAACAAAAGTGGTCATGGTGAACCGGGAAGCAACAGGTGAACTCTGGTCCTATGGCAGAGGATGTTTGTTTTCTTGTCCATTTGTTTGTTTGTTTGTTTATTTCTAGATTTGTATAGTCCTGGACTGGAACCAGAGTGGAGGTGCTATAATCAATGGAAAGCTCAGACTAACACCTGTTTGCCTTCAGGAATTAATCATTCAGTTAAAGAATTTTTTTTATTAGATTTTTTCTTCTTTTATTTTGGTGGCTTTTAAAGGTTCTTATTATTCATATCATGTTCTTTGTTTAAAAAAATCCAAAACTGGACAAAATACTTTTACAGTAAGAGCTTCAGTCATTCTGGTAAGGTTAAGGTTGCTCATACTTTCTACAGCTTGTATGAAATTCTATTGCTTCCCATGTGAATGCTTAGTTGGTAGTTTAGATTAGCTTTCATTTAAAAATACTGTTTATTAAAGATTTTTAAAATTTGAGAGAGCAAGTGAGAGAGAGAGGGCACGCATACACGCACCAAGAGGGAGGAAGGGCAAAAGGAGAGGACCCCAGGATCATGACCGAAGGCATCTGCTTAAGAGACTGAGCCATTCAGGTGCCCCTGAAAATACTGTTTATGTGGTACAGTAGGAAAGGCACCGTTGTAGTAAATCATTCAAAAAAATTAACTTGTTTAGATTCTGAGATGCTGGCTATTAAAGGACTGTGTATGTTGTGTATGTTTTGCAGCAATTTTAGCTCTTTTTTTTTTAAGATTTTATTTATTTATTAGAGGGAGAGAGGGAGAGAGGGAGAGAGAGCATGAGAGGGGAGAAGATCAGAGGGAGAAGCAGACTCCCCATGGAGCTGGGAGCTCGATGCAGGACTCCATCCCGGGACTCCGGGATCATGACCTGAGCCGAAGGCAGTCACTTAACCAACTGAGCCACCCAGGCGCCCCAATTTTAGCTTTTTATTTTATTCTTTAAATAGAATAATGTTAAAAAGTAGCTTGCATCATTCTTCGACCACTTACTAATTTGAAAATGTGAGGAAATGAAGCAAAAAAACTATATTTTAGTTTAAAAGTTAGAACTGTAGTTTTAAGTTTGTAGATTTTTTTTATTTTGAAGATTTTATTTATTTATTTGACAGAGAAAGATACAGCAAGAGAGGGAACACAGGCAGGGGGAGTGGGAGAGGAAGAAGCAGACTCCCCACCAGGCAGGGAGCCCAGTGTGGGGCTCGATCTCAGGACCCTAGGATCATGACCTGAGCTGAAGGCAGACACTTAACAACTGAGCCACCCACGGGCCCCTAAATTTTTTTTTTTTTAAGATTTTATTTATTTATTTGACACAGAGAGAGAGATCAGATCACAAGTAGGCAGAGAGACAGGCAGAGAGAGAGGAGGAAGCAGGCTCCTTGAGGAGCAGGGAGCCCGTGCGGGCCTCGATCCCAGGACCCTGAGATCATGACCCGAGCCGAAGGCAGAGGCTTTAACCCACTGAGCCACCCAGGCGCCCAGATTTTTTTTTTTAAAAAAACATTTTATTTACTTATGTGAGAAACAGAAAGAGAGAGAAAGAGATCATGAGCAGAGGGTAGGGGTAGAGGGAGAAGCAGACTACCCACTGAGGAGGGAACCTGATGCAGTTCCATCCCAGGACCCTGGGATCGTGACCTGAGTTGAAGGCAGACACATAACTGACTGAGCCACCCAGGTGCCCCAAGTCTTTAGATTTTAATCAGTATTCATAAATATAGTTTTAGGACAGTCAAAATATGAGAACTAATCACTGTATGCAAGTATTGACTATTTTTTAAAATTAATTTATTTTTATTACATGTGATGTATTATTTGCTCCAGGGGAAGTATTGACTATTTTAAAATCAGCTTATAAACAGTTTAGAATTGTTAATTATATCATTATAATTTTTTTTTCCCATTTCATAGAACAGTAAATGTCCTGAGGGAACAAAACCCATGTTAATATTTGCTGGTGATGATTTTGATGTAACAGAAGACTACAGAAGGCTAAAAAGTCTTCTTATTGGTAAGCATTTTAATACTTATTATCCCCAGGGTAGCTGAGGTAGGCAATCTAGGACTGTCATTGGTGACACTTGGCCACTTCAGTGTAGGTACACAGCTTTTTCTTTTTCTTTTTTTTTTTTAAGATTTTATTTATTTATTTGACAGAGAGAGTGAGGTTATAAGTAGGCAGAGAGGCAGGCAGAGAGAGAGGAGGAAGCAGGCTCCCTGCTGAGCAGAGAGCCCAATGCGGGGCTCGATTTCAGGACCCTGGGATCATGACCTGAGCCAAAGGCAGAGCCTTTAACCCACTGAGCCACCCAGGCGCCCCCAGCTTTTTCTTTTTGATCTTTCTTTTTTTCCCCCTTTTCATTTTTTTATTCCCCACTAACAGGGGAGAGGTTAAGGATGCTATATTGCATAGACCATTATTATTTTTTGATGCTATGGTAACTTCAGTATCAACCAATTTATAAAGCATTTTATGCTTTATAAAATGCTTACACCCATTTCCTGTCATTATTGAAATCATTAAATTTAGAAAATTGAAAAGTTTAATTTTTAAGATTGTTACACATCCACTTTGAACTCAAAGACCTCTATTAATTTTTCTTAGGCTGATATGCAAGGCTTTTTACACTGTAACCCCTTATAACTTTGTTTTGTTTTGTTTTTTATCTCTTCCAATTTTCCTCCCTCCTTTTTCCATTCAAAAAGTGGTTTACTGAAAATATATTATGCACATTCCTGTTGTCTTTTTTTTTATTAAGATTTTTTATTTATTCATTTGACACAGAGAGAGAGAGATTACAAGTAGGCAGAGAGGCAGCAGAGAGAGAGGAGAGAGGAGGAAGCAGGCTCCCTGCTGAGCAGAGAGCCCGATGTGGGCCTTGATCCCAGGACCCTGGGATCATGACCTGAGCCGAAGGCAGCGGCTTTAACCCACTGAGCCACCCAGGCGCCCTGCTGTTGTCTTTTCTGATTTCATTCTTATTTACCTACTTTCTTTCATTCTTGCAAGTTTCAGATCAAGTTTCTTTCCAAGGGAACCTTCAGTGACTTCACAGCTCCTTTTATCTCATTATCGTTGTCATCCTAAAGTGCCAAGCCTGTACTTGCTTTATTCTCACGACCTTGTAAAGTTACCTTACAGATGACTTTTCTTAGTGAAGTACATTAGTTCCTAATGATTTATGTAATGACTACATCTTTTCCTTTGTGTTCACAAGTCACCTTCTTAAAATTGAGTGTACAGTTATTGTCATTATCTGCGATCAACATTAAATTTACCTATTTCAAATCACTTTTTCTCCCCTTTTTTGAAAAGCTGCCATCATTATTCTCTGTAATTTCTTTTTTTTTTACGATTTTATTTATTTGAGAGAGAGAGAGAGGGAAAGAGAGAGCATAAGACCAGGGAGAAGCAGACTCTCTGCTGAGCAGGGAGCCCAATGCAGGATTTGATCCCAGGGTCTGAGCCGAACAAAGGCAGCGGTTTAATGGACTGAGCCACCCAGGTGACCCTTCCTACACCATTCTTAAAAGCTTTGCTATAGTTTTTTGATTGCTCTTCTTTTGGATTCTTATATACTTTGCCCTAGATCACTTTTGGAAAGTGATGGAGTATATGTTATAAATAAGTTATTATTTTTTTTCCAAGATTTTTTATTTGACAGAGAGACACAGCAAGGTAGGGAACACAAGCAGGGGCAGAGGGAGAGGGAGAAGCAGGCTTTCCATTGAGCAGGGAGCCCGATGCCGGGCTTGATCCCAGGACCTTGGGATCATGACCTGAGCCGAAGGCAGACGCTTAGTGACTAAGCCACCCAGGTGCCCCAAATTTTTATCTATCTATCTATCTATCTATCCATCTATCTATCTATCTATTTATTTGGTGCAAAAAGGTATTTTTATTAAAGCACAGGGACAGGACCCATGGGTGGGCAGGAAGAGCTGCCTGTTATAAGTAAATTAAATTATATACATGCTCTTTCAAATCTGAGCCAACTTGGGTGTCTGGGTGGCTCAGTCAGTTAAGTAGCTGACTCTTGATTTCAGCTCAGGTCATGATCTCAAAGTCCTGGTATTGAGCCTTGTGTTGGGCTCTGTGCTCAGTGGGGAGTCTGCCTGAGGATTCTCTTTCTCCCTCTGCTCTTTTTCTCTAAAATAAGTAAATCTTAAAAAAAAAAAAAAAAAAAAAAAAAANAAATCTGAGCCAACTGAAAAACATTTGTGGGCAGACACATTGCTTTCATTTTTCCTTGTGATTATTTATGGTCTTATTTTGGGATTGCAATTTTTAAAACTTTTCATTTCTCTTACTAATTATGGCTATTTTGGGAGCACCTGGCTGGCTCAGTTGCAGTAGAGCATCAGACTCTTGATCTCGGGGTCATGAGTTCAAGCCCTCGTGTTGAATGTAGAGATTACTTTAAAAAAATGACTATTTTTTAAAGAACTGAGTACTGCTGTTACCTGTTCAGTCCTTACTAAAGCTCTTGAGTTTAGTGGTAGTCCATTTTACAGATGAAATGAAAGCTTAGAGAAGTTAAGAGCTAATAAGTAGGTGAGCCAAGGGCTGAGCTTTTCTGCCTTTACCATCCATTTTGGTCATGCTGAGCAATTGACTTGTTGCAGTCTTTGCTGTACGTTCTTACCTGAATTTTTCATGAATTAAAAAAAAACAACTCATGAAAGACAATGACCAATATTTCCTTCTTTTAATATTACACATCCCCAGATTTCAAGGGTGGTTTTAGCCAAGATTTCTTGTTCTTATACTCCACTGACCCAGATTTTCTGTCTTTTCCTCCTAGTTCTTCCGTATAATTATTAATTGTCAGTATATGTTTATTAAAACAGAGAAGGCTTTCATTTGCTTTTAAGTGGTTTTTATAAAAGCTGTGTTATTTTGTGCTTCCACTAGATGGCAGGAATAACCGCATAATGCAGTGGTGAGGGGGAGAGAGTGAAAACTGAAAAGGAGTCTCGGGGAGAAAAGTGGAGGAATGAAGTGAGATTGTCAGGCCTCAAGGGAAGTTGAGTTTTTAATATAAATATGAAGTAAAACCAGTTGCAGGCTCCTTGGTGTATGTTTTGTGTTCATATGAAATAAAGTAGAACAGTAGGGAAAGAGAATTTTATCAAGGGTTTGATTCCTTTCAGGAAGTGTTTTTGTTTTTTTGTTTTTTTTGTTTTTTTGTTTTGTAATTGGCCAGAGAGAAAAGTTAACTTATTAACTTCAGTGTTTTTATGCCAGGTACCCATTTTGTTCATTATGAATTTTTCTTCTCTTTTGTGTTCTTAAATACTGTATAGATTTATAGTTATTCTCAGTGGTCTTGCTTTTCTTCATAGAAAATCAGTAAGTATTTTTAGATTGTGTATCCCAATTTTTATGGTTACTTTTTAATATTACTATTTCTTATACACAAAGATGATAGTAAATCAAGTAATAGGTTAGTTTTATTAAATGTTCCTTTAAAGTCTGTCTTAGAATTTAACCACCTAAGTGGGTTACTTTTTCTTACTGTTTTTCTCTTTATCAGTGGTCATTTTAATTTTTTTTTTTTTAAAGATTTTATTTATTTATTTCACAGAGGGAGAGAGATCACAAGGAGGCAGAGAGGCAGGCAGAGAGAGAG
>LNAC01000039.1:5512929-5523857 GCA_002007465.1 Ailurus styani
GATGCGGGCCTCGATCCCAGGACCCTGAGATCATGACCTGAGCCGAAGGCAGAGGCTTTAACCCACTGAGCCACCCAGGCGCCCTCATTTTAATTTTTTTTACCCTTTTTCATTTCCTAATTCTTAATTCCACTTGAAAAATACATAATGATGAAAATAACTGCCATAGTTAAGGTCAGGTAATCTGCAGCTTTACAGAGGAAATCATATTAGTCTTAGGCTGCAATAAAAAATACCATACACTGGGTGGCTTAAAAAACAGAAATTAATTTTCTCCCAGTTGTGGTAGCTGAAAGTCTAAGATTGAAATTTCTGAAGAGGACTCTTACTGCCTTCTTGCCATGTGCTCACCTGGCATTTCCTTCACGTCTGTGCATGGGAGGAAGGGAAGGATGGAGAGTAGTATCTGCTTTGTATGGTCTTTTATAAGGACACTTACAAAAAATGGTCGTGTGGGACCAGAACCCCAACCTTATGACCTGCCTCATTTAACCTTAATTTCTTCCTTAGAGGCCTAAATACAGCTTCATTAGGGGTTAGGACTTTAATATATGAATTTGGCAGGGATTGGGGGGTAGAGGAAGTAAGCATTCAGTTTATTATGGTAATATTCCCTCGTTATAGATGAAGAAATTGAGATCAGTTAACTCATTTGTCCAGAGTAAAGAGCTAGTAAGTGGCAGAATCAGGATCTGATCTGTTCTCTAACTCCGGATCCCCTGATCTTTCCCATCAACATCCTGGTCAGCCTTCTGTGCCCTTTCTCAGTATATTTACTCATGGACACAGCCACGCTCGAGACCTTATTTTTACTTGGAATTGATCCACTGAATAAAGGTCCAAGCTGGGGCTTTCCTTCTGACCATAACCAATTTATCTTCTACCTCTTATACCCCCTTACTTATATTTAACCGGATTTTTCGTCTTTATCCTTACTCATTAATGTCTCTCTTAATCTCAGCCATCATTTCTGCCCACTTTAGGGTCAATCTCTTTGGCAGTGTTCTGAGTTTCGACACATTTTAATTCATTGCCCTTTTGATATTTAAGTCTCCTCTTATACCTTCATTGCTCCGTTCCTGTAATCAGCTGTTTCTCTAAGGAGCCCTGAACTTTTTTTTTTTTTAAATTTTATTTATTTATTTGATAGAGCGCACAAGTAGGCAGAGAGGCAGGTAGAGGGAGAGGGAGAAGCAGGCTTCCCGCTGAGCAGAGAGCCCGACGTGGGGCTTGATCCCAGGACCCTGAGGTCATGACCTGAGTCGAAGGCAGAGGTTTAACCCACTGAGTTACTCAGACGCCCGGCCTGGAACTTTTTTAAATTGAGAAATTATTTTATTTTATATATATATATTTTTAAAGATTTTATTTATTTATTTGACATAGAGATAGCGAGAGAGAGAACACAAGCAGGGGGAGTGGGAGAGGGAGAGGAAGAAGCAGGCTCCCTGCTAAGCAGGGAGTCCCATGCAGGACTTGATCCCAGGACCCTGGGATCATGACCGGAGCCGAAGGCAGACGCTTAACGACAGCCACCCAGGCACCCCAAAATTGATAAATTATTTTATTTTATTTTATTTTTTTAAGATTTTATTTATTTATTTCACAGCGGGAGAGAGATCACGAGGCAGAGAGGCAGGCAGAGAGAGGGGGGGAAGCAGGCTCCCTGCTGAGCAGAGAGCCTAATGCGGACCTCGATCCCAGGACCCTGAGATCATGACCTGAGCCGAAAGCAGAGGCTTTAACCCACTGAGCCACCCAGGCGCCCGATAAATTATTTTAGAAATCACCATCTGGGTGCTAGGAATTGTTTCATGGTTGGTCATTGTAGGCTTTTTTAGCGTACAGAACTTTGAAATTTATTTGTTAAGTTAAAATGTATCCTGAGTTTGTACTGAAACTTCTTCTTTTTTTTTTTTTCTTTGACAGAGAGAGAGAGATCACAAGTAGGCAGAGAGGCAGGCAGAGAGAGAGGAGGAGGCAGGCTCTCCGCTGAGCAGAGAGCCTGATGCGGGCCTCAATCCCAGGACCCTGGGATCATGACCTGAGCCGAAGGCAGAGGCTTTAACCCACTGAGCCACCCAGGCGCCCCCCCCACCTTTTTTTTTTAGTACTGAAACTTCTAATTCAAATTTAGGACAATAAGATCTTAACTTCATTGACTTCACATATGTTCCTTCTTTCATCCATGACAAAAATCTAGGTTCTCCATAATCCAAACAATTATGCCTTTATTTTACACTGTACTAACCATATAGTAGTCTCAGAATAAAATACCAGTGTTACTACTGATAATATGAATATTGAGTGCAGTTGAAAGTTTTGTGGTTTTGTTTTTGTTTTTCTTGCAGTTCTTTTTGTCTATAAAATATATCCTGTTAAGAATATGGTCAGGAGGGCGCCTGGGTGGCTCAGTGGGTTTAAGCCTCTGCCTTCGGCTGAGGTCATGATCTCAGGGTCCTGGGATCGAGTCCCGCATCAGGCTCTCTGCTCAGCAGGGAGCCTGCTTCCTCCTCTCTCTCTGCCTGCCTCTCTACCTACTTGTAATCTCTCTCTCTCTCTGTCATATAAATAAATAAAAATCTTAAAAAAAAAAAAAAGAATATGGTCAGGGGCACCTGGGTAGCTTAGTTCGTTAGACATTTGACTCTTGATTTTGATTTTGACTTGGGTCATGGTCTTGGGGTCATGAGCTCAACCTCTGCGCTGAGTATGGAGCTATTTGGATTTTCTCTGCCTCCCTTCCCTGCCCCTGCTCTCACTCTTGCTCTCTCTCCCTTTTAAAAAAAAAAAAGAATATGTGGTCCAATCACTGTGTGTGTGTGTGTGCGCGCGCGCGCGGGCGTGTGCGTTTTAAGATAGATCTATCTATCTATTTATTTATTTTTCATTTATTTATTTTTTTTCAGTGTTCCAGGATTCATTGTTTATGCACCATACCCAGTGCTCCATGCACTACGTGCCCTCCTTAATACCCACCATTGGGCTCACCCATTTCCCCCATCCTCCTCCCCTCCATAACCCTCAGTTTCTCAGAATCCACAGTCTCTCATCTTTCGTCTTCCCCTCTGATTTACCCTGATTCACTTTTCCTTTCCTTTTCCTAATGTCCTCCATTTTATTCCTATGTTCCACAAGTAAGTGAAATCATAATTGACTTTCTTTGCTTAACTTATTTCACTCAGTATAATCTCCTCCAGACCCGTCCATATTGATACAAAAGTTGGGTATTCATCCTTTCTGATGGCTGCATAATATTCCATTGTATATATGGACCACATCTTTATCCATTTGTCTGTTGAAGGGCATCTCGGCTCTTTCCACAGTTCGGCGATTGTGGACATTGCTGTGAACATTGGAGTATATATGGCTCTTCTTTTCACTACATCTGTGTCTTTGGGGTAAATACCCAGTAGTGCAATTGCAGGGTCATAGGGTAGCTGTATTTTTAATTTTTGGAGGAATCTCCACACTGTTTTCCAAAGTGGCTGTACCAACTTGCATTCCCACCAACAATGTAAGAGGGTTCCCCTTTCTCCACATCCTCTCCAACACTTGTTTGTTTCTTGTCCTGTTGATTTTGGCCATTCTAACTGGTGTAAGGTGGTATCTCAACGTGGTTTTGATTTGAGTTTCCCTGATGGCTAGTGATGATGAACATTTTTTCATGTTCTGGTTAGCCATTTGTATGTTTTCTTTGGAGAAGTTTGTGTTCATGTCTTCTGCCCATATTTTGACATGATTATCTGTTTTTTGGGTGTTGAGTTTGAGGAGTTCTTTATAGATCTTGGATATCAGCCCTTTGTCAACAGTGTCATTTGCAAATATCTTCTCCCATTCTGTGGGTTGCCTCTTTGTTTTGTTGACTGTTTTCTTTGCTGTGCAGAAGCTTTTTATCTTGATGACGTCCCAAAAGTTCATTTTTGCTTTTGTTTCCTTTGCCTTTGGAGACGTGTCTTAGAAGTTGCTGTGGCCGATGTCAAAGAGGTTACTGCCTATGTTCTCCTCTAGGATTTTGATAGATTCCTGCCTCATGTTGAGTTCTTTCATCCATTTCCAGTTTATCTTTGTGTATGGGTGTGAGAGAACGGTTGAGTTTCATTCTTCTATACGTAGCTGTCCAGTTTTCCCAGCATCATTTATTGAAGGGACTGTCTTTTTTCCACTGGATATTTTTTCCTGCTTTGTTAAAGATTATTTGACCAGAGTCGAGGGTCCATATTTGGACTCTCTACTCTGTTCCATTGGTCTATGTATCTGTTTTTGTGCCAGTACCATGCTGTCTTGATGATCACAGCTTTGTAGTAAAGCTTGAAATCAGGCAGCGTGATGCTTCCAGTTTTGTTTTTTCTTTTTCAACATTTCCTTAGTGATTCCAGGTTTTTTCTGGTTCCATACAAATTTTAGGATTCTTTGTTCCAGCACTTTGAAAAATGCTGGTGGAATTTTGATCGGGACAGCATTGAAAGTATAGATTGCTCTGAACAGTATAGACATTTTAACTATGTTTATTCTTCCAATCCCTGAGCATGGAATGCTTTTCCATCTTTTTGTATTTTCTTCTATTTCTTTCTTTCTTTTTTTTTTTTAAAGATTTTTTTTATTTATATGACAGAGAGAGAGAGATCACAAGTAGGCAGAAAGGCAGGCAGAGAGAGAGGGGGAAGCAGGCTCCCTGCTGAGCAGGGAGCCCGATGTGGGCCTCGATCCCAGGACCCTGAGATCATTACCTGAGCCGAAGGCAGAGGCTTTAACCCACTGATCCACTCAGGCGCCCATTTTCTTCAATTTCTTTCATGAGTGTTCTGTAGTTCCTTGAGGACAGATCCTTTACCTCTTTGGTAACATTCACAAGTCAATCAATGTGATAGAACCAATCAATAAGAGGAGAGAGAAGAATCACATGGCCTTCTCAATTGATGCAGAAAAAGCATTTGACAAAATACAGCATGCATTCCTAACTAAAACTCTTCAAAGTACAGGGATAGAGGGAACATTCCTCAACTTTATTTATTAAGAGAGCACAAGTGTGGGAGGGGGAGGAGTGAGAATCTCAAGCAGACTCCACACTGGTGTGGAGCCCAACTTGGGCCTCCCAGGACCCTGAGATCATGACCCGAACAGAAATTAAGAGTCAGGCACTGAACCGACTGAGCCACCCTGGTGCCCCCAAATCACTGTGTTTTGAAGTCACTTAAAATAGGTCTTTTCTGTATGGTTATGCTCAATACACAGGTTCATTTGTTTTTTATTTTTAGGGATTACTTTAAATATTTTCATTTTAAATTACATTTTAAACAGCTTTTGAGATGTAATTTACATATAAGCAAGTCTACATTTTTTTTTAAATTTCAGGTTTTTTTTTTTAATTTCTTAAATTTTTTAAAAATTAACAAATAATGTATTATTTGTTTCAGGGGTCCAGGTCTGTGGCAAGTCCAGATATTTAAAGTTTTAAAATTCGATGGATTTTGACATATGTATACAGTGTGAAAACACCACTGCAGTCAAGATATAGAACCTATTACACCCAAAAATTAGCCTATGCCCCTTTGCGGTCTATCCTATTTCTGTATTTTAAGCAAACATTAGCTTGCTTTCTGTCATTATGGATTATTTGCATTTTGTAGAACTTTGGATAAATAGAATCATGTAGTAGTATATGCTTCTTTTAGCGGGTTTCTTTCAATTAGTTTTAAGATTTGTTGTGTATATTAATAGTTTCTTTTTATTGCTGAGCAGTATTCTATTTATAGCTATTCTACAACTTCTTTATTTCTTCATCTCTTGATGGACATTTAGGTTGATTCCAGCTTTTGATTAGATAAAATTTTTGATTAGTAGCGCTGCTGTGAACATTTGTGTACAAATTTTTGTGAGGGCATATGCTTTGATTTCCTTTGGGTAAATCCTTATCTAGTAATGGAATGGTTGTTGGGTCATTTGAATTATGTGTGTTTAACATTTAAAGAAACTATATTCCAGTATGGTTATACTGTGTTATATTCCCACCAATAGTATATGAGAGCTCCAGTTGCTCCACTTCCTTGCCAATACTTGGTAGACCATTCTTTTTAATTTTAGTTATTTTAATGAGTGTTGTATGCTGATAGTAATGTGTTTCTAAAATCAAATCTACGAAGTAAAGTAGTGCTATTATTGAGGTTGTAATTTGCATATTCTGATGACTAATGATGTTGAACATCTTTTCATATGCCTATTGGCTATTCATATATCTTTGGTGAAGTGTCTGTTCAAAACTTTGCCTTATTTATTTATTTTTGAAGGTTACTTGTCCTCTTGAGCAATAAGGGGTGTGTGTGTGTGTGTGTGTGTGTGTGTATAAAAAGCTGTTTCAGGGGAAACTGAAATGTACATATCTTGTTCCCCAGAAAGACTGACTTCAGTAATGCTACCAACACAGTGAGTGATTAACTTGGCCCCTGAAGGAGAGTCAGATTTTGACAAAATCATGTGAAACCTGTTCATTAAGTATGTTGCAAATTTAGACCAGAATACCTTGAAAAAGTATATACTTTGTTTATAAAAATATCCCTGAGGGATTTTTGTTTGGGGGAGTAGGGAAGGGTGGTATATACATGTGCATATGCACTTGTGTCTGTTTTATGCCCATTAGTGATTTTCTTTTAATTAACTATGGAAAAGAAAAAGACAACAAAGGCTGTATATGACCATGCACAAGGAGATGATTCCCTTCTTCTGAGCTAATCAGCAGAGACAAAATGGTTGGGTGGTACAGATTGGGACAGAATGAGCTTTGCTCTTTACCATATCACTCGCCTTGCAGCTCTTTGAGTAATTACGTTGGGTAAACTTTCATGTATAACTGTTTCTTAACTAAATGTTATTTATGTATTTCCATTTAGCCTCTTTGGAGGTTCAGCTGTATAATGAGGGACCAAACTTGATTGTTGTTTTTCAAACTTCTTTCATTCATGTGCTACCTTCATAACTTTAGCCAAGTCCATGTGGTATTCATAATGTTGTTCCCCTGGAGATGTTTCTTTACCCTGACTCCTTTTTTTATAAGGAAACTTTATGTCTCTACCATGAATGGAAAATGGTATCTGATAAAATAAATAATACATAGTACATTATATCTGCCTGTGTATCATTTAAGATCATCTCATGTGCCACCAGTGGATGACTACCACACTATGGGAAAACAGCCTATTCATGGATCTCAGTGGTTCTTTTCTGGCTTTAATTTAATTTATTATCTTTGCTCATATAATTGAGATTTCTTAGAATTTCTTCCTTATTGGCCTCCACCATAAAACAAAGGCTAATTTGATTTAATAGTCAGAGTTTGAACAGCTGTTTTGTGTGTGTGTGTAAGATTTTATTTATTTATTTGAGAGAATTCAGGGGGAGTAGTAGAGGGAGAGGGACAAGCATACTCCATGTTACTGTGTGGGGCTTGATCTCACAACCCTGAGATCATGACCTGAGCTGAAACCGAGAGTGAGATGCTTAACCAGCTAAGCCACCCAGATACCCCTGAACAGTATTTTTATAGAAATTTGCTGTCTTTAAGAAAACAACAACAACAACTTTATTTATGAAAGAGGGAGAGAGAGAAAGCATGTGGGGGTAGGAGCAGAGGGAAAGTGAGAGAGAAAATCTTTTTTTTTTTTAAGATTATTTATTTATTTGACAGAGAGACATTACAAGTAGGCAGAGAAGCAGGCAGAGAGAGAGGAGGAAGCAGGCTCCCTGCTGATCAGGGAGCCTGACGTAAGGCTCAATCCCAGGACCCTGAGATCATGACCTGAGCCAAAGGCAGAGGCTTTAACCCACTGAGCCACCCAGGCGCCCCTCTTTTTTTTTTTTTTTTTAAGATTTTATTTATTTGACAGAGAGAGAGATATCGTAAGTAGGCAGAGAGGCAGGCAGAGAGAGAGGAGGAAGCATGCTCCCCGCTGAGCAGAGAGCCTGATGTGGGGGTTGATCCCAGGACCCTGGGATCATGACCTGAGCCGAAGGCAGAGGCTTAACCCACTGAGCCACCCAGATGCACTTTTTTTTTTAAAGGTTTCGTTTATTCATTTGACAGAGAGCACAAGCAGGGGGAGCGGCAGGCAGAGGGAGAGGGAGAAACAGACTCCCCGCCGAGCAAGGAGCCTAATGTGGAACTCGATCCCAGGACCCTGGGATAATGACCTGAGCCAAAGACAAACCCTCAACCAGCTGAGCCACCCAGGTGCCCCTAGAGTGAGAATTTCAAAACTGAAAAATTACATGGCTCAGTGAACTAAATACAGAAATAAAGTCATGAGCTTACATGGTAGAGGGGTGGCACTCTCAGACATTCTTCAGGGATTGGTTTTTGTGCCACCTTTTTATCTTTTTAGGTACATATTGATAAAATATAGAGCATTTTACAATCTGGCTTTCTGTAACTGAATTTAAAAGCATGTTAGTCTTTTTTTTTTTTTAACAACCTAAAATTTGTTTTCAGATTTCTTCAGAGGCCCCACAGTACCAAATATCCGCCTGGCTGGTTTAGAATATGTTCTGCACTTCACTGCACTGAATGGGAAGATTTACTTTCGGAGTTATAAGTAAGTACATTTTATAGCATATTTTTGAATCCAGGGTTAGCATTTTAGTGTGACCTTTGTAGAGCTCAAACTTAGAATTGGTGTTTGGCCAAAGTTCGTTTGGAGAGTTTGCAAACTAGTAGTGGTATAGTAGGTCTGTGTTCCTCATATCTCTCATTCCCCTGCTCACTTCAGCCTCTGGAACCCTGCTTTTCCAGGGCCCCAGAGCATCTGATGCTACACTCCTCTGAGCTTAGAACGCTAATTCAGTCTTAACCCTACTTTATGCGGTATCTCCTTTTTTTTTTTCTTTTCCTTTTTTTAAAGATCTTTTCTTTATTTGAGAGAGAGCGTACAGGGGGACAGGCAGAGGAAGAAGGAGAGAAAGTCCCAAGCAGATGCCTTGTGAAGCCTGACTTAGGGCTTGATTCCCATGACCCGTGATATCATGACCTGAACCAAAACCAGGAATTGGACACTTAACCACCTGAGCCACCCAGGTGCCTCTGCTGCTGCTGCTTCTTTTTTTTTTTTTTTTTAAGATTTTATTTTTTTAATTTGACAGAACAAGCAAGGGGAGTGGCAAGCAGAGGGAAAGGGAGAAGCAGGCTACTGCTGAGCAAGGAGCCTGATGCAGGGTTCAGTCCCAGGACACTGGGATCATGACCTGGGCTGAAGCCAGCTGTCTAATCTACTGAGCCAGCCAGGTGCCCCTCCCCTCCTTCTTTTTCGTGATTGGATTTAGAACACCAAGCCCCAAGTTTTAGGGCAGCCAAAGCAAATCTCAAAACTCTGAACCTAAAAACTGGAGTCTAAAAGGAATGAGAAGATTCAGTGGCTAGATTCATTTTACTCTCTTTCTCTAGCCTGGACCTTCTAGCTCTACTCCTACGACAGTATAAATATAAATCCTAACACTGATTTTGTTTTCATTAAAAAGCTTAATGACATGTTGCAATTGTGCCTTTTGAGTAATCATTATATATATAAGTATATATATATATTCTTCTTTAAAATAAAGCATTGGCACTGGCTGATCAAGCCCACACTCTCCTGGAGAATACAACCCCCACAAACTGCTTTCCTTTGTACATGGAATTCAGACTAATGTCTGTTTTTGAGTTATAGCATGGCAGTGCAGCCTGAGAGCTCTGACGGTTCAGTGTTGACAGTGACTTCCGTGTGTTAGTGCGGTATGTGCAACCATTTGTGGACTTCAGCGTTTCATCCACAGTTTTACATTTTTAAAATTAATTATTTTTTTTAGGAGAGAGGGAGAGTGTATATGCGCCCCATGTGCAGAGCGGGGAGAGGCAGAGGGAGAGGAAGAGACAGAAAATCTCAAGCAGGCTCCTTGGTCAGCGTGGAGCCCAACATCGGGCCCAGTCTCACAATTCTGAGATCATGATCCAAGTTGAAATTAAGAGTCAGATGCTCAGTCAAGTCACCCAGGTGCCCTAACTTTTTTTTTCATTGAACTCTACAACAATGTCTGGCTTGAACCTATGATCCCAAAATCAAGAGTCACATGCTCTACCAACTAAGCCAGCCAGCCTGGCCCCTAATTTTGTTTTTTTTCTTCGTGATGGAATACCTGGTTGACCGGGTTATGTTAATGAATGTCCAAGTGAAACTAAATATTCACCTCTTGTCAGTAATTCCCATTTTTGTCTCAACTGTATTGAATCAGAGATACTTCGTTCTTTTCACCATGATTGGTATCATCACTTCTATTTGTTTATTTTTCTTTTGTTTAGATAGTAATAATAATAATAGGCAAAATGCAATATAATATCTACATGATCTATAATCATTGTTTTTACTTATTGTTTATTTTTTTTTAAGCAAGAGGGATTTTTTTTTTTAAGATTTTATTTATTTGGGCGTCTGGGTGGCTCAGTGGGTTAAAGCCTCTGCTTTCGGCTCAGGTCATGATCTCAGCGTCCTGGGATCGAGGCCCGCATCGGGCTCCCTGCTCAGTAGGGAGCCTGCTTCCTCCTCTCCCTGTCTCTCTGCCTGCCTCTCTGCCTACTTGTAATCTCTCTCTGTGTGTCTAATAAATAAATAAAATCTTTAAAAAAAAATGATTTTATTTATTTGACAGAGAGAGAAACAGCGAGAGAGGGAACACCAGCAGGGGGAGTGGGAGAGGGAGAAGCAGGCTTTCCCGCAGAACAGGGAGCCTGATGCGGGGCTTGATCCCAGAACCCTGGGATCCTGACCTTAGCCAAAGGCAGACACTTAACGACTGAGTCACCCAGGTGCCCCTAAGCAAGAGGGATTTTTTTTTTTTTTTTAAAGATTTTATTTATTTATTTGACACAGAGAGAGAGATTACAAGTAGACAGAGAGGCAGGCAGAGGG
>LNAC01000039.1:5523893-5650499 GCA_002007465.1 Ailurus styani
ATCAAAAAATGTTTTACTGTGTCTGTATTCCTAACTAGAGATAGGTTTCATGGGAAGCACACACAATTAATTAAAGATAACTTTACCTGTTCTTTGATTTTTTTTAAAGATTTATTTATTTGACAGGGAGAAAGAGATAGATCACAAGTAGGCAGAGAGGCTGGCAGAGAGAGAGGGGGAAGCAGGCTCTCCGCCGAGTGGAGAGCCCGATGCAGGGCTCTATCCCAGGACCCTGAGATCATGACCTGAGCCAAGGGCAGAGGCCTAACCCACTGAGCCACCCAGGCGCCCCAGCAAGAGGGATTTTTATAATCATTTTGAACTTGTTGAGATTGAAAGCCTTAAGTCTGTTTGAGTTTACAAACTTAACTTTGGTGGTATGAAGAATGATTTATAAAGTAGATGACTCCAGTTTATAGAATAAGAAAGACGAAAAATCACTAACATAAGAAAAATCTTTTTGAAAACTTACTGTGATCGGCCCACCTGGGGATACTAAGGAGCTAAAAATATAAAGATTAACATCTTTGAGAATGAGAAATGAGTAACAGTAATCTAAAACTCTTTCATTGTAAATAGTTTCAAAGAAAGTATTCACTTGTATCAGAACTTGTATTTAGTGAAAAGAAAGATTAATTTGTAAAGAAAAATGCAGAGAAAATAAAATGGGCGGAAAATTAGCAAATCAAACTTCAGAACATGGATAGATTAGCAGTGTAATTACACATATCCATCCATCTCCTTACTTTGAGAAGAATTGCTGGAATCATATTAGGTTAGCATGGCATGTCCCATAATGAAAAAAAAGTGAACTTCTGAGAGCAGAGACTCTAGTGTAAATTTAATCCCAGTTGTTTTATACAGGCCCAGTAATACCTGCTAGCTATTGATTTATTATAGAAAATGAACTGTGTGATTGAGAGCAGGCTGCTAATGGGAAAAAGCAAATCATTAGATGTAGATTAGCTTAGTCTGCAGAGGCTGTGCTGCCCTTGGGAGAGGAAGAAAGAAGTGGTCCAAGGAACGAGTATCACCTCTGGCCCAGAGAGCTGGCTCTGGGCCAGGCTTAGCCACATGATCTAGGCAGGTCACTTCTTAGGGCCTCCGTTTTTCCTTCGCAAAAGGTAGTGATACCATTTGTGTGATTCTGCGGTCCCTCTGAGATCAATAGTAATTCCTTTATAAGAGGGAATGGGGTTGTGGAAAGAGGTGGGAAGATGCTGGAGTAGTGTGTCTGACTTAGTGTGGCTCCTTTGGCACTCTTGCAGGCTGTACTTCAGTGTCCTGTCCTCTTTCTTTTACTTGGAACCAGCCCTTAAGCAGTTGGTAAAAGGTAATAGTTAACATTGATACACATTATTTGTGAAGTTAATAAGGTTAATCTTAGAAAATGACTTTGAGTTTCTTGGATGAAAGAAAGTGTAAACATGAAATTATATTAACATAACCTTTGATTTGACCTTTGGGGGGAATAAATCATTGTTAATGACCTCTTCCCATGTAGCATATAATAATACCTCATATGTGAGTAACCGTTTGTATTCCTTGGAGAATTTTATTCCCTATAAAATCAAAGCCATGCATATAAAACAGGAAATTTTTAGGAACTGGCACATTTGCCTTTACCATGGCATTGGTTAGGTTCTATGGGGAGAAACATGCAAAACAAGGAAGTATTAAAATACCTTAAAAAGCAAATGGTATTGTAGGCAGGGCGTTTAAGTAATGAAAACAGAACATTAGCAGAAGAGAGGGATATGGAAGTGAGAAAAATAGGAAAATTGCAACTTGAAGAAGAGTGGTAATAGCAGTCTTTCTCCAGAAATAGGCAAATAATGTTTTATTTTTATTGATTTTATTTATTTGAGAGCGAGAGAGAGCATGCACAAGCAGGGTTAAGCGGCAGGCAAAGAGAGAGGGAGAGGCAGGCTCCCCAGCAAGCAGAGAACCCAGTTGCGGGGCTTGATCCCGGGACCTGGGATCATGACCTGGGCTGAAGGCGCTTAATGGACTGAGCTACCCAGGCACCCTGCAAATATTTAGAATATATGGAAATTATCCATCAACATATCTAATAGCCTGAGCCCATTTGAGAAGGAAAGAGTCGGGTTGTCTTACATCACTGCATCTTGTGCCATAGAGCCTTGCAGAACTGAATGTCACTTTTGATTTAGAGCTTACAGAGAGACAAAACAAAACGAAGCTTGGGGTTAGGATCCGAGATGGAGATTGATAGGCATATGATGTAACAGTTCTGGGTGTAGGTATTTGGTTGGAGACATGATAGCCTGGAAATGAAATGTCTATCTTTAAAAAAAAGTGCGGTGTGTATGGTGAGATGGGGGTGAAGGAAAGGGTTTTAATTTTGTTTTTAATGAGTCAATGTCAGTCTCTTCTTTTTCCTTAGTGTGATCACAAAAATCATTTTTTTTTAAAGATTTTATTTATTTATTTATTTGACACAGAGAGAGATCACAAGTAGGCAGAGAGGCAGGCAGAGAGAGAGAGGACGAAGCAGGCTCCTTGCTGAGCAGGGAGCCCGATGCGGGGCTTGATCCAGGACCCTGAGATCATGACCTGAACCGAAGGCAGAGGCTTTAACCCACTGAGCCACCCAGGTGCCCCATCACTGTTAAAACTTTAATAAAGAAAAAGAATTATAGGTCTGTCACCAGAAACCATACATAGAAAACTGAAAATTGGAGAAAGCTTTCTTCTGTTTCTGTTAGTTTGATTTGCCAATAAACATGCCCATTGAAGTAATTCAGAAAAGATACTTACACAGGGGCACCTGGGTGGCTCAGTCAGTTAAGCGTCTATCTTTGGTTCAGGTCATGATCTCAGAGTCTTGGGACTGAGTCCCATGTCAGGCTTCCTGCTCAGTGGGGAGTCTGCTTCTCCCATTCCCTCTGTCCTGCCCACTCCCCAACCCCTGGCTTATGCTCTCTCTCTCTCTCGCTCTCAAATAAATAAATAAAATCTTTAAAAAAGAAAGATCATCTGGGCGCTTGGGTGGCTCAGTGGGTTAAAGCCTCTGCCTTCAGCTCAGGTCATGGTCTCAGGGTCCTGGGATTGAGCCCTACATAGGTCTCCCTGCTCAGAGGGGAGCCTGCTTCCTCCTCTCTCTGCCTGCCTCTCTGCCTACTTGTGATCTCTGTCAAATAAATAAATAAAATCTTTAAAAAAAATAAAAATAAAAAAGAAAGATCATCTACACAGTATGGCACTGTAACTTAATTCTTTGGTAAATAACAGTGTATGTTGATATATATATATTATATATATACACACACACACTATCTCCATACTCACTTCTGCTTCCATGAATTTGTTGTTCCTGGATGTTCCTTATTGTGCTTTTACTCTTAGGTTCTGTCTCTTCTCTCATGTCATTTGTTGCCTCTCTCATATTCCACCTTTGGTGTGAAAAGTTTGATCATTTTTTTTTAAAGTTTGATCTTTTACTCATTTAATTCTTTTATCCCATGTAGAGATCTGGCCACTATAACAAATTGAGTCAGCTCAAATAATTTTAAGGTCTTTGAGTTGTTCTTGTGGTATCACTCAAAAAAAGAGTTTCTTAGTCTCCTCTCTTCCTGCCTGTGTCCCTCATCTGTTTCCAGATCCAGAGCTGTTTGGACATATAGAGAAAGTTGTGGTTTTATAATATTAGGATTTTAAAGTTCATTCCAATCTATAGAGATCAGTATGTATCTATACTATACTCAGAAGTGGATTCTGAATGGGTCTTAGAGAAATAAGAATTTGTTAATCATGTAACCGTAATGTTTTAAAGGACCAGTTGAAATTGTTTTTAAAATTATAGAAATCTAAAGTAAGATGAAGAAGTCAAATCAAAGGATTCCATAGAAGAATTCTCTGGCTCACTTGCTGTTTCTCAACAATATTGGTTTTTGTTTGTTTGTTTGTTTTTTTGCATTTATTCTGTGCAGAATTTATTCCTGGGCCATAAGTTTCTGTTTCTTCAGTTTCTTCTGGGATATCTTTTTCTTCTGTGCAACCTCCTCTTCTGGTTTAGGAACAATCTACTCTTTTTAAGTAAGGATCATCTCAATGTGGCAGGGAGAGCTCATGTATGGGTTAATCCGACCGTGAGTCCTGTAAGTTCTACACCTCATCTTGGGGGCTTTGTTCACCTGGATGTGCTCAATGACCAGAGAATCGACATCTAAACCCTTTACTCTCTGCATTTTTAAGCATGTGCAGTAAAAATTCAGCACTCTTCTTGGGCCACTGACCCTGTGTCCAGCCCTACCATTTGGCCTGGGCACACCTACCAGCTCCACCATTGTAGCAATGGAGTGGCACACACTGCTTCTGCAAAGTGACGTCTTTCAGATACTTGGTAGCTTTTCAGATATGCATACCCTTGATGGCCTGGGCAGTTTCACGTGTGTTCTTAAAGTGAGCACGAAGATTTGAACCTCTTGATTTGCATGACTTTGTAGGGTTTTCTGGGTCAAGTGAATAGCGAACCATTTCCAGAGGTCCCCTTGGGCCGCTTAGGGGAAGAGAAAGAGCCTTTTTTTTTTTTTTTAATATTTTATTTAGTTGAAAGAGCACGAGTAGGAGTGGGTCAGAGGGAGAGGAAGAAGCAGACTGCTCACTGAGCATGGAGCTGGATATGAGGCTCGTTCCCAGGACCCTGAGATCATGACTTGAGCTGAAGGCAGACACTTAACTGACTGAGCCATCCAGGTTCCCAACAATATTGTATTCTTTTGTGTTCAATTTTTCAAAAGCAGCAAACCAAAGAATATACTTGGCCTAAATGCAGAAAGTATTTAAGAAGCTTAGCCTCCTAAAAACAGTGTCATTTTATGAACTGTAATTCTCTGAACAAAAATATTTGAGGGGATAGGACTTCATCAAAGTCAAAGCAACATTTCTCTTTTTTTGCTTCATAAAGGTTGCTGTTGAAGAAATCTGGTTGCAGAACACCAAGGATTGAATTGGAAGAGATGGGGCCCTCGTTGGATCTGGTTCTGAGGAGGACACATCTGGCATCAGATGATCTTTATAAATTATCTATGAAAATGCCAAAAGCCCTCAAGGTTGTAACTTGCAGATTGATGGCATATTTATTTGTATATTCCACTCTTCTTTCCAAAAAGGGTTTGGAGCATAGGACTAAAGAATATACAGAAAGAGATCAATAATATAGATAAAATTAGACTCTCAGAACAAAGAAAAGGAGGAAGAAACAAATAAGCCAACCATAAAGGATAATAAAAGAGTTGTAGAAAAAAGAAATAATAATAAAATAAAAGAGTTGTAGAAACCACGCATCACCTATGGCTAAGAGCTTTCTGGTAGCCAAGACTGCCGGTTTTCAGCAAGAAAGAAAATTGTTTGGGGCATTGTGGAGGTTGGGGATTTAGAGTACAGGATGGGTATGTAACCCATACTTGGCATAAAATGTGTTTTGACTTTTGAATGGTTTTAAAAAACAAATAGAAATGGCCTTTCTGGAATGCCAATAAAAGTTGAAGTGATAGTCACAATTCCTTAAGCTAAACACAGGAAATTCTCTCAATGCATGACAATGGTTAGCACAGTCTATAGTGTTGGTTTTCAAAGTGTGGTCTGACAGTTTACCTGGGAGTTGTTAGAAGTGCTGAATCTTAGGTCCTACCCTAGATGTGTTGAATTATAATATGTATTTTGACAAGGTCCTCAAATGATTTGTATGTACTAAAGTTTGAGAAGAAAGGTCTATAGGGTTATAGACTATATTGAATAGGTGCTCACTAATGGAAATTGTTAGTAAGATAGTTGATGTACACTAGATTTTTACTAGTTTGTACACTAGATACCATTATATATATATAATGAATATATATAATTTGTATTTATATATATATTCTTGTTTCATAGCCAAAGAAAAAGAAAAACGTCTCCCATGATACTTTTGGTACAACTTATGGAAGAATTCATATGCAGAAGCAAGACCTAAGCAAACTACAAACCCGGAAAATGAAAGGGTTGAAGAAACGACCTGCAGAAAGGATAACAGAAGACCAGGAGAAAAAATCAAAGAGAATTAAAAAAAACTAATGGAACTTAGTCAGTGACTATAATGTTATTGTAGTCTGTTTACTTAAGAGAATTATCAGTCATCAGTCATTTGTAAGTTTCTTACAAGATTTTATTAAATATTTTTATAGTATGATAATTTACCTAAACTATATATTATATATATTATGAACACTAATCTACTAGTATTAGGTTGAAATTAAGCCTCTTTGAGATATATCCTGGTGGCCCATTTTCTCTGTATGTTATGGTATCCCCTCTGCCCCCCCACCAACAAGTCTTATTGGGTTGGTAGGTGAGGAGGAATCTNTCATTTGTAAGTTCTTTATTAATACATTCCCTCTGAGGAAAATTAAACAGATGGGGTTTTTTAAAAAAAGATTAATAATAATTTTAGATTCTAAAATAATAATAATGATTTTAGATTTTAGATTTCACTGTTAAAACTTTATTTTATTTTTTTTTAAAGATTTTATTTATTTATTTATTTGACATAGATCACAAGTAGGCAGAGAGGCAGGCAGAGAGAGAGAGGACGAAGCAGGCTCCTTGCTGAGCAGAGAGCCTGATCCCAGGACCCTGAGATCATGACCTGAGCTGAAGGCAGAGGCTTTAACCCACTGAGCCACTCAGGCGCCCATCTTTNGTGCCCCATCACTGTTAAAACTTTAATAAAGAAAAAGAATTATAGGTCTGTCACCAGAAACCATACATAGAAAACTGAAAATTGGAGAAAGCTTTCTTCTGTTTCTGTTAGTTTGATTTGCCAATAAACATGCCCATTGAAGTAATTCAGAAAAGATACTTACACAGGGGCACCTGGGTGGCTCAGTCAGTTAAGCGTCTATCTTTGGTTCAGGTCATGATCTCAGAGTCTTGGGACTGAGTCCCATGTCAGGCTTCCTGCTCAGTGGGGAGTCTGCTTCTCCCATTCCCTCTGTCCTGCCCACTCCCCAACCCCTGGCTTATGCTCTCTCTCTCTCTCTCGCTCTCAAATAAATAAATAAAATCTTTAAAAAAGAAAGATCATCTGGGCGCCTGGGTGGCTCAGTGGGTTAAAGCCTCTGCCTTCAGCTCAGGTCATGGTCTCAGGGTCCTGGGATTGAGCCCTACATAGGTCTCCCTGCTCAGAGGGGAGCCTGCTTCCTCCTCTCTCTGCCTGCCTCTCTGCCTACTTGTGATCTCTGTCAAATAAATAAATAAAATCTTTAAAAAAAATAAAAATAAAAAAGAAAGATCATCTACACAGTATGGCACTGTAACTTAATTCTTTGGTAAATAACAGTGTATGTTGATATATATATATTATATATATACACACACACACTATCTCCATACTCACTTCTGCTTCCATGAATTTGTTGTTCCTGGATGTTCCTTATTGTGCTTTTACTCTTAGGTTCTGTCTCTTCTCTCATGTCATTTGTTGCCTCTCTCATATTCCACCTTTGGTGTGAAAAGTTTGATCATTTTTTTTTAAAGTTTGATCTTTTACTCATTTAATTCTTTTATCCCATGTAGAGATCTGGCCACTATAACAAATTGAGTCAGCTCAAATAATTTTAAGGTCTTTGAGTTGTTCTTGTGGTATCACTCAAAAAAAGAGTTTCTTAGTCTCCTCTCTTCCTGCCTGTGTCCCTCATCTGTTTCCAGATCCAGAGCTGTTTGGACATATAGAGAAAGTTGTGGTTTTATAATATTAGGATTTTAAAGTTCATTCCAATCTATAGAGATCAGTATGTATCTATACTATACTCAGAAGTGGATTCTGAATGGGTCTTAGAGAAATAAGAATTTGTTAATCATGTAACCGTAATGTTTTAAAGGACCAGTTGAAATTGTTTTTAAAATTATAGAAATCTAAAGTAAGATGAAGAAGTCAAATCAAAGGATTCCATAGAAGAATTCTCTGGCTCACTTGCTGTTTCTCAACAATATTGGTTTTTGTTTGTTTGTTTGTTTTTTTGCATTTATTCTGTGCAGAATTTATTCCTGGGCCATAAGTTTCTGTTTCTTCAGTTTCTTCTGGGATATCTTTTTCTTCTGTGCAACCTCCTCTTCTGGTTTAGGAACAATCTACTCTTTTTAAGTAAGGATCATCTCAATGTGGCAGGGAGAGCTCATGTATGGGTTAATCCGACCGTGAGTCCTGTAAGTTCTACACCTCATCTTGGGGGCTTTGTTCACCTGGATGTGCTCAATGACCAGAGAATCGACATCTAAACCCTTTACTCTCTGCATTTTTAAGCATGTGCAGTAAAAATTCAGCACTCTTCTTGGGCCACTGACCCTGTGTCCAGCCCTACCATTTGGCCTGGGCACACCTACCAGCTCCACCATTGTAGCAATGGAGTGGCACACACTGCTTCTGCAAAGTGACGTCTTTCAGATACTTGGTAGCTTTTCAGATATGCATACCCTTGATGGCCTGGGCAGTTTCACGTGTGTTCTTAAAGTGAGCACGAAGATTTGAACCTCTTGATTTGCATGATTTTGTAGGGTTTTCTGGGTCAAGTGAATAGCGAACCATTTCCAGAGGTCCCCTTGGGCCGCTTAGGGGAAGAGAAAGAGCCTTTTTTTTTTTTTTAATATTTTATTTAGTTGAAAGAGCACGAGTAGGAGTGGGTCAGAGGGAGAGGAAGAAGCAGACTGCTCACTGAGCATGGAGCTGGATATGAGGCTCGTTCCCAGGACCCTGAGATCATGACTTGAGCTGAAGGCAGACACTTAACTGACTGAGCCATCCAGGTTCCCAACAATATTGTATTCTTTTGTGTTCAATTTTTCAAAAGCAGCAAACCAAAGAATATACTTGGCCTAAATGCAGAAAGTATTTAAGAAGCTTAGCCTCCTAAAAACAGTGTCATTTTATGAACTGTAATTCTCTGAACAAAAATATTTGAGGGGATAGGACTTCATCAAAGTCAAAGCAACATTTCTCTTTTTTTGCTTCATAAAGGTTGCTGTTGAAGAAATCTGGTTGCAGAACACCAAGGATTGAATTGGAAGAGATGGGGCCCTCGTTGGATCTGGTTCTGAGGAGGACACATCTGGCATCAGATGATCTTTATAAATTATCTATGAAAATGCCAAAAGCCCTCAAGGTTGTAACTTGCAGATTGATGGCATATTTATTTGTATATTCCACTCTTCTTTCCAAAAAGGGTTTGGAGCATAGGACTAAAGAATATACAGAAAGAGATCAATAATATAGATAAAATTAGACTCTCAGAACAAAGAAAAGGAGGAAGAAACAAATAAGCCAACCATAAAGGATAATAAAAGAGTTGTAGAAAAAAGAAATAATAATAAAATAAAAGAGTTGTAGAAACCACGCATCACCTATGGCTAAGAGCTTTCTGGTAGCCAAGACTGCCGGTTTTCAGCAAGAAAGAAAATTGTTTGGGGCATTGTGGAGGTTGGGGATTTAGAGTACAGGATGGGTATGTAACCCATACTTGGCATAAAATGTGTTTTGACTTTTGAATGGTTTTAAAAAACAAATAGAAATGGCCTTTCTGGAATGCCAATAAAAGTTGAAGTGATAGTCACAATTCCTTAAGCTAAACACAGGAAATTCTCTCAATGCATGACAATGGTTAGCACAGTCTATAGTGTTGGTTTTCAAAGTGTGGTCTGACAGTTTACCTGGGAGTTGTTAGAAGTGCTGAATCTTAGGTCCTACCCTAGATGTGTTGAATTATAATATGTATTTTGACAAGGTCCTCAAATGATTTGTATGTACTAAAGTTTGAGAAGAAAGGTCTATAGGGTTATAGACTATATTGAATAGGTGCTCACTAATGGAAATTGTTAGTAAGATAGTTGATGTACACTAGATTTTTACTAGTTTGTACACTAGATACCATTATATATATATAATGAATATATATAATTTGTATTTATATATATATTCTTGTTTCATAGCCAAAGAAAAAGAAAAACGTCTCCCATGATACTTTTGGTACAACTTATGGAAGAATTCATATGCAGAAGCAAGACCTAAGCAAACTACAAACCCGGAAAATGAAAGGGTTGAAGAAACGACCTGCAGAAAGGATAACAGAAGACCAGGAGAAAAAATCAAAGAGAATTAAAAAAAACTAATGGAACTTAGTCAGTGACTATAATGTTATTGTAGTCTGTTTACTTAAGAGAATTATCAGTCATCAGTCATTTGTAAGTTTCTTACAAGATTTTATTAAATATTTTTATAGTATGATAATTTACCTAAACTATATATTATATATATTATGAACACTAATCTACTAGTATTAGGTTGAAATTAAGCCTCTTTGAGATATATCCTGGTGGCCCATTTTCTCTGTATGTTATGGTATCCCCTCTGCCCCCCCACCAACAAGTCTTATTGGGTTGGTAGGTGAGGAGGAATCTCCAGAACAACCACTGGTACTTTAAAGAATTTCTGGGTTAAGCTTTCAATAAAGGGAGAAAGCTCATGGAAAGTAGAAAAGGCCCAAAGGAACTGTATACACACTTAGACTTAGTATGAGTTACTTGGAAAGTTAACCCCATCTCCCAACACATACCTATAACCTGACTTTTGTTTTTTACTCTTCTTCTGCTATTTTGCCTGAAATTTTTCTAGTTAGAGATTCATTTGAGATTTTAATTTTGTGTCTTAAAACATTTCTCTTAAGAGCATGCCCACTAATTTTCTGCCATCTCTACTTCCCCAAAAACCCCACTGATCTTCACAGTCATGCACTAAAGAAAGTGTCAGTGAAGAAGTCCAGCAGAGAAAACACAGTGCACTGTGGAGCAAAACACATCGGATATTGGACAAATTGAGGAGGGCATGAAGAACAATTTTCCCTTTAGCCTCATCAGCCCTGCCCATGAGACACAGCTCTTCGCCAAGAGAAACCTTTCAGCCTGTGATTTCCCCATTGAGGGAAGGGAGAACGTGTGAGGAGCACATGGCTCCTCCAGCTCTGTAGGATGCTGTCAGAGAGAACCCTTTTTCTAGCCCCACCCAGAATACTGAGATGTACTGCTCAACTGTGGAGTGGGGTGCACCTAGCATAAGAGCGCCCTGGGCTCCTGGAGAGCAGTAAACCAACATGGACCGTAGAAACCACATCATAGCCTCCATTAGCAATCTGCCTGTGAGCCACTGGAGATGGCTTGCCTGCAGACCCCCACAGATGGTCCATGGCACACACAACACTCAGTGCCTCACCCATACATCATCCACATGCACCAGCACATACAGGAGGGCAACACGAATGAGATTTGGAGGTGGCTAGTGAGCAATCCCACTCTCCTGGCTTGGGAGAAATCACAAAGATTCAGTCAGCACTACCCTAGAGAAAGCAAACAAAAGAGACTCAGCACCCAGTCTGGCTTCACAAGATCAAGAGAAGGCCTTAAAGCTTGTACAGCACCATCACAGGCAGTAGGAAGCAAACATGCCAACCATGGATGAGGTTTAAAGCCTGAATGTGTCTAGATCTGAGCTATGTATTCACAGCAGACTGGTTAAAGTACTTTTTTTCTTTCACTGCATCAATTCTCACCTAAGTATGATAAAGCATTCAAACCTGTAGGAACTGCATCCTCTCTCTCACTTCTAACTTGACTTAAGAACTAAACTAGTAATACAGAAGCATGCTTCTTTCTGACTCTATTATCAGGCATAGAGGAAATGGACCAATCAGGAGTCGCCTTCTGCACAGAATCTGGCGGTATTATGAGGGAGAGAAAGAATCAAGGCCATTGATGCTTTGGGGTACCATACTAACCTCCTTTGTTCAGATTTTTTTTTTTTAAGATTTTAGTAATTTATTTGACAGAGAGATTACAAGTAGGCAGAGAGGCAGGCAGAGAGAGAGGAGGAAGCAGGCTCCGTACTGAGCAGGGAGCCCGATGGCAAGACTCGATCCCAGGACCCTGGGATCATGACCTGAGGCAAAGGCAGAGGTTTTAACCCACTGAGCCACCCAGGCGCCCTGTTCAGATGTTTTAAACCGAATTTAATCCAAGGACTTTCCCAGTAAGAAGAAGCCAGTTAGGGGTGCCTGAGGGAGTTAAATACTTACTCAATTTGTTTTATTCCATTGGTTTTTCTGTAACACTAGAGAACTTTTTTATTTTTTTTATTTATTTATTTATTTTTTATTTATTTTTTTAAAGATTTTATTTATTTATTTGACACAGAAAGAGAGATTACAAGTAAGCAGAGAGTCAGGCAGAGAGCAGGGAGAGGAGGAAGCAGGCTCCCTGCTGAGCAGAGAGCCCGATGCAGGCCTCGATCCCAGGACGCTGAGATCATGACCTGAGCCGAAAGCAGAGGCTTTAACCCACTGAGCCACCCAGGCGCCCGAGAACTTTTTTAAAAAGAAGATTGTAGTTAGTAATGTTTAATTCAGTCATACATGGACAAGTGGCAGGGATGTTGGTAGCACATCATCTCTTCATTAGCCATTAGTCCAAATGCCTTTGTGCAGTCTACTAATAATAGTAAAGTGGCTGATACATGCATATAAAAGTTTCAGCATATATCTCAGAAAGAAAGATTTTCATTGTAATGATAACAAAAGATCACAAGTCCAAGAATGTATTGAACTATCTTTAAACAGTATTATTAAGAAGGACACATATAAACAGAAAGAAACAATATATTCTAAAATAATGAGATATATACTTTGTGGGCTTTTATTTTTCATAAATCAATTTATAAATTTAATTTATAAATCATAAAACTTAAATGAAAATGAGTAAGTAGCAGTAGCCAAAAAAAAAAAAAAAGAAAGCTTGTCTACTACTTGATCGTTGACATATTATCTACCATACTATTGGTTACCTTTTTTTTCCTTTAAATTTTTATTTATTTATTTATTTATTTTATTTATTTATTGGTCAGAGAGAGAACACAAGCAGCAGGAGGGCAGTCAGAGGGAGAAGCAGGCTCCCTGCTTAGCATGGAGCCCTATATGGGAGTCAGTCCCTAGGAACCTGAGATCATGGCCTGAGCCAAAGGCAGACACTTAACTGACTGAGACATCCAGCCATCTCCATACTATTGGTTATCTTAAAGATAGTCTGCCACTAAGCTCTATTCGTCCTTCTGTGAGAGAAAAGCAGTTTTGGTATGGTTACAAGTGAGAAGGGAGAAACTGGGTAAGGTTTAAGACAAAGGGCACTTAAGGTACTGAGGAGCTCTAGGTAACTAAAGGTCACATGAGGGCCCTGGGTGTGTTCATACCAAGTAGGAGTGAGCCAAAGCTAAACAGCTTACTTTGAAATTTTCTTTAAAATGCCTAGGAAAATGGGAAGAAGCTTTCTACTTCCTCCTAGTGTTGCCTACTTGTTTTCCCTAAATGTACAAATTTAAGTTCCTGGTAAAGAAGCTCCTTTATACAAGTGCAAACCGATCATGTTGCAAAAACACAAACATACATAAACTATCATTTGTTATATGAGGTGGAAATGCTTTTGTTTTTAATCCATGTCAAGGAGCACCCTTCTCTGTGTGTGCGTACATTTACATGAGTTTGCTGACACTAAGTAAAAGCTAGAGCCTCAATTTTATCTTCCATATCTTTTCTTTTCTCGGATAAACCCATTCCTTAGCCTTCCCTCTCCAGGTGGTTAATATCTCATAAAAAGGGAGCGGGTATTACTCATTTGCACTTGTTGATTATACATTTACCCAAAGAGGACAGAATTTTAGGTTTGAAGCAGATATTTTATATCCAGTTGGGAAGAAAGGGCTAAAATAATTCATATCCAGCCATCTACAAGTAAATGGACAATAGTTGGGGCAAAGAGGAGCCATGAAAGGTACATCTAGAAACAATGAATGCAGAGTTCTTACCGAATGCTTGATCCCCTACTTCTAGCTAACACTTAAGGAAATAGTGATTCAGCAATGCAATGGGTCTTACTAGCCACCTACAGAAAGGACCCTGCCATACCTTGACCTTTCTATCAGGAAGACCTCTCCCAGCAATTCAGCTGATAGAGATGACCACATTTTTGGTATGTGGAACATTGTCTTAGGCTGCTTGTTTTAAAATTTATTTTTAGGTAATCTCTACACCTAGTGTGGGGCTCAAACTTAGTAGCTCTGGGGGTCAAGAGTCGCATGCTCAGCTGACTGAGCCAGCCAGGTGCCCCTTGGAGTGTTTGTTTTATTTATTTATTTGTTTCAGATTTTATTTGAGAGAGAAAACAAGCAGGGGGAGGGAGAGAGGGAGAAGCAGGCTCCCCACTGAGCAGGGAGCCTGATGCGGGTCTCCATCCCAGGACCCTGGGATCATAACCTGAGCCAAAGGCAGACGCTTAACTGAACCACCCAGGAGCCCCAGTGTGTTGGTTTTAATCCTATTTGAGATTTGGTAATGCATTCTTTTGTTTCCTCTCAAATTTTTATTTCAAGGTTATGGAGTATCTAATAAGTATTTGAATGCATCCTCTTCAGTAAGATAAGTATTATAAAGTATTAGTGAGATCTAGTTGGAATTTTTTTTTTTTAAACTTTGCTGGAGTTGTTGAGTCATCTGGAACCTTTGATCCACCATTTATATCACCGATTTTGTAGGAAGTATATTTTAATTTCCACTTACTGTTGAACTTTAGGACACAACATACATAATTTGGAGAATGTATATTCATTTCAATAGAGGTGGTAAACTGCCTTAATTTTTACTTAATGAAGTTTTACTTAACTCTTTGGATTTTGGTAGATGAAGAAAATAGGTTTTTTGGTTTTAAATACCAAATTCCTTTTTTTTTCTCCTAGGATGTTAATACTGATACCAAGCTATATATAATTTAATGAAATTTAGTTCCTTTTTATAACCTAAATGCTGCTATTTGTTTCTTGGTGTTGAACATAATCCAAAGTAGAGTTATCATTACTCAAGAAAGTAAGGGGAAAAAAAGAACTTACCCCAAGTCAGTTTTCAGTTTTCCGATCACGTAGCTTCTGATCTCTCCTTCCTTTTATTTATATTTTTAGCCATTTTATATCCCCTCCTCCCCCCAGGTGGGGCCAGGAAAAAAACCTTACAGTGGAAGAAGTTCAAACCACTGCTAACATTTGACCAACAAGGGAAGGCTTGTTTTTTTTAAAGATTTTTATTCATTTATTTGAGAGAGAGAGCATGAACAGTAGGGAGAGGGAGAAGGAGAACAAGGCTCCCAACTGAGCAAGAAGCCTGACGTGGGACTCAGTTCCCAGACCCTGGGATTATGACTTGACTTGAGCCGAAGGCAGATACTTAACTGACTGAGCCACCCAGGAAGGCTTGTTTTTTTATTGAATTTCAGTTGGTTGCATTGTCTATCATAAAATTAAGAGCATGGAAATATACAGGGTCTTCATTATGTCCTTAGAGCACTTTTAAGAGATCGTCAACATGGTCACAATATCTCATAACTGCATTAAAGGTGGATATATCCTAGCATATATGAAATTTAGTAGAATATTCTCCATATCCATTGAAATAAGCTACTATGAACAAGAAGGTAAAATGGGCTGGCTGGCTTGAGGTTTATGTTAGCTGTGACAAGAAAGTTAACTTTTATTTATTTTTAAAGATTTTATTTATGTATTTGAGGGAGAGGGAGAGTGAGAGCAAGAAGAAAACTACCTGCTGAGCAGAGAGCCCATCCCCAGGACCTTGGGATCCTTAACTGAGCGGAAAGCAGACTGAGTGGCTTAATGGACTGAGTCCCCCAAGGACCCCATTCAACTTGCTTTTTAACATATATTGTTTTCCTCTCAAACCACAATTTGAGTTGTTCAAGTTTAAAACAGCAAAGCTATCACTGTTTCCTGTATCACCCAGAGTGGCCCACAGTAGGAATTTTAACTGCCTTGGTTGGGAATGGAACCATTTGTACTTTTCCATTTCAGAGCCCTTTGGGGAAAAGTTGTGAAATAGGGGATAAATAAGGTAGGCCTTCTTTTTTTTCTTTTTTTTTAAGGTAACCAAGATGCATTTTATTTTTATTATTTATTTATTTATTTATTTATTTGACAGAGAGAGAGAGAGAGAGATAACAAGTAGGCAGAGAGGCAGGCAGAGAGGGGGAAGCAGACTCCCCACTGAGCAGGGAGCCCAATGCAGAGCTTGATCCCAGGACCCTGAGATCATGACCTGAGCCGAAGGCAGAGGCTTTAACCCACTGAGCCACCCAGGCGCCCCACCAAGATGCATTTTAAATGTTCTTGTTCTTCTTCCTTTAAACAACTTTCCCTCCTCCCTCCCCCAACCCATTTCACTCTCACCTCCGCCCTTCACATACTCTGGGCATCAGAAAATAGGTTCCAAACACAGGGAGAAAGGTCCAACTGCAAGTTGCTGGTGAGCAGGGCTAGGGTCAGTATGAAAGAAGGCAGATAATGGGGAAATAGCAAAACTTCTAGAACTCAGCAGTTAGGGCTTTTGCCAAGCAAAGATCAAAGCCCCTGAACACCTCTGTCCATCTCAAAACACTGCAAGTGAGCTCAGCAGTTCCTGGAAGTAAAGTACAAACTATTTCATTGGTGTATTTGATATAGACTTGGAAGATTCACATTCGTCAACGTGAGAAGTGTAATACCTCAAGCCCTTAGCTAGTTCTCCAGAGTCACCTGACAAAGCAGATGGCAAGGTGACCCAGCAGATTAGAGACATCACTTTAGATGACAACCTGTGACATCCCCTGTGGTTCAGCCTCTCAGAGGCAGCTCTGGAGTTTGGGGCACTGGGGGGAAGAGCATAAGAATTCATTGCTGCCCCATTAGACCGCATTTCTCATTTGACTTGTCACTTAAGTCTAGTCCAGGTCACAAATAGCTTGAGTTTTTAAATAAATAAAATCTTTAAAAAAAAAAAAACAAAAAAAACAAATAGCTTGAGTTTTACTCCCAGCACATTTCTCCATATAGGGAGACCTTGGGGAAGGATTAAATGGAATCTTGAAAAATCAGTAAGCAAAGCCAAAAGGTATGGTTGCTCAGCAGAAGTAGAATTCTGACTGGAAAACGTGGGAGGGAAGGACAGCAGGCAGTGTGGTGTTGGGTGGCAGGAGGAGTTGTGGTGTTAAAAGAAACTGACATCCTCTACTTTTGCTCTCTGAGAGCTCAGCTGAGATTTAAAAGGACAAGGATCCAATTAAGGATAGCCAAAAACCATGGTCATCACCAATTAGTGGTCTGGTTCTCTAAGAGTAGTTTTAGAGCTGTTAGTTCCCAGCATTTTCTCAGAAATGCAGAGGAAACAAATGAGGTTTTGTTTTGTGGTGGTGGTAGAATGACAAAGTATGACTTTTTAAAGTGCCCAGTAAGGCAGGTGGTATGATACTAGCTGACAGAATTCTTAGGTTATTTCCGTGCTTAGAATATGAGAGGAGTAGAGCCATCATGGTTGAGAAGCAGGGTTCCAGAGAGTAATCCTCCTACCATGAAGGTGGGCAAGATGTAGTATGGGAAGTACCTGGCCAATTGAATGACTTGGAGTCTCAATCCCAGGCAAGGACAGAAATATTTTTAGAAAGCATTTTCATATGTTCATTTTATTTGCTATTGAAAATATCCTGTAAAGATGTATAGTGCAGTTCGTATTATATATAATTTCCCATTGAGGAAACAGGCTCAGAGAGATTAAGGAACTTGTCTGAAGTTACACAGCTGAAAGAAGTAAAGCTGGTCCTAGACCCCCTGTCTTCTCATCTCTAGTCTAATGGATTCTTAACAAGACATCTAAGACTCTCAAAGTATTCTTATGAATCAGATTCTTGTGAATCAAACACTTAGGCCACTTCATAGCAATTTGAAGGACTACTGTACTCAAAGAATGTTGATGAATGATGAATAAATCTGTGGCACCTGCAAAGAAAATCTTTATTGGCAAGCCACAGGGCTCTGTCCTCGGCCTTTGTCTCCTAAACAATTTTATCTTCCACTTGAGTGAAGACAAAGATGACACACTTACTAAATTTGTGGATGACAAAGAAATGAGAATATTAGATGACATAAAGTAAATAAAGTACCTTGGGGTATAAAATATCTTAGCACAGTGAAGTTTGGGAAGGTGGACTGAAGCCAAAAGGAGAGATTTAGTAAGGTAAGTGAGAAATTCAGTATCTAGAGGGGGAGCTATAAACATAGGGTAGGGGCACCTGGCTGGCTCAGTAGGTAGAACATATGACTCTTGATCTTGGGGTTGTAAGTTTAAGCCCCATGTTGGGCGTAGGGATTACTTAAACTAACAAACATAGGATAAGGAAGACATGGTTCTACAGTTGGGAAATGACCCAGCAGATAAACCTATTGTCAGTCATCAATGTGAGCAGACTTTCAGAAAGGTCCACAGACATAGAAGTGGCACTGACAGAACATTCATGTTGACTGAAATAGTACACATGAGATAGACAAGGAAGTCTGAAAATGGCACTGCCTGATATGAAAATTAGCAACAGGGTAGAGGTAACAGAGACTCAAATTTGCCTGAACCACATCCACAGTATTGGTTCCAGTTCTGGGCACCATCCTTGGAGGAACCTGAGCTACCTGGAGGGTGTTCAGGAGATGGTGATGAGGGTGATGACAATCTCCAAACCTCGCCAGGGGTGGAAATAATTTTCCCAGGGAAGAAAGGCATTTGCTGAAAAAAATTTGTTTTTATCGGCTTAATTGGAATATAATTTATGTATAATAAAGTACATCTATTTAGGGGTGCCTGTGTGGTGCAGGGGATTGAGTGTCTGACTTGGGTTCAGCTCAGGTCATGATCTCAGGGTCTTGAGATTGAGCCCCGTGTTGGGCTCCATGCTCGGTACAGAGTCTGCTTGAGATTCTCATCTTCTCCCTCTGTTCCTCCCCACCGCCCCCACATTTGCCCCCCCCAAAATAAATAAATCTTTTTTTTTAAATACCTCTATTTAAAATACATGATTTGGTGAGTTTTGACATTTGTATATACCCATGAAAGCACTAACACATTAAAGATGGGGGTAAAGATTTTCATTACCCCCCAAGGATTTTTCATGCTTCTTTGTAGTTCATTATTGCCAAGTCCCAGCAACCACTGATTTCCTTTCTGTCACTGCAGATTAATGAAGATTTTCTGGAATTTTATATAGTAAATAGAATAGAAAAGGACAACTCTTGTGACTTTTTTTTTTAAAGATTTTATTTATTCATTTGACACAGAGAGAGAGATTACAAGTAGGCAGAGAGGCAGGCAGAGAGAGGAGAGAGGAGGAAGCAGGCTCCCTGCTGAGCAGAGAGCCCGATGTGGGCCTCGATCCCAGGACCCTAGAATCATGACCTGAGCCGAAGGCAGCAGCTTTAACCCACTGAGCCACCCAGGCGCCCGTGACTGACTTCTTGAACTCAGCATGAAGATTTTGAGGTTCATACATCTTGCTCATCTATCAGTAGTTCAGTGTTGAGTAGTATTCTCTCGTAGGGATGTACCACATGTTTTGCTTCTGTTCGTGGACATGTGGGTTATTTCCATCTGTTTGTGAACATGTAGGTTGTTTCCAGTTTTTGTCTATTATAAACAAAGCTGCTATGAACATTCATGTTACAAGTTTCTGTGGACAAGTGTTTTCATTTCTTTTGGGCAGATATCTAGGAGTGGAATAGCTGGGTTATATTGGACATACAGTTCCACTAAGAACTGAATGAACAAGAGAGAGTTTCCCAAATGCCACAAGGCTCATATTCTAAGTTAAAAGAAGGAGTCAGTAAAACAAGCTTAGAAAGTGATAAATGATAAAAGGACAATAAAACAGAGTAGGTGAAGAGTGATTCAGAAGGGTCACGTTTAACTAGAACGACAAAGAAATATTTCTCTGTAAAGGTGACACAAGAGTTGAACTGAGTCCTGAATGTTGGGGAGAAAGCAATATATGATTTGGGAGAGTGCATTCCAGGAACTGGGAACTGCCAGCACAAAGTCTTTGGGAAATGAAAGATGGATGAATTAAGGGTGTAATAGTTGTCTCCAGATAGCTGGAAAATAATCAGGAAGAAAAGGGATTACACTTATTCTCTGAAATGTCAGATTCATAAATATAACCTATGAGTGGAAGTTAGATGGAGAAAAGTTTTGGTTTTGTCTAACCTTTTAATAGTGGGAGATTGAGGGATAGGAAAATGACCAAGTTCTAAGTTCTTTTTTATTGTTGTTGAGGTGGTTTTTTTTCTTTTTCCTTTTATAAATAAACACATTTCCTACTAATGTGAATAACAAATACAACTAGATGGAACTGAAACCAAACTTGTGACTTTGGTCTCTCAAAGCGAATTAGTGAGCAAATACAAATCCAGCTTATAAACTAACTGCAGTAATTTGCACTAATTTGTAAGGTAATTGATTTTTTTCCCTATTAAGCCTGGGTTTAACAATAGGCACTCAGAAAATATCCAAGTATTCCTTGAAAGGCTGGGATAGGAAGGATGTGTTATCTTCCTTCAGTCAAAAGACATCTGTAGTCAGTGTATACAAAGCGTGAGCACATGTTAATAATAAGCATGAGGGGGACTCTTCAGCATTTACCTGCTTCTGTCCATTTAAAAGTAATAACAGTGATTTCAAATGATAATTACCAAGGTTTTTTTTAAAATAAAGCTATGCAGATGATTTTTTTAGATTATTTATTTATTTATTTATTTATTTGACAGAGAGAGAGAGAGAGAGATCACAAGTAGGCAGAGAGGCAGGGAGAAAAGAGGGGGAAGCAAGCTCCTTGCTGAGCAGAGAGCCCAATGCCGGGCTCGATCCCAGGACCCTGAGATCATGACCTGAGATGAAGGCAGAGGCTTAACCCACTGAGCCACCCAGGTGCCCTTTACTAAGGTTTTAACCCAGATAAAAGATGCGGTTATAGAACTGGAAATTGTGTCAGAGGACTAAGTTATATTTTTAATTATAATTATTGTGCAAACTTAAGAACAATAAAGGAACAGAAGGAGGAGGAGGAAAAGAAGGAGGAAGGAAAGAGAGAAGAAGGAATAAGCATCCCACCATCAAGAAACTGCTGCTTTCCTTCTTCCATGATCTCCCTCTGCTCTTGCTGATATACTTCTGGAATTGTCAGGTAAGAGTGCAGGAATAATTTTCATATTATATAACTTTGTGGTATTTTAAATAAAGCATATCATTAATTAACAGTTTCTTATATAAAAGAGCAGTATATGTAGGGTCTTTAGCAGAGGAACTTATTGGCAGTTTCTATGCTATGGGAGGGGCACAAAATGGATAGGAGTGAGATACAACTCCCTAAGAGGGTCTTCAGGCTGTTGTCTGTGGTTCCCTGTCACCTCCAGGGAAAGCGGTATGGGCTGCTTTCTAGCCCCTGTCATCCTCAAGGTCCTTACTTTGTGCCAGAATATGGGTCATTTACTAGGAGCAGAGCATAGCTGTTCTCCAAGAAGTTGTCAGGAGTATAATCTTTATTGAGATATTGTTTATATATTATCAAATTTATCCTTTCAAAGTATACCCCTCAATGATTTTAGTGCAGTCACAGAGTTGTGCAACCATCACCGCTATCTAATTCCGCACGTTTTAATTACCCCAAGAAGAAATCCCTTACCCATTAGCAGTCACTCATCAGTCCTTCCTTCTCTGACTGATCTACTCTCTGTCTCTTTGGATTTGCCTATCCTGGAAATCTCACATAAGTGGAGTGATACAGTATGTGGTTTTTGTGATTGGCCTTTCACTTCACATAAGGTTCATTCGTGTAGCATGTGTCAGTACCTCCTTTTTACAGCTGAATAATATTCCATTGCATGGATATACCAGTAAGTGTAATCTTGAACTCACTGTCACTCTGTATTTAGCAATGATAAGCTAGGCCCTTGGAAAATGGGTGAAATACTCAAATATATTTGTAAAAACAACACTATGGAATTGTGCTGGAAGGGCAAGCAGTGAAATGAAAGCTTTCTTACTCAGGCTATCAAACAAATACAGTCGTAAAATCACACATCTCTAAAAGTTTGATTCACTCACACTTGCAAAAACAATATAAATTGTATACATAAAGTGTATGATTTTTAGTTTTATTTTCCCAGACAGAATCCAAATCAATCGGTTTCCTGTCCACCCCAAACACTATTTAAATATGAAATATAGGTTCTAGTTTTAAGTGGATTTCCTTTAAAAAAAACTTTTTCCAACACTAGTTATCTCCAATTGCAAGGACCCAAATGCTAACAGTGATTGTTTCTAGATGGTTAAATTATGGGTGATTTTAATTTCCTCTTTTCATTTGTCTCTGTTTCCCTCAACAGACATGCTTTGTATTTGTAAATAAGAGGGGGAAGAAAGAAAAAAAAATAGGTTGAGAGAAACAATTATGAAAGTTCTTCTGTAAGTTGTGCAGTGTGTTTCCCCAGAGGGCATTCTTTGATTAAGCCAGAGGATGGGTTGCATTTATTTTGGTGCCCTAACCTGTGTTAAAGAGTATTCTAAGAATATCCTCACTTAAGTTGTTGCTGCATTTACTGAAGGATATCCTTGGGACTGTCATTTACTACATTTTACAGGATCCTCTTTATAAACATCTGTAGGAGAAACATTCTCTCTCTCTCTTTTTTAAAGATTTTATTTACTTATTTGAGCGAGAGAGTTAACGAGAGAGAGAGAGAGAGAGAGAGAGAGAAAGAGAGAGAGAGAACATGAGTGAGGGGAGGAGCAGAGGGAGAAGAAAAAGCAGACTCCCTGCTGAGCAGGGAGCCCAACACGGGACTCAATCCTAGGACCCTGGGATCATGACCTGAGCCGAAGGCAGACAGTTAACTGACTGAGCCACCCAGGCATGCCTATCATTAAGAGTGTCTTATGGGGGCACCTGGGTGGCTCAGTTGGTTAAGTCTCCAACTCCTGATTTCAGCTCAGGTCATGATCTCAGGTTTGTGAGATTGAGCCCCATGTCAGGCTACAGGCTCAGTGCAGGGTCTGCTTGTCCCTCTCCCTCTGCTCCTCTTTGCTCTCTCTCCCAAAGAAATAAATAAAAATCTTTTTTTTTAAAGATTTTATTTATTTATTTGACAGACAGAGAGAGAGAGAGAGACAGCAAGAGAGGAACACAAGCAAGGGGAGTGGGAGAGGGAGAGACAAGCCTCCCGCTGAGCAGGGAGCCCGATGTAGAGCTCAATCCCAGGACCCCGGGATCATGACCTGAGTTGAAGGCAGACACTTAACCAACTGAGCCACCTAGACGCGTCAGAAATGAATAAAATCTTTTTTAAAAAGGGTCTCTTATGGTTTGCCTCCGCCTCTCTCTTTCTTTTTTTACCCTTCCCACATGTCATCTGTTTTATTCCCTAAATTCCGCATATGAGTGAAATTATATGGTTTGTCTTTCTCTGACTACTGACTTATTTCACTTAGAATAATACTCTCTAGCTCCATCCATATTGTTGCAAATGGTAAGATTTCATTTTTTTTGATGGCTGAATAATCATCCAATGCATGTATATGCAATGGGTTATTACATATAGGTTACACGCACACACACACACACACACACGTATATATATATATATATATTACATCTTTGTCCATTCATCAGTTGATAGACACTTGGGCTTTTTCCATAGTTTGGTTATTGTTGATAATGCTGCTATAAACATCAGGGGGTGCATGTGCCCCCTCGAATCTGTATTTTGTGTCCTTTGCATAAATACCTAGTAATGCAATTGCTGGACCACAAGGTAATTCTTTTTTTAACTTTTTGAGGTGCCTCCATACTGTTTTCCAGAGTGGCCACACCAGTTTGCATTCCCACCAACAGTGTAAGAGGGTTTCCCTTTCTCTGCATCCTTGCCAACCTCTGTTGTTTCCTGTGTTGTTAATTTTAGCCATTTTGACAGGTGTGAGGTGGTATCTCGTCAGTTTTGATTTGTATTTCCCTGAGGATGAGTGATGTTGAGCATGTTTTCATGTGTTGGCCATCTGATGTCTTCTTTGGAAAAATGTCTATTCATGTCTTCTGCCCATTTCTTTTTTTTTTTTTTTTAAGATTTTATTTATTTATTTAACAGAGGGAGAGAGAGATCACAAGCAGGCAGTGAGGCAGGCAGAGAGAGGGGGAAGCAATCTCCTCACTGAGCAGAGAGCCCGATGTGGGACTCGATCCCAGGACCCTGAGATCATGACCTGAGTTGAANATCTCCTCACTGAGCAGAGAGCCCGATGTGGGACTCGATCCCAGAACCCTGAGATCATGACCTGAGCTGAAGGTGGCAGCTTAACCCACTGAGCCCTCTTCTGCCCATTTCTTAACTGGATTATTTTTGTGTGTGTGTGTTGAGTTTGGTAAGTTCTTTATAGATTTTGAACAATAACACTTTATCAGATATGTAGTTTGCAGATATCTTCTCCCATTCCGTAGGCTGCCTTTTAGTTTTGTTGACTGTTTCCTTTGCTGTTCAGAAGATTTTTATCTTGATGAAGACCCAATAGTTCATTTTTGCTTTTGTTTCCCTTGCCTCTGGCGGTATGTCTGGTAAGAAGTTTCTACAGTCATAGTCAAGAGGTTGCTGTCTGTGTTATCCTCTAGGATTTTGATGGTTTCTTATCTCACATTTAGGTCTTTTCAACCATTTTGAATTTATTTTTGTGTCTGGTGTAAGAAAGTGGTCCACTTTCTTTCTTCTGTGTGTTGCTGTCCAGTTTTTCCAACACCATTTGTTGAAAAGGCTGTCTTTTTTCCAGTGAGTATTTTTTCCTGCTTTGTCAAAGATTAGTTGACCATATAGTTGTGGGTTCATTTCTGGGTTTTCTATTCTGTTCCATTGATCTATGTGTCTGTTTTTGTGCCAATATCATACTGTCTTGATGACAACAGCTTTGTAATATAACTTGAATCTGGAATTGAGATACCTCCAGTTTTGCTTTTCTTTTTCAGAATTGCTTTGGCTATTTGGGGTCAGTTCACACATTTAAAGTGTATGGCCTTTACAATATTCGAAGAGTTGTGCAACTATGACTGCAATCAATTTTATAACATTTTCATAATCCCAAAAGAAACCACCTCCCCAGAGCCATCAACCTTCAATTTCTCTCCCGTTTGTCAGTTCTAGACAACTGATGATCACTTTGCTTTTTATGGATTTGCCTAATCTGGATATTTCATATAAACAATGAAACAACATGTGATGCTTTGTGACTGCCTCTTTCACTTAGCATAATGTTTCTGAACTTCATCCACTCTGTACAATGTATCTGCACTTCATTAATTTTTATTGTCCAATAACATTCTGTTGTATGGATTCACCACGTTTTATTTATCTATTCATCTCTTGATGAGCATTCGGATTGTGTTCACCATTCAGCTATTGTGAACAATGCGGCTTTGAACATTCATGTACATGTATTTGTTTGAATACCTGTTTTTAATTCTTTGGGGTATATATCTAGGAGTGAGACAAATGAATGGTGATCATATGGTTAATTCTGTGTTTAATTTTTTGAGACATCTCCAAACTATTTCCACAGCAGCTGTACTATGTACTATTTTATATTCCCAGCAGTAATATACAAGTGTTCCAGTTTCTCACATTCTCAGCAACATTTGTTATCTTCCCTTTTTTAAAAAAGATTTGTTTATTTACTTAGGGGCAGGGCAGAGGGAGAGAGAGAGAGAAACTCAAGTAGACTCTCAACTGAGCACAGAGCCTGCCACAGGGCTTGATCCCAGGATCCCAAAATCATGACCTGAGCCGAAACCCACAGCCAGACACTCGATGGACTGAGCCACCTAGGTGCCCCCCATTTTTATTATAGCCATTCTAACAGATATGAAATGCTTCTTTGTGTATTTTTGGGATGCATTTTATTTCATATGCCAACAAAAAGGGATACTTCTTTGTCAGTAATTAAGAGGTTGTTATAATGCTGTTTTCAGGCAGATTTGCGTTTCATTGTGACTTTGATTTGCATTTCCCTGATGACCAGTAATGTTAAGCATCTTTTCATGTGCGTATTGGTATTTGTCTACCTTCCTTGGAGAAATATCTATTCAGATCCTTTCCTCATTTTTAAATTGGATTATTTGCCTTTTTTTACTTAGCTGTTAAGGTTTTTTCTTAAAAAATCGGGAAGGAGACAAACCATAAGAGACTCTTAATCTCATGAAAGAAACTGAGGGTTACTGGAGGGTGGGGGAGTAGGGATAGGGTGGCTGGGTTAAGGACATTGGGGAGGGTTTGTGCTATGGTGAGTGCTGTGAAATGTGTAAGCCTGAAGATTCACAGACCTGTACCCCTGGGGCAAATAATAAATTATATGTTAATTAAAAAATATATTTTCTAGACACACAAATCCCTTATTAGATATATGACTTGCAAATATTTTCTTGTATTCTGTGAGTTGTCTTTTCAGTTTTTTTAAATTAACATTATATGTTAATTAAAAGGAAAGGGAGGGAGAAGCAGACTCCCCACTGAGCAGGGAGCCTGATGCAGGACTCAATCCCAGGACTCTGGGATTATGACCTGAGCCAAAGGCAGATGTATAACTGACTGAGCCATTCTGGTGCCCCTGGTCTTCTTTTTTTAAAAAGATGTTATTTATTTATTTATTTGAGAGAGGAGAAAGAGAGAATGAACAGGGGAGGGGCAGAAGGAGAGGAGAGAGAGAATCTCAAGCAGACTCTGAGGTGAGCATAGAGTCCAACATAGGGTTCAATCCCATGACCCTGAGATCATGACCTGAGCCAAAATGAAGAGTTGGATGCTCAACTGACAGAGCCACCAGGTACCCCTATGTAGGTCATCAATTTTTTTCAAAGATGTTTGTACTTTTTAATGTACAAGTCTTGTACTCCTTTTGTTAAGGTGGTCCTAATTATTGTATTCTTTTGGTGTTATTGCAGGTAGAATTATTTTCTTTATTTCATTTTTGGTTGCTCTTTGTAACTATTGTGTAGAAATACAATTATATTTGTTTTTTGTGTTCTTTTTAAGGTTTATTTATTTGAGAGAGACAGAGAGTATGTGCAAGTGGGGCAAGGGGCAGTTGTAGAGGGAGGGGAAAAGAAGCAGACTCCCTGCTGAGCATGGAGCCCAAGGCAGGGCCTCGATCTCATGACCCCAAGATCATGCCCTGAACCAAAATCAAGAGTCACACGCTTAACTAACTGAGCCACCTGGTGCCCCACGATTTGTATTGGTATGTTGATCTTGTATTATGCAAACTAGCTGAACCTGTTTATTAGTTCTAATAATTTTTTTAGTGGTTTCCTTAGGATTTCTACATGCAAGATCACATCGACAGTTAATAGGGTAGTTTTACTTCTTTCTAATCTGGATGAATGTTTTCTTTCTTTTTTTCTTTTTAAAGATTTTATTTATTTATTTGACACAGAGAGAGAGATTACAAGTAGGCAGAGAGAGAGGAGAGAGGAGAAAGCAGGCTCCCTGCTGAGCAGAGAGCCCGATGTAGGCCTCGATCCCAGGACCCTGGGATCATGACCTGAGCGGAAGGCAGAGGCTTTAACCCACTGAGCCGCCCAGGTGCCCAGTTTTTTTTTATTTTAAGATGTTATTTACTTATTTGTCAGAGAGAGAGAGAGCACACACAAGCAGGCAGAGTGGCAGGCAGAGGCAGAGGGAGAAGCAGGCTCCCCGCTGAGCAAGGAGCCCGATGTGGGACTTGATCCCAGGACTCTGGGATCATGACCTGAGCTGAAGGCAACTGCTCAACCAACTGAGCCACCCAGGCGTCTGTTTTCTATTTCTTATTCTTGGCTAATTGCCTTGGTTATAATGTCCTGCACTATGTTGAATAGAAGTGGGGTCTTGTTCCTCATCTTAGGGGAAAAACACCCAGTGTTTTACATTAAATATGATGTTAGTTGTGTGGTTTTTGTAGATGTACTCTATCTGTTGAGTAAATTCCCTTCTGTTCCTAGTTTGTTGAGTGTTTTTATCATGAAGGGGTCTTGAATTTTGTCAAACGCTTTTCTGCATCTATTGAGAGAATCCTGTGGTGTCTGACCTTTATTCTATCAGTGGGGTGTATTTGGGATGATTTGTATGTTAAGCCAATCTTGCATTCGTGGGATAAACCCTACTTGGTCATTGTGTATAATCCTACAAGACCAATCTGAGCCTCTACATTCTTCTTTTCAAAGATGGAAGAATTAAAAAGTAAATATTTCTATTACAAACATAGTTACTAATATTACAGGCAAAATTCAGGGGCGCCTGTGTGGCTCAGTCATTAAGCGTCTAACTTCAGCTCAGATCATGATCCCAGGGTCCTGGGATGGAGCTCCGCATTGGGCTCCAACCCCACATTGGGCTCCAGCCCTGCATTGGGCTCCCTGCTTTGTGGGAAGACTGCTTCTCCCTCTTCCATTCCCCCTGCCTGTGTTACCTCTCTCGCTGTGTCTCTCTCTGTCAAGCAAATAAATAAAATCTTTAAAAAACATATTATAAGCAAAATTCAGTATAAGGATCCCTAAAATAGTTGGCATCTTTAGATACTAGATCATTCCATTTCCAAAAATATTTGTACATAACCTTCCAGGAACACAGTGATCCTTTCAAATAGGGCTCACCTATGGTTATAAAATGAGAAAAATTGGAAAGCTAATATTTGGATTTCTTTTAGAGGTAAAACCCTGATCTGATTATTGACGATTAGCCAACTCTGTCCATATTTTATTCATTTAGCAGAAACATGCAAATGTAATATTTTTGCTTCCCTCAAGCCTGTCCAGAGGAACAGAAACCTTTGGGTTAGAAACTAAAAACACCTTTTGAAATAAATTGTATTAATGGAACTCCGGTGACTTTTATTATATCCTTATTTTTGGTTAGTTAGTTTCTCTGCTTCTGCACAAACTTAGATGTTTGGAAATAATATTGCATTGTTCCAACAATCTGGCAGGCGTGGAGTTTTCAGACAAGGAGACATTTATGGCCAGCTAAGGCAGGACAATCACTGTTCTGAATCTTGAAGTTTCACGTTAGATGTAGAGACTATAACAGATTCTTTTAACTCCTGGCTCAGTGTTAAAGACTTGGAGCAGATTCCAATTTGCACTGTAGTCTTTTGTTGAACAGTTCAACCTTTATGATATGTGATGGTTGGAATAATCCCCCTCTTCTACAAAACTTTTAAAATAGCTTCGATTTTGTTTTTTATTGTTAGATTGTTGCAAAGGGAACACATAAGGGTTTGAATATATTTGGATCTCTTCATTTAATGAGTTAGGTAGAGTTTAGAGCAGAGTTAGAGGAGGATTTGCTATGGTTCACAAAATTCTGACAAATTTTAAGTCACACAAAAATACGTCCAAACTTCTCTTTCACCAAACTGTTACTAGAGTCACTAACAAGCAAACTGTTTGGAAGATCAGTCTCACTCTGTGCCAGTGAGGTCAGTAAAAAGCATTACATGGCTCAAAGGAAGCCGAAGAGTGGAGCACCTGGGTGGCTCAGTTGGTTAAACGTCTGCCTTCGATTCAGGTCATGAACCCCGGATCCTGGGATCAAGTCCCGCCTTGGGCTCCCTGCTTGGTGGGGAGTCGGCTTCTCCCTCTGTCCCTCCCCCTTGCTCACAATCTCTCGCTCTTTCTCAAATAAATAAATAATCTTAAAAAAAAAAAAAAAGGAAGCAGGAACCCCAAGAGCATATTTGTGGGTATTGGCTATATCTAACTATATCTAACTGCTACCCATCTTCCATTCAGAAAGGCCAGGCTTGCCTTTCCTCTTCTCACTCACACCTAGTTAAAAATAAATGTAACCAACAGGAAATACCAGATAACATACATCCTGTTCACCCTTTTAGAAATTATTCATTGAAGGCAAGGATGTGCTAGGCCATAGGACATAATTATGAACCAGACGTGTGCCTGCCCTGATGGAGTTTGAGGTACTTTACTGGAAAAGAAAAACAAAAAACATGATGACAAAAGTAAACAAATAAAATTATTACAAACCACAGTACTCTTTAGTAAGCTCTATGAAAGAAATATACCACAGTCTGGGATAGAGAATATCAAGGAACCACCTTTGTATGAGGTGGTCAAGGAGGTATCTCTGAGGAAGTGGTATGTTAGCTGAGATCTGTGGGATAAGGAGTTAGTCATTTAAAAAGCACGGTGCAGAGCTCTAGAGAGAAGGAACAGTGCAGGCAAATGCCCAGAGCCTGGAGCAAGGCTCACCTGTTATAGGAACTAGAGAAGGCCAGCCTGGCCGGAGGGCAGTGAGTGAGGGAGAATGGCATCTAACATTAGCGGGAATCCAGATTATGATCAGCTCTTCTAAGCAATTGTATTAGTTTGCTAGGGCTGTAGGATACGTGTTTTATTCCCTAAACCACTAAGCAATTAACTCAGTTCTGACACTGTTTACCTGGAGGCAGCACCACCAGACCCTACAGGTTCAGGGCTCAGTCCTATAAGACTGCCCCATCCCTTCATCCTCTAGATGTCAACTGCCAAGTCCAAGTGGTCACCTGTGCTTCTGACCAACGCGACTCTAGATCAGAGGTTCGAATGACCCCCTCCTTAGGTTCGATTAATTTAGAGTGGCTAGAGTGACTCATAGAGCTCAGAGAAACATTTTGCTGACTAGAACACTGGTTGACTATAAAAGCATATCACTCAGGAACAGTCAGATGGGAGAGGTGTGTAGGGCAAGGTGTGGGGGAAGGGCACAGAGAGTGCCTGCTGTCTGGGTATGCCACTCTTCCCAAATCTCCACGTGTTCCTCAATCTGGAAGCTCTCTGAACGTGGTCCTTTTGAGGTTTTATGTCGGCTTCATTACTTAGACATGATTGATTGAACCATTGGCTGTTGGCACAATTTTAACTTAATAATTTCTTTAAAAGCCTATCCCCAAATACTGTTACATTCTGAAATACTAGGGTATTAAAACACAAGAAAACAGGCCCAAAATGGAATGCCTGTGCTAAGCCTCACCTCACCAAACAAGACTTAATTACAATTTCATCTCTCCCAGAAATAGAAATTTATTTTTTTATTTTTATTTTTTTAAAGATTGTATTTATTTATTTGACACACAGGGAGAGATTACAAGTAGGCAGAGAGGCAGGCAGAGAGAAAGGGAGAGGGGGAAGCAGGCTCCCTGCTGAGCAGAGAGCCCGATGCGGGCCTCGATCCCAGGACGCTGAGATCATGACCTGAGCCGAAAGCAGAGGCTTTAACCCATTGAGCCACCCAGGCGTCCCAGAAATAGAAATTTAAACCAATCAGGAATTGCCTGATTAGCACTAGTTAGGTGATTTGCCTGATAGCCAATCCCCCTCATCACCCCCTAAAGGAAAGTAACCTTGTAACAACCAACTGTCTTTATACCTAGTATAACCTCCTTGTTTCTGCTCCCTTATGGCTATGAAAGTCATTTTGTTTAGCAACTCGGTTCCTTTCTATCTTCTAGATTGGATGCTGCCCAATTTGAGTTGATTTTTGTTTAAATAAACTCAAAATTTTTAATATGCCTCAGTTTATCTTTTAACAGGGGGTTAGGGCTTCAACATAAGAATTTTGGGGGGCACGATTCAGTCCTAACAACAGAACTGTAAAGATTTCAGATTTGCTCTTAATAGCAGTGGAAAACCATTGAAGAGTTTGAGGCAAGGGCTTTGCTGAAGGGTATATAACAGATGTTTCTAGATAATAATTTTTTGCCAACAAAACATCGTTTTTTGCCCAAGGCATCAATGTGTTCAGCCAAAAATGCAAACTGACTAGTTCACCTGGCACAAAAGGTGGCTATGTGACAGTGTTACAAGTGGCTAATGGATATAATTTGGAGGTCTACTGAGTTGAATTTAATAGTCTCAGGAAAGGCTATCATTTTACTGATTAAAAGGCATGTTCTTTTGCCCTATACTCTTTCTTTTTTTTTTTCCTATCTTGGAAAAGGAGATGCAGCAGCCATCTTGTAACCATGAGGATGAAGGTTTATGCCAAGGATATAGAGCAGGCACATAGAGGGAGCTTGGTTTTCAGATGACACCTTTGAGCAGCTATGTAAGCTCTAGTCAGACTCCCCAATACACTTTCTGCTATGTGAGAACAACCCCCTGCTTGTTTAAACCACTGCAGTAGGGATTCCTGTTACAGCTGAATACATTCCTAACTGATACAGAGAGCTGGACCAGAAGAAGGAATGCCAGTGTACAGGCCTTGACCAGCGTCCAGACGAGAGATAACAAGGACTTGGTTTAGAATGGCAGACTTGGAGCAAAGTGGATGAATTCCAGATACAAGGTGCATTGCTTGAGCAGCCCCCATGTGGACACCAAGAATTTTCCCTTACTTATTCAAGGCCATTGAGCCCAAACTTGCTTTATTTGGCTTTCTCTTAAAGTCTTGTAGAATGTGCAACCTCAGTAAACATTTTTGGTGCACCTACTTTGTGCTGCTCTTGTAGTTTTGAGGCATTTTTCCCTGGCTACTCAAATGTACATTGACCAATTCTTCCTGGGAAGTCAATTGTTTTCAAACTTTATTCCATAATGCACAGTAATGAATATATTTTCTATCATGGCCAGAACATGCATAACTGGAAAAAAAAGATATATATATATATATCTTTACCTCACACATACATACATATATGTATATCACACATACATACAGATATACAGATATACAGCTGGAAAAGAAGCTTTACAAAGCAATAATCAAAATATGTGCCACACTATTCTATTCGATTAAAAAAAAGATTCTGGTCATATACACCACCCGCTAAATTTGTTTTCATGATCCAGTGAGGAGTCAAGAACCATAGTTTGAAAACTTGATCTAAATTATTGTTTTAACTTTCATTCTTTAGGGCGCCTGTGTGGCTCAGTGGGTTAAAGCCTCTGCCTTCAGCTCAGGTCATGATCTCAGGGTCCTGGGATTGAGGCCCGCATTGGGCTCCCTGCTCAGCAGGAAGCCTGCTTCCTTCTCTCTCTGCCTGCCTCTCTGCCTACTTGTGATCTCTCTCTCTGTGTCAAATAAATAAATAAAATCTTTAAAAAAAACCCAAAAGCTTTCATTCTTTAGCACCTAGTGATATCTCTTGCATTGATATTTGAATTTTCAGGCCACTGTCTTGTCTTACCATCTGGACCATAACCTTGTTTTTATCTCTGTCCATGGTGCCTAGCACTGTGCTAGGACTGTACATTCTTTGAGATCAAGAGCCATGCAATATGGAATTTGGGGCCTCCTTGATACTATAACATGATAAACCATGCTTTCCATTTGTCAGGGGTTGGGTAGGGTGTAGAAGTTAAGGAAAATAAGAAAGTCTTGGGCGCCTGGGTGGCTCAGTGGGTTAAAGCCTCTGCTTTCGGCCCAGGTCATGATCTCAGGGTCCTGGGATCGAGGCCCGCATCGGGCTCTCTGCTCAGCAGGGAGCCTGCTTCCCCCCTCTCTCTGCCTGCCTCTCTGCCTCCTTGTGATCTCTCTCCCTCTGTGAAATAAATAAATAAAATCTTTAAAAAAAAAAAAAAAAAAATAAGAAAGTCTTGGTCCCAACAAATGCTTCAGGCTGCTGTCCACATTTCTCTTCATTAATCTCCTACCTTTTAGGACTTAATATTGTGATTATATATCAAACCTTAGACTTTTGGTGCCTTTCAGAGTATTGAATACATGGTTTAGTTGGTTTGGTAAGGTGATGCACCCGAAATGGCTAGCAGGATAAAGCTGGGGCAGTAGTTTGTTCCTCTAACTGGGAGATTTCAAAAAAACTAAGAGAAAAGGGCCATGGCAAGGAGATGGGGGGATGTTTGGGCAAGGTTGTCACACTATTGTTGGAGCAGCCCATCTGTGTTTGAAGCATTGGAGTAACCAAAGGCTGGGAGGTCTGGGGAGGTTTCCTGGAACACGTGTACTTGCATAAGCTAGTGACCGCGAGACAGAAAACAACCCTATTTCTTGAGCAAAGTTCACTCTTCCTGTCTCAATTTCTCTGTATTTACTGTTTTCATTTATTAACAGGGAACATGACTGTCTCCTTGGCTTCTGAGTACTCCCCACTCTGTGGGTAGGGAATGGAAATCTCAGACTTGACATTCCTGGCTCACAGGAGTAAGACCTGGCAGGCAGGCTATTGCTTCCTGTCACTTTGGCTCAAGGGAGTGTCCAGCTGCTCTTGGGAAAGCCACCATTTGTTGCCTGCTAAGAACTTGCTTTTCCAACAAAAAGAACAAGGCAGCTTTAATTTGGCAGTCTGGAAAAAAATCCAAGGTACACTGATGAGTGAAAAAAGTCAAGTGTAGACTGTGTGTATAATATGCTAGCTAACCTCAGGGGGAGAAGATGGAAGGATATTTATTTGTAAATGCATACTTGCATTTTTGTAGAATATCTCCGGAAGAACACACAACAGACTAGAACTGGTATGTTTGAGGAGAACTGGGTGGCTGGGACATAGGCATGGGAGAGACTAATTTTTCATGTATATCCTTTCTGTATTTTGAATTTTTTACCATGTATGTGTTTTAACCTATTCAAATAAATTATTTCCTATCAAAGCAATCTATGCAGCTCCTGAAAGTGATAGTTATGAAACATGAATGATAACATGTTTAAAGTATCATTTTAAATGAACCATTATGGGTATGTATAAAACAAACAAAAGTAATAATAAGCAAATTCCCTGTGTATATAGAAAAAGACTGGAAGGAGATACACCATAAGTTTAATGGGGGTTTCTGAAAGTATAGGCATGTGCTCTTTTTTCCATTATTTCCAACTTTTCTTATATTTTTTATGTTATAATGGCAAACAAAACCCCAAACAAATCTTATAACTGAGAAAATAAATTGCTTTTCCTCGTCAGGTTGCAGCAACTGAGATATCCGAGGGCTGACCTGTCCACATGGTCTTGACTCCCCTTGTGGCATGAAGGGTTCCAGAGGAACTAGGAGGAGGCTGAGGTGAGAGGCAGAGGGCAGGGTCAAACAAAGAAAAAGATAGGAAGATTTCAGCTGCCTTCCACCCGAGGAACGGTCTTCACCTTTATCACCGTTATCCAGTGTGGGAGAGTCAGGGGTTCCTGGCTAGATACACATACTTCTTTTTTTTTTTTAAGATTTTATTTATTTATTTGACACACAGAGAGAGATCAGATCACAAGTAGGCAGAGACTCAGGCAGAGAGAGAGGAGGAAGCAGGCTCCCTGCTGAGCAGAGTCCAATGCAGGCCTAGATCCCAGGACCCTGAGATCATGACCTGAGCCGAAGGCAGAGGCTTTAACCCACTGAGCCACCCAGGCGTCCTATATACACATACTTCTTAAAGCTCTCTCTGTCAATAATGCTCTCACTCCAAGGATCACTGACTCTTCTAAGTTCTTTGTAGTTGGTAGCTCATTCTTTCACACTTAACTCCTATACCGCCTCGCAGCGTCAGTTTTGATTCTCCACCTCCGGGTGGGTCTCCACCCTGCCCACGCTGAAAGTCCTTACCTCAATGGTCCCATGTTGTCACCTGCCTCCTAGGGCACCTGTCCCATGTTGAATTGTTCATGTGGCTCCCCCGCCCCCCAACAACCTTACTGCTTGCCATGTACTCTTCTTCTGTTAATAGCACTCCCTCCCACCCAGGGGTCTCACGGCCCACCAGCCTTGAAGTCTCCCAGCCTTTTGTCTAATCCATCATTTTTTTTCATTTTCTCTTCATTTTATTATTATTATTGTTATTATTATTATTATTATTATTATTATTTTCCCCAGGGGTACAGGTCCATCATTTTATTTTTTAATTCATTTTTCAGTAGGCTCTATGCCCAACGTGGGGCTTGAACTCATGACCCTGAGATCAAGAGTCACATGTTTTACTGACTGAGCCCGTCAGGCACCCCATCCTATCTATCATTTCAAAATGAAAGTCTCACCAAGCAGCTCTCCTACTTAAATACTCCCAGCAGAGCTCCATTCACATAAAATCCAAATTTCTTGTGTGGTAGAACAGGTTCTTCAGAGTATGTTCCCAGCTTGCCTCTCCAGCCACATCCCCTACTACTGGCTAAATTATCCCAGCCTTCAGCTTCTTAATGTTCCTTGAACAAAATACATTCTCTACAACTCTGTACTTTAGTACATGCTGTTTCTAATACTAAGTGATCTCCTACTCAACCTCACAGAATTACCTGAGTTATCACCTCCTCCCTGAAGCCTTCCCAACTTCCCCAGGAGGTCTCTGCAACTCCCTTCTCTGTGTGCTTTGTCTAGGCCTTAATCTTTAATCCTTGCCACTACACAAGAATAAGGATTGTGTGAGATTATTTTCCACATCCCCTGAGCTTTCCCTGGACACAGCAGGGGCTCAAAACCTTGAATGGATCAATAAAAGGTTTGCATTTCTTCAGTACTCCTAATATGTTATTCTGGCCCTCACATGTGGTCAAATCACTGCATGAGATGGAGCTGTGGACAAGAGAAGCCATTAGCAAAGAAAAATTTCCTTCACCAGTTTCTTTGGCTTTTCCCCTCGAGCCCTTCCCCCTTATCTCTTCATCAGCAGACTGGTCAGTGTGGGTGGTGGTATGCCTAATAAAACACCTAAGCCTTTGATTTGATTCTGTTCTTAATTTTCATCCTACTCAACTCTGTTCTTTGTCAAGTTTTAATAAATAAGTGTGAATCCCTCTTGGCATCAGACTGCAAGTGGAGCAAGAGAACTATATTACAGCGAGGAATCATCTGAGCAAACAGGAAAGAAAGGGAGTGTGAAAATTATGCTGTAAGGGAGATGCCTATCAGGCTCTTGGAAGAGAGCTGCCCACCCCCATCCTCTGGCTTTGATCTCCAGGGCTCCCTTAAACAAGGTATTAGCTTTAACCAGCTCTTTGTTTCTATGCCAGGACTGTATGCCAAGGGGTCCTACTTAAAGGTAATAAAGAATAACAACAACAAATTGCTGTCAGAGTCAGACATATCACAACCTTAGGAGATGGGCCCTTACCTAGCAGAGATAAGAGGCAGGAGCAACCTTGGCTGTGATCTAGAAAGGAGGGAGGAGGTCATCTCCGAGCTTCCCCTGGAGCGGCAGCCCTGCGGACCACGGAGACCCAGGCCCAGGACTTCCCCGAGGCAGCTGCTGTCAGCACTCCTCCAGCAGGAGACCGTCCTGCAGCAGGGTGGCCACAGCGGGGCGGCAGCCACCATCCCAGAAGTGAACAACACCGGTGTACCAAAGGGCACTCAACGTCTCTAGTCACTCCCTGTGCCCTCACACCCTCCACCCCCACCCCACCACACACACTAATGGTCAGAGGCATGTGCTCTTTGAGTCTCCTTCTAACTGTGTTCCACTGTATTTGGCTGGCTCAAGTTGTCATAGCCAGGACTGCGGTCCAATTTAACATATATTCTATACCTATGCACATATATGGGGTGGGAGAGAGAAAATGAGAGTAATATTAATTTTTCTTAACCCAAGATAACCCTTTAGCAGACAAACCACACCCATGTCCAAAGAACATGTCTTTTCTAGCCCAGCAAAGATCAGTGCTATTTGGGCTTCCTCTTTCATTCCTAAACATCTGACGATTCATCCCTTCTAACCACTCCATTTCCTCATCACAAACCTACTCATCTCTTTGTAGTGTGGCCACTCCCCCACATCTTTCCTGAGAAGACTCCAAGACTCCTGATCTTCTCAGACCGTATTCTGTTTTCTTCTGGGCGAATAGTAGTGCCATTCACAGAACAAGGAGATCAGGGAAGATGGTCTCTCATTTACTGGCTGTGAAACCTTGGTCACTTTTGCCCCTTTGAAGCACATACCCTCCCCCTCCTCCACCCATCATCTAATGAGTTGCCAAGGTCCCACTGAGTCCACCTCCACGGGATCTCTCCAGTATCCATGAGGCCTCTTCATCCTCGCTGCCCCAACAGAGCACAAAAGTGGCAGTGGCCATGCAGTTATCTGTCAATCCCAGCTTTTAACCCACGACCTTCCTCCTGTCCACGTAACATAGCATCGAGTTGCTATGACAATGATCACAAACTGAGTGCCTTAAAACAACAGAAGTGTATTCTCTCATAGTTCTGGAGGCTAGAAGTCCAACATCAAGGTGTTGGCTGGGTAGTTTCCTTTTAGAGGCTCTCGAGGAGGATCTGTTCCAGGCCGTTCTCCCAGCTTCTGGTAGTCACCAGCTTTCCTGGGCATTCCTTGGTTTGTAGATGCAACCCTCTAGTGTCTGCCTCTGTCTTTACAGGGCATTCTCCTCTGTGTGTGCAGAGAGCTCTGTGTCTTTGTTTTCTCATAAAGACAACAGTCATTGGATGTAGAGCCCACCCTCCTGCAGTATGACTTCATCTTAACTAATTACATCTGCAAAGAGCCTATTTGCAAATATGGTCACATTCTGAGGTTCTGTCGGACATGGACTGTTGGAGGGCACTGTTCATTCCAGTGCACAGTTTTTCTAGCTGTTTCATCTCACTCTACCCACACTTTCTCTTTGTCCCCCAAGGGACCTCCGGTTTCACTGTCTCCCGACCTTGTCCGAGTGTGTCAGTCTTCTGTTGACCTCCGACTTTTCTATCCAGATTTGACTGCACAGTTGACGAGCAAACCTTACCGCCCCTTCTTGCAACTATCTGTTGCTCACACTCCGTAGTCTGCCTCCCCGGGGACGTGCAGGCTTCTCTCATTGCTTCCTTCATTGCTGAAGGAAACGGCACACCCGTGAGGACTCTGGAGGCAACCAGGTCTTCCATAACAATCAGCAGTCTTCAAGGACTCTGGGAAAACCTCACCTCTCTCTCCAAGCCCCACCTGACTGGCCCTCCTTCAGTCTCAGGAATGGACTCCCTACTTCATTGAGAAAACTGAAGCATGGAGCTTCAAGGACCTGAACAACCTGCTCCCTCTCTGTTTTACCTACATTTGCAACTAACCTCCCCACCTCTCCCCATGTCACCTGGTGATCTGCCCCCTCTGCTCAGGCCAGCCCAGGCCCCTTACAGCCCCTCTGGGAGCTTGCACCTTCAGCCATCCCGGGTCTCTCCCTCAGCCTACACTCCTACTCAAGTCATGTGGTCTGAGAACATGCACCCTCCTCTCTCTGATCCTTTCTCTCTAGTTCATGCCTTCTCTTCTCTCTCTCTCTCTTCTCTGTATGCCTCCCCCCACTCCTGGAGTCTCTCTCTCTCATGAGCTAAGCTCCTTGAATAGTAGTGTCTGTGGTCTATACACGGCCTCCCTTCCCATTCCCTCAGATGCCATTTGTTTCATGGAGTATCCCCAGGCCCCTCAGCGGAATGTGGTCACTCGTCCCTCCCTCCTTCCTCTAAAACTCAAAGCTCTGTTTGCCCCTGTCCTGTTTGGTGTCATCCTATCTTCCAGATTCAGAGCAGGGTGAATGTTCCAGGCGTTGGATAACTCTTTGTGGCACATATAAAGGCTTTTTTTTTTTTTAAGATTTTATTTATTTATTTGACACAGAGATAGAGATCACAAGCAGGCNATTGGATAACTCTTTGTGGCACATATAAAGGCTTTTTTTTTAAAGATTTTATTTATTTATTTGACACAGAGATAGAGATCACAAGCAGGCAGAGAGGCAGGCAGAGGGGGGGGCGGGAAGCAGGCTCTCCGCTGAGCGGAAAGCCTGATATGGGCCTCGATCCCAGGACCCTGAGATCATGACCTGAGCCGAAGGCAGAGGCATTAACCCACTGAGCCACCCAGGCGCCCACATATAAAGGCTTTAAAGGCAGCTGGTTCTGGGCCACACTGTGTTCCTCTAGGCCCAATTAAATTGTTCCTTTCCCTACCTTCTGACTTGACGTACATGTGTGCAAGCTGGTATAGGAAGCGTGCATTTCCCTTCACGTGTGGATTTGTGGGCCCACCTGTAGAACACAGTGGCAGGACAAGCTCTTCTCTCCATATCCAGGTCTCTGCAGTATTCTCTGGGGCCATGGTCCCCACCGATCATTAAATACATACCTCATGTGAGGTTCTGAGGCAGATGTCTCATATACCACTTCTTCTAGTCCTCACAGCAACCCAGGATTTTCTATTTCTGGGAGAGATGAAATTGTAATTAAGTCTTGTTTGGTGAGGTGAGGCTTAGCACAGGCATTCCATTTTGGGTACTGTTGTTCCCATTTTACAGATGAGACATTAAGACATAAAGAAGCTAAGTAACTTGCCTAGAGTCCTGCCGTTGTGTGTGGTAGAACACTCCCCAAGCCCTGGCCTGGATGAAGCCAGAGCCCATACTTGTATCAACTACCCCCGGCTGCCTTCTTTTTTCCGAAAGTCAGCCTTGATCTCAGTCTTCACCTGATCTCATGCCTAATGTTTCTGGGGTTCGTTTACAAGGTGTGAGCTGGCTGAAGCGCACAATTCTGCCTCTTCCCCTGTGGCTCGCCCATGAGCTTTCTTCCATTATCCATTACAGAAACACATGAGGGATGTAGGTGGAGAGGTGAGTGATTAAAGGAGGGCAACAGGGCGCCCGGGTGGCTCAGTGGGTTAAAAGCCTCTGCCTTCGGCTCAGGTCATGATCTCAGGGTCCTGGGATTAAGGCCCACATTGGGCTCCCTGCTCAGGGGGGAGCCTGCTTCCTCCTCTCTCTGCCTGCCTCTCTGCCTACTGGTAATCTCTCTGTCAAATAAAGAAATAAAATCTTTTTTAAAAAAATAAAGGAGGGCAACAGATCTGAGCTCTTATGAGATTCTACTTAACTAAGGACAGGATTGGGACTGTTTTCCCCGTTTTCATATCTCTAGTGCCCATGACTATGTGCTGAGTGAGGAACTAAACTTTTACTCTTGATCAAAACCTACAAGCAGATGCATTTGCCCTGGTGATGAAAGGTATGGCAGGAGTCAATCCTCATTTTGACTCTCTCCCTCAGTATTATTGGAATACCACCTCAACAAGGCACAGCCCAGTAGTGCTCCCGGCTGCTGAAGTCTTTGAAGTCTCTTGTCAGAGACCGGCAGATGGTTTTAACATAGAGCAAGTTTGCATGAAGATTTAATGTGATAATTTGGATAGAACCCCTCACAATCTACATTAAAAGGGAAGTGTTTAGTAAAGTACCGAAACATAGTGACTTGGCTAATCTTCTAAAATGGTATCCAAATAGATGACGCAAGGGGATAGAGAGTAACTTCTGTGCCACTTTGGCCGTTTTACCTTAAGGTTCTTGCCACCTTATGGCTCTCTACTATACTCAGAATAAAACTCAGCTGCCTCCTCTGGCCTAAGGCCGTTCTTCATCTGCCTCCATCATAGATCCCATCTCCTACCCTCTCCCTCTCCCGAGGCTGCCTGGGGGAGCCGGCCAGAACCTTCTGCTCAAGGAGCTCTGCGTGTGCTTCGGGGCTGATCTGAAGTGTCCTCTCCATCCCTGGCCACCCAGCAGGATCCTTGTTTGTCTTTTTTTTTTTTTTTAACACTATCTCCCTAAGACTGCTTGACAAATAGATGTGCGATAAATAGTTGTTAAACAATGCACGAAGGAACTGGACTGTTGCCACTTTTCTTGGCTATTTTTTATTTTTGTTTTTATTTATTTTTAAAGTTTCCAGTATAATTAACTTATAGTGTTATATTAATTTCAGGTGTACAATATAGTGATTCAACAATTCTATACGTTACTCGGTACTCATCATGGTAAATGTACTCTTGATCTCCTTCATCTATTTTACCCATTCCTCCCACCCATTTCCCCTCTGGTAACCATCAGTTTGTTCTCTATAGTTAAGAGGTTTTTTTAAAATCTCTTTTTTTTTCTTTATTCCTTTGTTTTTTTTCTTAAATTCCACAAATGAGTGAAATCATGTATTTGTCTTTGTCTGACTGATTTATTTCACTTAGCATTATACCCTTAGATCCATCCATCCATCTGTGTTGTTGGAAGTCACAAGATTTCATTCTTTTTATGGCTGAACACACACACACACACACACACACACACACACACCCATGCACCACATTTTCTTTTTTTTTTTTTTAAAGATTTTATTTATTTGTTTGACAGAGAGAGAGATCACAAGTAGTCAGAGAGGCAGGCAGAGAGAGAGGAGGAAGCAGGGTCCCTGCTGAGCAGAGAGCCCCATGCGGGGCTCGATCCCAGGACCCCGAGATCATGACCTGAGCTGAAGGCAGAGGCTTTAACCGACTGAGCCACCCAGGCGCCCCTACACCACATTTTCTATACCCATTCATCTATCCGTGGACATTTGGGTTGCTTTCATAATTTGCCTATTGTAAATAATGCTGCAATAAATGTAGGGGTGTATATATCTTTTCAAATTAGCGTTTTTGTATTCTTTGGGTGACCCAACCATCCAAACGATAATAAAGGGAAAGGGTCATGCAAAGTAGAGAGGATGAAGGGCCAGGTTCATGAGACAGTGGAAGGTCCTTCTCTTCTGTCCCGGGAGGAGTGCAGGGGTGGGGCTGACTGCACCTCCTGCTGTGCTCAGGTAGAGGCGGAGCTACTGGTTTCAATTGATCTGTTCTGTTATTTTTTGGTTTTGTTTTTTTAGTTTCTATTTAATTTATTTCTGCTCTAATCTTTATTATTTTCTTCTTTCTACTGGTTTGGGGTTTTGTTTGTTCTTTTTCTAACTCCTTTAGGCATAAGGTTAGGTTGTTTATTTGATAATTTACTTGTTTCTTGAAGTAGGCCTGCATTGTCATAAACTTCCTTCTTAGAACTACTTTTGCTGCATCCTAAAGGTTTTAGACCATTGTGTTTTGTTTTCATTTTTCTTCATGTATTTTTTGATTTGTGCTTTGATTTCTTGGTTGACCCATCTGTTGGTTAGTAGCATCTTATTTAACCTCCATATATTTGTGTTCTTTCCAGATTTTTTCTCATGGTTGATTTGTAGATTCATAGTGTGTGGTTGGACAGGAAGGATGTTATGGCTTCACCCTTCTTGACTATGGTGAGACTTGTTTTGTGGCCTAACATGTTATCTATTCTGGAGAATGTTCCATGTGCACTTGTATTCTNAAGAGAATGTGTATTCTGCTGTTTGAGGATGGAATGTTCTGAATATATCTGTTAGATCCAGCTGGTCCAATGTGTCATTCAAAGCCACTGGTTCCTTGTTGATTTTCTGTTTGGATGATCTGTGCATTGATTTAAGTGGTGTGTTATTGTATTACTATCAGTTACTTCCCTTATGTTTGTTATTAGCTGCTTTATGTTTTTAGGTGCTCCCATGTTGGTTGCATAAATATTTATTATTGTATATCTTCTTGTTAGGTTGTTCTATTTATGGTTATAATAAAGTCCTTCTTTGTCTCTTTTTATACTGTTTGTTTGAAAGTCTATTTTGTCTGATATAAGTATTGTTACCCTGTCTTTCTTTTCCCTGACATTTGCATGATAAATGCTTTTCCATCCCTTTATCTTCAATCCGCATGTTGTCTTTAGGTATGAACTGAGTCTCTCATGGGCAGCATATAGGTGGGTTTTGCTTTTTATCCATTCCATCTCCCCATGTCTTTTGATTGGAGTGCTTAGTCCATTTACCTTCAAAGCAATTATTGGTAGGTCTGTATGTATTGCCATTTTGTTACATGTTTTATGGGTTTTTTTTAATAGTTTTCTGTTGCTTTCTTGTTCTTTTTTTCCTCACAGTTTGCTGGCTTTCTTTAGTGATATACTCGGATTCTTTTCTCTTTTATTTTTTGCATGTCTATTACTTATTTTTTATTATTGCTGGATTTTTNTTTTTTTTTAATAGTTTTCTGTTCCTTTCTTGTTCTTTTTTTCCTCACAGTTTGCTGGCTTTCTTTAGTGATATACTCAGATTCTTTTCTCTTTTATTTTTTGCATGTCTATTACTTATTTTTTATTATTGCTGGATTTTTGGGGGCTTGTAATTAGGTTTATGTATATCATCTTATGCATATAATAATGTATATTAAGTTGATGGTCACTTAAGTTTGAAACCATTCTAAAAGCACTAAATTTTACTCCACTCCCCCACATTTTAGGTGTATGGTATCCTGTTTTACATCCTGTTAATTTGTGAGTCCCTTGACTGATTTTTATAGATACACTTAATTTTACTGCTTTTGTGCTTTCTACTTTTCTTATTCCTGCTTATAGTCTTTCCTTTCCACTCAAAGAACCCTTTAACATTTCTTGTAGAGCTTATTTAGTGGTGATAAATTCCTTTAACTTTTGTTTGTCTGGGGGGCGCCTGGGTGCCTCAGTTGGTTAAGCGTCTGCCTTTGGCTCAGGTTGTGATCTCAGGGTCCTGGGATTGAGCCCCACATTGAACTCCCTGCTCAGCAGAGTCTGCTTCTCCCTCTCTCTCTCTGACCCTCCTCCCTGCTTGTTCATTGTCTCCCACTCTCCCTCCCTCTCAAAAAAAAAAAAAAAAACCCCAAAAAAACCCACCACCAACAAAAAAAATGACTTTTGTTTGGGAAATTCTTTATCTCTCTTCTATTCTCAATGATAGCCTTGTTGGATAGATTATTCTTGGTTTCAGGTTTTTTCCTTTCAGCACTTTGAATATACCATTCCATGCCCTTCCAGCCTCCAAAGTTTCCGCTGAAAAATCAGTTGATGGTCCTATTGGGTTTCCCCTATGTGTAACTATTTTCTTTTCTCTTGGTGCTTTAAAAATTCTCTCTTTAACATTTTTTTTTCCATCCTGCCATTTCAGTTACTATGTGTCTTGGTGTAGACCTCCTTGGGTTGATTTTATTGGGGGCTCTCTGTGCATCCTGGATCTGGATATTTGTTTTCTTTCTCAGATGTAGGAAGTTTTCAGCTATTATTTCTTCAAATATATTTTCTGCCTCCTTTCCTTTCTTTTCTCTTTCTGGGATCTCTAAAATGTGAATGTTATTACTCTTGATGGTGGTACTTGCGTTTTCTTAATCTATTTTCATTTTTTATTATTCTTTTCTCTCTCTCCTGTTCTTGATTGCTTTCCATTACTGTATCTTCCAGGTTACTGATCCTTTCTTCTGCTCCCTCTAATCTACTCTTTATTCACAAGAGTGTATTTTAAGTTTTAGTTATTAAGTTCTTTATCTTTAATCAGTTCTTTTTTATGGTTTTCTATCTCTTTGTTCAGGGTCTTGCTGAGGTCCTCCATTCTTCTCTGAAGTCCTGTGAGTATTTTTTATGACCATTACTTTAAATTCTCTATCAGGCGTATTACTTATCTTCTTTTCATGTAGCTCTCTTTCTGTGATTTTGTCCTGTTCTTTCATTTGGACATATTCCTCCATCTACTCATTTGTCTAACTCTGTGTCTGTTTTTTTTTTTATAGTACTGTATTGAAAAAAATCCATGTATAAGTGGACCCACACACAGTTTGAACCCTCGTTCTTCATGGGTCAGCTGCAGTTGCTAGAAGTACCCATTAATTCATCAGAGAGCTACTAATCTTTTTTTTTCTGTGTCTGTTTCTATGTGTTAGGAAAGTCAGCTATGTCTCCTGCTCTTGAAAGTATGGGCTTTATGAAGAAGAGGTCCTATCATGTCCTGCGGTGCAACATCCCATGTTCATCAGAACCTGGTGCTTTAGAGTGGTCTCCTATGTGTGTTGTGTGCATCCTACTGTTGTGGCTGAGGCGCATTTGCCTTCAGTCCAGTCCTCTGAATGGTTCTCTTTGCCTATTGTGGGTGGGGTTTATTCCCTGTGCTGTTTGTGTGTATTATCTTCCCCTTTCCCTGGGGCAGGAGTCAATTTGGGGTGATGCCAACTCTTGTCAGGGCATTTGAACACTTCCATGCTTTTGGAGCAGAACATTTTTGGATGGACTTCTAGCAAGATTGGGGGGGGGCAAGTCTACAGGAGAATGCAGTGGCAGGATGTGCGGTGTTAGCAAAGTTTGCATTGGTTGGCAATGGGAGGAGGATGGTGCTGGACAGGCCTGGTCCTAGAAGAGTGTGGGGGTGGGACACACTGTTCACAGGCTAGGTGGAGAGTGTTGGTGCTGTGCTGTGCTGATTTCCATAGGTGTCCGTGTATCTAAGCTGGGTGTGACGAGGGAAATGATGCCTGCCAACTCCTTTGTACTTGGAGAAGTTGCCCAAAGATCCCTGCCCCTCTAGCACAGGCCCCAAGATTAGCAAAAAAATCTCCCTCCCTTACACTCCAGGCATCTTTCAAACTGCTGCTTCTGTGCTATATCTTAGCAGAGCTGTTTGTTGTGCTGTATCTTTTAGGGTGGGGACTCAGTTTTCTATTGCCCTCTGGCTCTCCCAGAGCCAAGCCTGCTGATTTTTAAATTTCTGAATGTTAAGTTCACTGACTGTAAGAACTCACAAAGTTAGGCCCCTCTGGTTTTTGGAGCCAAATGTTATGGCAGTTTGCCTTCCCAGTGTGGATCCCCCATGCTGGGGTGGGATCTGCCCCTCTCCCCTCTCTGTGGCCAATAGGTTCTTCCCTCCTGTAGACAGTCCCATAGGTCCATTTGGCTCCTGACTGCGTCTCCACCCTTCTTACCTTTTCCAACATGGCCTTTCCTCTCCATTTAGCTGTGGAGAGTGTGTTATGCCAGTCTTTAAGTCATATTATGGGTTATTTACACTGATGTGGCTGTTATCAAGGTGTATCCATGGGATGAGGTGAGCCTAGAATCCTCCTACTTTGCCATCTTCCCCAGAAGTTAACCATTGCCACTTTAGATGGGAAAGGTGCACCTTATTTTCTTGAGGTCTTATCTGTCTTCAGGGCTGTTTTCAAGGTGAAACCCTGAAAAGTTTTAAAATCTTGGGGGTGATCTGGAAATATATAAAAAAAGAAAGAAAGAAAGAAAATGCTTTCTGTTTGTGAGACTGATAGATAATTGCTTGAACTCTTTTAACAATCCTTAGACACAATCCATTTCCTGATTCTGTCTGTTGACCTCATCTAGAGCACTAATTGCACATCATCTTAGTTTATGGTTTCCACCATTGTTTTCTAGGTTTCTTGACTTGTTACTTTCTGGGTTCCTAAATTTAACAAGGAAAGTCTAGTTTCACAGATTTTTATTCCAATTAAAATTATACTTCCACAGTAGTAAGATAAATGACAAGAATTTATATTATAATCCAATTGCCAAACTTTTTTTTTTTGGTCCAAACTCTTTATGAGAGTTGGTCAGTTTTAAAACCAGGTAGATTGACCCATAATATCCCCTCACCCAGAGATTGAAAGCTAATGGCAAGGGTCCTGGCCAAAGAACAAAGGTAGGAGTTTTAGGGACTTCTGGGGAACTGAGGTTTGCCTCTGAGCATAATTAGGAGTTGTCATTCCATAGGAGAGAAAGAAATGAGTAGGAACCAGAAATCTTTTGTAAAGGAAGAAAGTGTCAAGGAGAAAACTGAATGTTTGCCAATTCTATGAAAACCAAAAATGGCATAGACCAGATGCCATATGAGGCCTTCTCTATTCATTCACCCCTTCATTTTCTCCTGCATTTATTCATCCATTCAATGAATGTTTGGTGCATTGTGCAGGCACTAAACTAAGTCCCAAGAGATGCAAGGATGAATGAGTCCCAATCCTTGACTTTGAATAGGTCACACCATTCACACTACATGACCAAATGGTACGGTGTTTGTGACAGTGGCTTGTAAATGGCACAACACTATAATGTGTTGGTTATCCTGTCAATGCTTTACATAGTGACTGGCAAGGAGCAGTTGCTCAAAAATGGCTGTTGAGTGGATAAAGAAGGCAAGGGATTGAAACAATAAGCTGTGATATGTGAGAACTGGAGACTATCATGGCTGGGAACTAAAAAGGGGATTGCGTGATTTGGTAAAACAGCAAACAAGGCTCCTTGATTATTCCAGAGACGGGGAACTCTGTGTTCCAATCCCTCCTTTTCTTATAACTGTGTGACCTTGGTGACTTAATCTTTCTGGGGTTGAGTCAAGGAGTACAATCAAATATTAGACTACCACCTTTGATGTGCTTTATATGTGAATTGGGCTCCATCTTAAAGTTTGTTAAAGAAAGTAGCTGGAGTTAGAATAATACGTTACTGATTCTCAGTTGTAAATCCCTTCAAATCTCATGGACGAAAACAGATAAAACTGTTGAACAAACATTTCGTTTTCTGTGTAGGAATGTGGTCATCTCAAATGGGAACTGCTGGTTAAATTATAACCTTACGCTGGTGCTTACGTTAGCTTCTGTCTTTCACCCATTGACCTTTAGGAAGCTGCAGTGAGGATTTTGTATGTAATTTGGACATTAATTAGCTAGTCAACTTTTGAGACTTACTGGTTTTGAGAGATTTATAATTATGCCAAACTCCCTCAATTTTTTTTATGTCATTAAGTGACCATTAGCAGATATAAATATAATAAATAGAAAGCTTTCAAAGGCTGTTTGACCATCAAAGCCCGTATCATTCTTAGTTTGTGCCAGATGAGGGAAGAACTCCCAGTGTGAAATGTGGCCAGAAACCACAGTGCAGAGAAGTTTAACAGTTCTTCAGGTCCAGAATGAGTCAGAGAGGAGCCAAAATTTAATCTTACAATCTCATAAATGCTTTATGACTACAATTATTACTTGCAGCTATCAGGTCTTATAGACATGCACTAACTACCATTGTGGAAGTTGAGTAGTACTTCTAAGTTTTTCAATAGAGAGATCATTTGGGCAGTAAATTTATCATAAGTGGTAAGGATCTATTTTCCATGAAAACATTTTGATGTATTTCATTATATGATAAATAAATAAATATTCACTACTGAAAAATGAGAAAATGTGAATAAACAAACAGGGGAGAAAAACCCTCAAAATCCTACCCTGGAGGGAAAACCACACATACTTTTAAAAATAAAAGAAAGGGATTATCCTACTTGTAACTGGAAAAATACTCAGAACTTAAGATCAGAAGTCTACATTCATATTCCTGTGCTAGAAGAAAGAGCACCTGGAAAGGAAGGGAGGTAGAGACTGTCTTTTTTATTTTTTTATTTTATTTTATTTTTTTAAAGATTTTTTTTTATTTATTCATTTGACACACAGAGAGAGATTACAAGTAGGCAGAGAGGCAGGCAGAGAGAGAGGAGAGAGGAGGAAGCAGGCTCCCTGCCAGGCAGAGAGCCCGATGCGGGCCTCGATCCCAGGACCCTGAGATCATGACCTGAGCGGAAGGCAGAGGCTTTAACCCACTGAGCCACCCAGGCGCCCGGAGACTGTCTTTTTTAAAAATATAAATTATAAATACATGGGGTGCCTGGGTGGCTCAGCTGGTTAGGTGTCTGACTTTTGATTTTGGCTCAGGTCATGATCTCAGGTCATGAGATTGAGCCCTCTGTTGGGCTCTGTGCTGGGTGTGGAGACTGCTTAAGACTCTCTCTCTCTGGCCCTCTCCACCTCTAAAAAAATTATAAGTACAAAAGAAAATGAAAACTTTGGAAAAAATACTGATTTTAAGACATGTTTAATATGTTACTTCATATTATATTTGTATGGTATTATTTGAGGCCAGAGAACTTGAGTTTCTATTTCTTGGGCTTATTTCTCATAAGTATTCTTTGAATTGTTTGCTGAGTGGGTAATGTCCAAGTGACCCACTTAATCTAGTATGTATAGCTGTCTTTATTATAATCAAGAAACTAGCAGGGAACCCCTCCTACACTGTTGGTAGGAATGCAAGCTGGTGCAGCCACTCTGGAAAACAGTATGGAGGTTCCTCAAAAAGTTGAAAATAGAGCTACCCTATGACCCAGGAATTGCACTACTGGGTATTTACCCAAAAGATACAAATGTAGTGATCCAAAGGGGTACATTCACCCCAATATTTATAGCAGCAATGTCCACAATAGCCAAACTATGGAAGGAACCTAGATGTCCATCAACAGATGAATGGATAAAGAAGATGTGGTATATATATATATATATATATATATATATATATATATATACACAATGGGATATTATGCAGCCATCAAAAAAACCCCCAAACTCTTGCCATTTGCAACTACATGGATGGAACTAGAGGATATTATGCTAAGCAAAATAAGTCAATCAGAGAAATTATCATATGATCTCACTGATGTGAGGAATTAAAGAAATAAGACAGAGAGCCATAGGGGAAAGGAGGGAAAAATGAAACAAGACTAAACCAGAGAGGAAGACAAACCATAAGAGACTTTTAATCTCAGGAAACAAACTGAGGGTTGCTGGAGGGGAGGGAGGTGGGAGAGATGGGTGGCTGGGTGATGGACATTGGGGAGGGTATATGCTATGGTGAGTGCTGTGAATTGTGCAAGACTGATGAATCACAGACCTGTACCCTTGAAACAAATAATACATTATATGTTAAGAAAAAAATAAAAGAAGAAGAAAAAAAAAAGAACCAAGCTTGCTAGGAATCAGCCTGGCACAGTGCTTTGTGGTACTCAGTGTACTAATGAATGTTTGTTGAATAAATGAATATATGCCTGTAAATAATTGTTTCAGTCATTTGAAAGGACAGGTCTAGGATGCTGAACTCATATAAAATTCACAGGTCTTATCTTAACAAACTTCAAAACATTGTTTTCTTAAGAGACTTGATTGACGCACACAAAGTACACACTGACACTATGCCAGGGACTAAGTGAGATGTTTCATAAAGTGCCCTTGAGTATGTCTAGAAGCCCAGACTATTTGGTCATTAAGAGAAAAAAATTGCTTCATAACAACAATGAAAGAACTGATAACTTTTAGGAAAGATTTATGCCCTTTATCACAAGGAAGAAAAAAATAAACCAAGAGTACTAATTTGACAATTCCACACCAGAGAATGATAGAGTTTACGTCACAGGCAAGGAGAATTCCAGAGAAGAGGGAATGACTTGCTTAATGTCGTAGCTAATGGCAGAGGTAGTACTAAATCCTGGGACCTCTGAATCCTGATTCATTGCATTTTCTATCACCGCCCTCCCTAATAGCATATGTTCTAAAAATGCTGGGTCAGTGACATTAATTTTGAATACTTTCATATAATATTTCTAACCATTACACGCAAATGCTTACCATCCTTATGGTAAACAGAAATAGGGCCTCCTAAGGAGTCCATATCTTGATTCTAAGAACCTATGAATATGTTAGTGGTGCCTGGGTGGCTCAGTTGGTTAAGAACCTATGAATATGTTACCTTACATGGTAAAAAGGATTTTGCAAATTTGATTAAGTTAAATATTTTGAGGTGGGGAGATTATCCCAGATTACCTGGGTGGGTCCAAATAACCCCACGAGTCCTTACAAGAGGAGTCAGGGGTGTTGGAGTCAGAAAAGGAAATATGATCACAAAAGCCAAAGATTGGAGTGATGTCACCATGAGCCAAGGAATGCAGGCAGCTTCTAGAATTTAGATGAAGCAAAGAATGATTTTTCCCCTGGAGACTCCAGAAGGAACCAGCCCTGAGGATATCTTGATTTTAGGTCAGTTAAGACTCATTTCAAACTTCTGAACTCCAAAGTTGTGAGAAAATCAATTTGTTTAAGGCACTAAATTTGTGGTAATTTGTTACAGTGGTAATAGAAAACCAATACAATCTTCATTTAAAAAATAGTTGTATTATTTATATCATCCTCTTGAAGGGCTAGAGGGTAGATAGATAGTAGAAGAAATCCTGTTGGCTTTCTGGGCAGTCAAATATTTTCCACTTTGGCATTTCAAAAAGTAATATTTTGTGTTTATTGTATTCTTCTGATTTTGTCTGTCCCTTTATCAAGCTTTTTTTTCTTCTCATGACAGTAAATTTGATTGTGCTAAGTACACTTCAACAAACATAGCAGGGCCTGTGCTAAAGGTAGGATGGTGCACTCAAGAGGTTTTTGTTGAGCAGTCCTACTTTGGGGATACTTGGTGTAGATGGACAAGGCAGGGAGAGCCACAGGCTGCCAATAGGGCATACTCTTAAAATTTAGGATAGGGTTGGACAATGTTACCCTCTTCAAATGAAGCTGATATAGTATCTAATACGCATGGTCTTGTTTCAGAATATTTGCAAAGACGATGCTACTGAAGGATTTCCATTCCTCCAAACCTTCCCAGATTCCACTTTCTTTCTTTCTTTCTTTTTTTTTTTTAAAGATTTTATTTATTTATTTGACAGAGAGAGAGAGATCACAAGTAGGNCTTCCCAGATTCCACTTTCTTTCTTTCTTTCTTTTTTTTTTTTAAAGATTTTATTTATTTATTTGACAGAGAGAGAGAGATCACAAGTAGGCAGACAGGCAGGCAGAGAGAGAGGAGGAAGCAGGCTCCCTAATGAGCAGGAGACTGATGCGGGGCTCGATCCCAGGACACTGAGATCATGACCTGAGCTGAAGGCAGAGGCTTTAACCCACTGAGCCACCCAGGCACCCCCCAGATCCCACTGTCTAAGAGGAAGAAAGAAAGAAAGAAAGAAAGAAAGAAAGAAAGAAAGAAAGAAAGAGAAGAAGAAGAAAAAGAAAAAAGAAAAGAAAAGAAAAGAATGAGGGGCACCTGGGTCAGTTGGTTAAGCATCCAACTCTTNAAAAAGAAAAGAAAAGAAAAAAGAAAAGAAAAGAAAAGAAAAGAATGAGGGGCACCTGGGTCAGTTGGTTAAGCATCCAACTCTTGGTTTCAGCTCAGGTCATGATCTCAGGGTCTTGGGATGGAGCCCTGTGTCAGGCTCTGTGTTCAGTGTGGAGTCTGCTTGAGATTCTCTCTCCCTCTCCCTCTGCTCTTTCTGCTCATACTCTCTCTCTCTCTTTCTAAAATAAATCTTTAAATTTTTATCTATTTATTTGAGAGAGGGACAGAGTGAGAAGAGAGAGCACAGGCCAGGTGAGGGGCAGAGGGAGAGGCAGACTCCCTGATGAGCAGGGAGCCTGATGGGGGGCTCCACCCGGGGACTCTGGGGTCATGGCCTGAGCGGAAGGCAGACCCCCAACTGACCGAGCCACCCATGTGCCCCTAAAATAAATAAATCTTAAGAAAGGAAGAAAGGAAAGAAAGAAAGAGAAAGAAAGAAAGAAAGAAAGAAAGAAAGAAAGAAAGAAAGAAAGAAAGAAAGAAAGGAAGAAGAAAAAGAAAAAAGAAAAGAAAAGAAAAAAGAAAAGAAAAGAAAAGAAAAGAATGAGGGGCACCTGGGTCAGTTGGTTAAGCATCCAACTCTTGGTTTCAGCTCAGGTCATGATCTCAGGGTCTTGGGATGGAGCCCTGTGTCAGGCTCTGTGTTCAGTGTGGAGTCTGCTTGAGATTCTCTCTCCCTCTCCCTCTGCTCTTTCTGCTCATACTCTCTCTCTCTCTTTCTAAAATAAATCTTTAAATTTTTATCTATTTATTTGAGAGAGGGACAGAGTGAGAAGAGAGAGCACAGGCCAGGTGAGGGGCAGAGGGAGAGGCAGACTCCCTGATGAGCAGGGAGCCTGATGGGGGGCTCCACCCGGGGACTCTGGGGTCATGGCCTGAGCGGAAGGCAGACCCCCAACTGACCGAGCCACCCATGTGCCCCTAAAATAAATAAATCTTAAGAAAGGAAGAAAGGAAAGAAAGAAAGAGAAAGAAAGAAAGAAAGGGAGGGAGAGAGGGAGGGAGAGAGGAATAAAAGAATGGGTTTCCCCAAATACTTTTAGTAATACTAAAATGTACTTGAGATTAGCTGTAGTGTGGCTGAGGTAATGCCGGAAGGCTGGGAAGATGGAGTGTGTGGGGTGGGTGGATTGGGGTTAGATGCAGAGGAATTGTGTGTGGGTCTCCAGCACTGACCTGCAGATAGGCTCCTGACAGCAAGTAACTGGAAGGAGGTCATACACATGCTGAGGTGACAGAAGCCCATTTTCTGCTTCCAAGGATTCTTGCTATAACAGCCTGTGTCCTCTATAGTGGAATTAGGGCGCATCAGGGTAGCATAGGCTTGAACACATTTTCTCTGAAGATTATTCAACCCTCTTAACTTGGCTTAGGATCCCCTAACAGCCTTTTGATAGTAATAGGTTTTGTGATGCAGATTTTTCCCTCTGGGAAAACAAGGCACTGTGCAAACCTATAAGAATATCCAAGTTGGCATGAAAGTATATGAAATTACATTTAAAAAACTATATCCCAGGTTCTTAATTAGTCTTATCATGGATTTACTTTGATTGAGTCCCTCTTTAGAAGACAAATGATCCTAGTGAGGGGAAATAGTTGAATTCTGGAATACAAAGAGCTGAAAGCCAGACTGTGGACCAGACTGTGTCCACCAGGGTGCGGGTGTTTAGACTCTAGCCTGAACATTGTCCAGCAAGCCCCAGGTCAGTCTCTACAGAACATCACAACACAGAGTCTGAGAAGGCTGAAGGAACTGTCAATAGCATAAACAATGAGGCACAATATTTTGCTTTTAAAGACACTTTATATAAGAACAAAGTATTTGAAGACAAGTCGTTGTGTTAAAAATTGCTGCATTAGAAAAAAATAAAATGCTGACGTTTTCAATTAGAAATGTGAGCTGTGTAAATGTATACACAAAGTTAAAACTTATCAATTTAGGCTGTAGAGTTAGGATCTAACATAAGCTGTAAAATGATAAAAGTTTTTATTAGGCTTGTATTAATTACCTTAATCTAGTGGAGCTTGCTTTACTGTCAAAGTTAGACCAAAGTAAAAATAACCATTTATTTCTAATTGAAGCACTATATTTAAATTCCTCCCAATTTTTCAAAAATGTAATACACTAGAGTGGTAGGATCAGATAACTATATAAAAACTTGATTGCCTTTTACTATATTAGTGATAATCAGAAGTGCAAAAAATTCATTCACAAAAGCAGGGACAACATGGAAATGAACTGCTTGGGACTAATCCTAGCAAGAAATTCATGAGACCTATATGGAGAAATATCCATAAAAGTTAATAAGAAAAATATCAATTTCCCTGTGGGAAAATGTGGAGAGTAACTGGTGATGATTTATAAAGGAAGATACACAGGTGGTCAATAAATATGATCTTTCTCACTCATAACCACACATCTGAAACATAAACTAACATTGAGATTTCATTTTAATCTTAACTTGACAGAATTTAAAAGTAATGATACTATTCAGTACTTTCTGAGGCACACTAATGTGGATATCCTCTCTCTCTTTTTTAGAAAGATTTTATTTTTAAGTAATCTCTACACCCAATGTGGGGCTTGAGCTCACAACCCTGAGATCAAGAGTCACATGCTCCACCAACTAGCCAGCCAGGTACCCCTAATGTGGGCATTCTTATATGGCATTGGTGGGAGTATAAATTGATAAAGTTGCTTCAAAAATTCAGCCATGTATTAAGAGCGTTAAAGTATACATATGCTTTTTGCCAGTAACCCCACATCTAGAACTCTATCCTAAAAAATTGTCAGAGATGCAGACAAAAATTTGTGTGTAAGGATGTTTACTGCAGTATTATTTATAATAGTGAAAACCTGAAATAACTGAAATGTGCAGTGATAGGATATGATTAAATAAATTATAGCCCATCTCTATAGAACACTTTATAGCCACCAAACATCATATTTTTGAAGAATATTTTTAAAGGGCGCCTGGGTGGCTCAGTGGGTTAAAGCCGCTGCCTTCAGCTCAGGTCATGATCCCAGGGTCCTGGGATCGAGGCCCATATCGGGCTCTCTGCTCAGCAGGGAGCCTGCTTCCTCCTCTCTCCTCTCTCTCTGCCTGCCTCTCTGCCTACTTGTAATCTCTCTCTCTGTCTCAAATGAATAAATAAAAATCTTAAAAAAAAAGAATATTTTTAAAGATTTATTTATTTGTTTTAGAGAAAGAGTTTGAGTGAACACAAGGAGGAGAGGGAGAGAATCTCAAGTAGACTCCATGCTAAGTGTGGAGCCTGATGTGGTGCTCAATCCCACAACCCTGAGATCATGACCTGAGCTGAAGCCAAGAGTCAGACACTCAACTGATTGACTGGGCCACCAGGTGACTCAAAGAATGTTTAATAATATGGGAAATTATTTGTGATATGAGAGTTAAATGAAGAAAATGCAGGATATAAAATTGTGCTTTATGATGTATGTTAGTTTACTAGGATTTCCATAACAAAATATCACAATCTGGGGTGGCCAAACAACACAAAATTTTCTCACAGCTCTGGAAGCTAGAAGTCAACATCAAGGTGTCAGCAGGTTTGGTTTCTTCTGAGGCCACTCTCTTTGGCTCTCAGACCTTCTCCTCTATCTTCACATTGGCCTTTCCCTGTTGTCTATCATTATATGTCCTAATCTCTTCTTAGAAAAACACCAGTTAGGTATCCCAGTTGGTTCAGCCTCTCTGACTCGGTTTCCGTTAAGGTGAAGATCTCAGGGTAGTGAGATTGAGCCCCACATTGGGCTCTGCTCTCTGTTTGTGGTCTGCTTGGCTTGTCTCTTTCCCTCTTTCTCTGTTCTTTCACGAGTGGAAACTCCTGCTCTCTCTCTCTCCTAAAATAAATAAGTAAATCTTAAAAAAAAAGAGAGAGAGAGAGAGAGAGAGAGGCACCTGAGTGGCTTAGTTGGTTAAGTGTCTGCCTTCGGCTCGGGTCATGATCTCAGGGTTCTGGGATCAAGTTCTGTGTTGGGCTCCCTGCTCAGGGGGAGTCTGCTTCTTCCTCTCCCTGTGCCCCTCCCCCCTTTACCCTCACTCATGCTCTCTCTCTTTCTCAAATAAATAAATAAAATCTTAAAAAAAAAAGTTTACCTATTAAAAAAAAAAAAGAAAAGGGGCACCTGGGTGGCTCAGTGGGTTAAATTCTCTGTCTTCGGCTCAGGTCATGATCTCAGGGTCCTGGGATTGAGCCCCGCATTGGGGCTCTGCTCAGTGGGGAGAAAAGAAAAAGAAAAGAAAAGAAAAAGAAAAAGAAAAGAAAAGAAAAAGAAAAAACACATTTAGGTTGTATTAGGGTCTAAATTACTTCATCCTAACTTAATTTCCTTTTTATAGATCCTATCTCCAAATACAGTCATGTTTGAAGGTATTGAGGATTAGAGCTCAAGCATATGAATTTTGAGGAGCACAATTTAGTTCACAATGCTGTGATTCTGATTTTGTTTAAAAATGCACAGGAAAAAAAGAAAAAAAAAGACTAGAAGGACCTATAGTGTCAGACCTCTGGCTTTGTGAGCAATGCTGAAAATTTGTAATACATGGTAAATAGTAAATACCTTTGCTGACATATAAGTCTGATTCACATGTAGTAAAGAGCCTCTATTTAGTAAGTGACTCTAGCTGCCCATTGGGCCTCATCAACTTATCAGGCTTCTTTATGTTTCACTCATTATATTGGATGCAGCAATTTTCATTAAAGGTCAAAAGAGTCACTTAAATTTTTTTTATTATACCAAATCTATACTTCATAGGAGAAATATGCTACAAAGCAATTTACAGAACCGACCATCTCTCATAAGTACATAAATTATAAAAAAACATTAAAGGTTAAGAGAGGTTATTTGAGTGGTACAATAATAAATTGTCTTGATTTCATTGTTTTTTATGGTGTTTGCTGTAATGAGCATGTGTCAATTTTATATATTTTTTTATTTTTTATTTTATTTATTTTTTTTTTTAAAGATTTTATTTATTTATTTGACACAGAGAGAGANGGTCAATTTTATAATTAGGAAACAAACCCATGTTGTTTTTATTTTTTATTTTTTATTTTTTTTTATTTTTTATTTTTTTATTATTATTTTTTTTTTATTCATTTGACACAGAGAGAGATATCACAAGTAGGCAGAGAGGCAGGCAGAGAGAGAGGAGAGAGGAGGAAGCAGGCTCCCTGCTGAGCAGAGAGCCCGATGCGGGCCTCGATCCCAGGACCCTGGGATCATGACCTGAGCCGAAGGCAGCGGCTTTAACCCACTGAGCCACCCAGGCGCCCATGTGTCAATTTTATAATTAGGAAACAGACCCATGTTGTTTTTAAAAAAAGTTGTAAAATTGTAAAAAATTTGTAAAAAAAAAGTTGTAAAATCCACCCCAAAATATGGGACCAGAGTTGATGTCTTCAATTCATGGTTTGTGATTCTTTAAAAGAAAAAAAATTTTTTTGAATTCTATTCAATTTAGTTCAACAAATATTTGTTGGGCACCTATGCTGTGCTTGGTGCTGCGGATGAAAGCTTCATAAGCTGTTTTGACATCTCTGAAAATTCTCACTCTAGAGAAGGAGACTGGAAACCACTGAATCAAGAAAGGCTTCCCAGAGGTGACTTCCATTTTGGAATTGAGCCTTGAATGTTGAGTAAGATCTCACCATTCAGAAATGGAGAAAGGAAATCATTTCAAAAGCAGGGTCTGCAGGATGTCATGCATCAGGTTTATACCTGTTCTTTAAACAAGAAATTGGTCTTAAGCCTGGATAATAGAGTTTGGGCAGAGAGAGTCTAGAGGACAAATTGGTGGAGGCAGAGATCTTGGCAGCAAGACTAGTTAGGAGGTCAATTTAGTGGTCCATGTGAAGTGATAAGAAATCATTAGGGAACCAGCAGCTAGAGGGAGCAGAGAGGGCTAGTCAGAAGACCTTCTAGAGCTGGAATTGGCAGGATTGTATTTGGGGGAACTAGGTGCAGGGGAGGGAGAATTCTTCTACCCTTCAAGTTCCTCCAGCTGGAGTAAGAATTCAATTTACATGAGAAAGATTAACAGGAGAAAGAAAGCAGTTTTATTATGTGTACATGGAGGCCCCATAATGAAATTGAGACCCAAAGAAATGACCGAGCCAAGCAGTTTTTATAGATTTTAGACAAAGAGAAAATAAATTTGTGAAGAATTTACAGGCTAAGGAAAACAGGTGTTTGGGATTTTTAATTAGAAAGGAATTCTAAGTGGAATTTGGGCTAAGGGAGTGGATTAGTAAAAAGTAATAAGGTTTTCTTTCATGGCTTCTCAACTGTAAAGTCCCTATCTCTGGTAATAAGGTTTTTTTTGTTTTGTTTTGTTTTTTACTTCTTAGTATAGGGAAGATAGATATTTTTCATATGGGAGATTTATTTCCTGCTTTCAGGGAGACAGAGGAGGGTCTGAGTGTGCTTGTACCACTGTTTCCTAAGTAGCCTCTATTCAAAATAATCAATATGCCCTGGGGGTACATGTGGGGGCAACATGCCCTGGGGCCCTACCTAGGGTAGAGGTATATAAAGGAGAAGCCCTAGTTTATTAGCCTAGATTTGGGAGGATTGGGGGCATTCTAGGGGAGGAAGAGATTGAGGGGATTTTTAAAAGAGGTGAGGAAGTGGAGGTCAGAGAGTTAATTCGGTGTCATCCAGAAAGTGCAGTTTTAAGCATTAAAACCCTCATTTATCATTTGTATAAGTCAGTGTTGAGGAATCTTCATACATGTATTTTTAATCAAAGCATTCACAAAAAGATTTCTAGATCACATATCTGTGTATGTGTGTTTAGATTTGATTTTATTGTAGCGTTTCCCAACTTCTTATCCAAGATTCCCAACATCCTGTCGAATAATCACCATGATAGTACAATTCCTATTTTGTGATTTGGAGAATAGAGACACAGAAGGATTATGGGTTAGAATTTGTCCATGGCTACTAAGGCTAAAAGTCCAAAGCTACTGTTAGCCACTAGATTTAAAACAGTAATTAAAACAGTAATTAAAATGGCATCAAAGCAGGTATTATGTATTGGATTACATAGAGCATAACTGGAAATCCATAACCACATAATTTAGTACTTTAGTATTTAGAATATTCAATTCAACTAGATGCTTCAGGAGCATTTATGCTGAACTGGACTAGACAGAGGACATTTCTTGAAGAGTGGAAAGTATTAACATTTAGCTAAAAAACGAGACCCTCCTAAATAGGAAAGAATGACATTTCTGACTAGAGTGAGGAGTCAAGTAAGGATATTTTAATAAATAGTTTGTAAATAATAAGTTTAATATAAATTACAGATGAAAAGGCCTAACTGTGAAGTTACTGCTGCCATTTAGAGTTAAAGAACAATTATATAGTTTTGTATTTTATAAATTCTTTTACCTCATGATCACAAAGTGCTTAATAAATAGGAACTCATTAAGGCATACCATTATGAGAAGGTAGTTATACATAAACAGTTCTATATTTTCAGATGGAAAAGGTGAAGCAAGAGGTCAATCCAATAACACAATGTAAGTTAGTGGCAGGTGTAGACATAGAAATAAAATGTACTTTCTCTTCACTCGCAAGTCTTTGCTTCAGGGGCTCTCTGTTCAGCGGGAGTCTGCTTCTCCCTCTGTGAGCATCCCCCCCACCCATGCTCTCTCTTGCAAATAAATAAATAAAATCTTAAAAAAAAATTAGAAGTAAAAACTTTCTTGTAAAAAACATTCAGACAAGAAAATCTGATTCAAGTTTCCCCCCTTTGGTATAGAAAAACAAAATGCCAATCACAAACTTGCCAGATTTAGTAATAAGATTTCAACCCAGAATCTAACTGGGGGTCCAGAATATCTTTTTAAAGAGCATAGAAACCTAAAATAACTCTTTATTTTTAATGTTTAAGGCACTTTATTATTTTTAAAATGTTTTGTTTGATTATTTCATTTCACATCATGAGATCTTCTTTTCTTTCACCAACTTAGAAATTCGAGAAAGTCAGGAATATACACACTTAGGTAGGTGAAACTTGTCACCAGGCAACCCCACCTGGTAGGTGAAGCCACGACGTATCAGATAAAGGGCTAGTATCCAAAATCTATAAAGAGCTTCTCAAACTCAACACCCATAAAACAAATAACCCAGTTAAGAAATGGGCAGAAGACATGAACAGACATTTCTCCAAAGAAGACATCCAAATGGCCAACAGACACATGAGAAAGTGCTCAACATCACTCGGCATCAGAGAAATACAAATTAAAACCACAGCGAGATACCACCTTACACCAGTCAGAATGGCTAAAATCAACAAGTCAGGAAATGACAGATGTTGGCGAGGTTGCGGAGAAAGGGGAACCCTCCTACACTGTTGGTGGGAATGCAAACTGGTGCAGCCACTCTGGAAAACAGTATGGAGATTCCTCAAAAAGTTGAAAATGGAGCTACCCTACGACCCAGCAATCGCACTACTGGGTATTTATCCTAAAGACACAAAGGTAGTGATCCTCAGGGGCACGTGCACCCGAATGTTTATAGCAGCAATGTCCACAATAGCCAAACTATGGAAAGAACCTAGATGTCCATCAACAGATGAATGGATAAAGAAGATGTGGTATATATATACAATGGAATACTATGCAGCTATCAAAAGAAATGAAATCTTGCTGTTTGCAATGATGTGGATGGAACTAGAGGGTATTATGCTGAGAGAAATAAGTCAGAGAAAGACAATTATCATATGATCTCTCTGATATGAGGAACTTGAGGGGCAAGGTAGGGGGTCGTGGGGGGCAGGGAGGGAAAAATAATGAAACAAGATGGGATGGGGAAGGAGACAAACCATAAGAGACTCCTAATCTCACAAAACAAACTGAGGGTTACTGGGGGGTGAGAGGGTAGGGATAGGGTGGATGGGTTATGGACATTGGGGAGGGTTTGTGCTTTGGTGAATGCTGTGAAAGATGTAAGCCTGATGATTCACAGACCTGTACCCCTGGGGCAAAGAAAAAAAAAAAAAGAAAGAAATTCGAGAAAGTCAAAGCAGTGGAGATGAAGGCAAAGCCAATCCGTGGCTTAAATAGACTGGAACTTCTATTTTTATTGGTAATCTTCAGTATACGCCCTTCACTCAGACCATGGTCTAGAAGAATAATTTGTCCTGGTGTAAATGAGCTAATAGTTCCAAGCAGATCAAGTTACTAATGAGAGAGAGAGATTATGTATTAGATTAATTTTTTTAATTGAAGTATAATTGACATATAATACCCTATTGGTTTCAGATGTGCATCATAATTGTTGAATATTACTATGCATTCTGAATGACCTCCACCGTAAGTCTTGTTACCATCTGTCACCATACAGTTATTATAATATTATTCACTATATTTCCTATGCTGTACATTCCATCCCCACGGTTATATTATAATTGGAAGTTTGCACCTCTTAATGTCCCCTTCACCTATTTCACCCATTCTCCAATCCCCAACTGTGCCCCACTCTGGTTAATTAACAGTATGTTTCTCCTATCCATGAGTCTGTTTCTGTTTTGTTTGTTCATACATGTAAGTGAAATAATACACTTTGTCTGCATGACTTATTTCACATAGCATAATACCCTCTAGGTCCATCTATGTTGTTGCAAATGGCAAGATTCATTCTTTTTCATGGCTGAGTAATATTCCGTGACATATATGTATCCCTTCATCTCCTGTTGGACACTTAGGTTCCTTCCATATCTTTTTAAAAATTTATTTTTTATATATTTTTAAAATATTTTATTTATTTGTCAGAGAGAGAGAGAGAGAGAGCACAGCAGGGGGAGCAGCAGGCAAATGGAAAAGCAGGGAGCCCAGTGTGGGACTTGATCCCAGGACCCTGGAATCGTGACCTGACCCAAAGGCAGATGCTTAATTGCCTGAGCCACCTAGGCATCCCTAGGTTGCTTCTATAACTTAACTATTGTAAATAATGCTGCGTTACATAGGGATGTATAAATCTCTTTGAATGTTTTTGTTTTCTTTGGATAAATACTTAGAAGTGGAATTGCTAGACTGCATGGTAGTTCTATTTTTAATTTTTTTTGAGAAACTTCCATACTCTTTTCCAGAGGGCCCCACCAATTTATGTTCCCACCAATAGTGGACAGGGGTTGTTCCCTTTTCTCCACATCCTTGCCAACACCTGTTATTTCTTGTGTTGTTGATTTTAGCCATTTTGACAGGTGTGAGATGGTATCTCGTTGTGGTTTTGATTTGCATTTTCTTGATTAGTGATGTTGACCATGTTTTCATTGTCTGTTGACCATCTGTATATCTTCATTGGAAAATGTATATTCAAGTCCTTTGCCCATTTTCAAATTAGGTTGTTTGGTTTTTCTTTTTTAATTTTAACTTCTATAAATTCTTTCTTAAAATTTATTTATTTATTTATTTATTTTTATTTATTTATTTTTATTTTTTTAAAGATTTTATTTATTCATTTGACACACAGAGAGAGATTACAAGTAGGCAGAGAGGCAGGCAGAGAGAGAGGAGAGAGGAGGAAGCAGGCTCCCTGCTGAGCAGAGAGCCCGATGTGGGCCTGGATCCCAGGACCCTGGGATCATGACCTGAGCCGAAGGCAGCGGCTTTAACCCACTGAGCCACCCAGGCGCCCTATAAATTCTTTATATATTTTGGATATTAACCCCTTAGTGGATGTATAATTTGCAAATATCTTGTCCCACTCAGCAGGGTGCCTTTCATTTTGCTGATGGTTTATTTTGCTGTGCAAAATGTTTTTAGTTTGATGTAATTCTATTTGTTTATTTTAGCTTTTGTTGCCTTGCCTGAGGAGACGGCTCCAAAAAAATATTGTTAATACTAATGTCAAAGAACTTACTGCCTGTGTTTTCTCCTAGGAGTTTTATGATTTTAGGTCTTATATTTGAATTTTAAATCCATTTGAACTTATTTTTGTTTGTGGTATAAGATAGTGGTCCGATTTTATTCTTTTGTATGTAGCTGTTCAGTTTTCCCAACACCATTTATTGAAGAGATTGTCTTTTCCCTATTGTATATTCTTGCCTCCTTTGTCATAGATTAGTTGACCTTACGTGCATGAGTTTATTCCTGGGCTTTCTATTCTATTCTATTGATCTTTGTGTTTGTTTTTGTGCCAGTATCCTACTATTTTGATTACTCAGCTTTGGAGTACTCTTTGAAATTAGGGAGATTTGTGCTTCTTTTTCAAGATTGCTTTGGCTATTCAGTATCTTTTGTGACACCACACAAATTTTAGGATTATTTGTTCTAGTTCTGTGAAAAATGACTTTGGTATTTTGATGGAGACTGCATTGAATCTGTAGTTTGTTTTGGGTAGTATGGACATGTTAACAATATTACTTCTTCCATTCCATGAACATGGGATATCTTTCCATTTATTTGTGTTGTAGACCTTGTATCAGATTTTGTAAGTGATGTCTTTTGTGAGTTGGGGAAAGAGTAATTGGTGGAAAATAAATTTCTCTTTAAGGAATAAATAATATAATAGTTGAGGACAAGGATATCTAAGCTCCCAGATTTCAATGTTTTCATATTTTAATTTCCTAACCTGATGTATTTGTGATTAAATAAAAGTTATATTTATAAAGATGTAAACATCCATTTAAATTGCTTTATTCCAAAAAAATGCTGGTTTTGGGAAGTCACTAGAAGGAGTCATTGATGTCATCAATAGTAATAATAATGGTAGTAACTTAACATTTCATAAGGGCTTGCTGTGTGCCAGGCACTGTCTAAGTGGTTTGTCGGCATTAACTTTTTAATCGTTTAAGTCTGAAATATTCTTAAATCAATCCCTGTGAAAAATGTCAAACCTTAATCTGAAAATAAAACACACTCTATAATGCTTAGTAATAATGTTATATAGGCTATATATATAAAAATTATATATAAAGTGAAACTTAAAAATAAACTGTATTGGAATGCCTGGGTGGCTCAATTGGTTAAGCGTCTGCCTTGGGCTCAGGTGGTAATCCCAGGGTCCTGGGATCAAGTCTGCCATTGGGCTCTTTACTCAGCTGGGAGCCTGCTTCTCTCTCTGCCTCTCTCTCTCTCCCTCCCTGTCTCTCTGACAAGTAAATAAAATCTTAAAAATAAAACTGTATCATGTTTAAAAATTGTTATATACATGTATACATATTTTTACAAGAATGGGGTCATGATACATAAACTTAAAAAATAAATTTTAGGGGCTCCTGGCTGATTTGGTTGGTAGAGCATGTGACTTTTTTTTTTTTAAGATTTTATTTATTTATTTGACACACAGAGAGAGAGATCACAAGAAGGCAGAGAGGCAGGCAGAGAGGCAAGCAGAGAGAGAGGGGGAAGCAGGCTCCCCGCTGAGCAGAGAGCCCGATATGGGCCTCGATCCCAGGACCCTGAGATCATGACCTGAGCCGAAGGCAGAGGCTTTAACCCACTGAGCCACCCAGGCGCCCAAATGTCCTTTTTCTGTTCCAGGATCTAGGATGCCACATTTCATTTATTCTTCATGCTGCCTTCAGCTCCTCTTAGATCTGAAAGTTTCTCAGACTTTCCTTGTTTTCGATGACCTTAACAGTATTGAGAAGTACTGGTCTGGTATTTTGTAGAATGTCCCTCAACTGGGACTTGTCTAATCTTTAAAAAAAGATTTTATTTATTTAGTTGAGAGTGAGAGAGTGTGAGCACAAGCAGGAGTAGGGGCAGAGGGAGAGGGAGAAGTAGCCTCCTCGATGAGAAGGGAGACTGATGTGGGGCTCCATCCCAGGATTCTGGGATGAGCTGAAGTCTGACTCTTAACCAACTGAGTCAGTCAGGTGCCCCTAATTTTTTTAAAGATAGAGTGAGGGGGAGAGAGTGCTCTCATGCCTGTGGGAGCAGTGGGAAGGACAGAGAGAGACTCTTAAGCAGTTTCCAGGCCCAGCACAAATCCTGATCAGGCACTCAATCTTACAATCCTGAGATTATGATCTGAGCTGAAGCTCAGATCAAGAATTTGAGGCTTAACCAACTGAACCACGCAGGCACCCTTGTCTAATTTTTTTTTTAATGATTAGACTGGGATTATGGGTTTTGAGAGGGAAGACTTAATATACTTAATCATTTGTATCAGTATTGACTCAAGGATATTTATTTTATGTTTTGTGTTATAATCCATACCTTTTTTAATGATGTGCTTTCTTTGCTAAATAAACTGTTGTGGATAACTTTCAAAGTCAATAGAGGTAAATGACATAACTTCCAGAGATTATGTAGTATTCATGTAATCAACCAGCCACTGATGCATATCTTTGCTTCCACTTTTTCAGTATTTTTAACAATGCTGGATTAACATCCTTGTGCATTCATTTTTGTGCACTCGTATGACTAATCTTAGTCTATTATTCTAACCCCATCCCCAAGACACATTATATTTGAGCTATGTCCCCTGTTCTTCAAGCACACCTTGCTTTTCACAGCTTAGGCGATTTTCTCTACCTAGAATGCTCTTCCCTATCTTTGCCCATTCAAGCTCCCTGTTTGATTCTGGGCTCAACTCCATGGCAACTTGCTGTAGAAGCTCTTCTGCTGTATTTTGAAGAGAACTTTATGGTTCCATCCCACTTCTCTTTGTTGTATATGTATTATAATACCATCTGAGCCTCCTATTCTATCCCAGGATTTCCTCCTACTAGATTATTAACGGGTAAAGGAAGAAATATGATCAATCACACTCATCTATGTACTCCACCATAGTACCAAATAACTAGTATGTTTTGACTTTGAAGTGAAGAATCTGAGTAACTGAGAAATTAATAAGTGTGCTCAATATCGCACGGCTATTTTTCCTTTCTTTCACATACATTGCTGCTCCATGTTTCGGGGAGACAGAGGAGTTAAATATGTGTGCTCGTTTTTGTTTAAAGTGAAAACAACTGTGCTGTAGTTTGAAAGTGATGTTTTCCAGTTGTCTGTCAAAAACGTTATTTGAAGGCTTTGGTATTATATAGTGTGCGTCTAACAAAATGGGCATCTTTTTTTTTTCTTTTTAAAGATTTTATTTATTTACTTGACAGAGAGAGAGAGAGGTTACAAGTAGGCAGAGAGGCAGGCAGAGAGAGGAGGAAGCTGAGCAGGGAGCCCGATGCGGGCCTCGATCCCAGGACCCTGAGATCATGACCTGAGGCGAAGGCAGAGGCTTTAACCCACTGAGCCACCCAGGCGCCCCCAAAATGGGCATCTTTAATGTGCCAAGTATTTACAGGAAATTGTGTATGGAAGCAGGAGAACTGAAATAATTCAATAAGTCCTCTTCTGACTTTTAAGCAAGCAGGTGGCATTACGTAGCTTATGTATAATAATTAGTAATAAGAGATGAATGCCAAAAAGCAAAACAAAAACAAAACAAAGAAGCAATGTTAGTTTGGTTGTGAAGCTGTCAGTGAGCTAAGGCAAAAGAAGCTCCCGTACTGCTGTGTGATGACACACCCAGCCTGTACCTAGTAGGATTTGTGCCCCTTCCGCTAATACTTTGCGGCGAGGTAACCTACACATCTGTGACCCCCACTGGGTAGGAGGAGGCCTTTGCCGCAGGCGCGCGCGCAGAGACTGCCACCCGCGGGCACCTGGGTCTTGGCTCGTCCAGGCGGGTGGGCCCCGCCTCCGCTCTCCTATGGCCCAATCATCTGAGAGCCTGGGGCACGTCCCGCTCCGGCCACGCCCCAGCCGGCGGGGCGGGGGGCGTCTTTAAGAGCCGGCTGGCGGGCCCCGGTCGCAGTGGGGGGTGCGGGGCTGTGGACTGGAGGCCCGAGTTCCCGAGCGGCGAGGTCCTCGCTCGCCTCCGCCCTCCTCCTCGCGGCAGCCTCCGCGCCCTGCGCCGCCGGCCCACCGGGGGCTCCACCGCCCTCGCCTGGGCCTCAGCAGCCCGCCGGCTCGGCGCTCGGGAGCTCCTCCGCGAGCCCGCCGGCAACTCGCACCCCTCGCGCTCCCCTGGCGCCCGAGGGGGCCGTCTCGGGCCATGGTGCCCTTCCCCGAGGAGCCCGCCGCCGCGCGGGGGACGAGCGAGGCGCAGCCACCGGGCCCCGCGCCCACCCTGGGGGCCGCTCCGCTGCCCGGCCCGGGACCCTCGGACGGCCCCGAGGCGTCCGTCGAGAAGGTGGAGGTCGAGCTGAGCGGGCCGCCGGGCGCTGAGCCCCCGCAGCCTCCCGAGGGCGGCTGGGGCTGGCTGGTGATGCTTGCCGCCATGTGGTGCAACGGGTCGGTGTTCGGCATCCAGAACGCCTGCGGGGTGCTCTTCGTGGCCATGCTGAAGACCTTCGGGTCCAAGGACGATGACAAGATGGTCTTCAAGACAGGTGAGGCGCGGAGCCCGGCGCGCCAGCTGGGAGTGGGGGGAGAGCGGGCACGGGGCCCCCGAGCGCATCCCACGTGCGGGGCGTGTGCGCGCCTCGGCGGGTGCGGGTGTGCGGCAGGGTGTGAGAGGGGGTCTGTCCCGATGCAAACGCAGCCCGCCGCTCCAGGGGCCGCGGTGTGCCTGGCTTCGTACTGCATCCAGATGTGGGGACGGTGTGTTTGGTAACAAGTCGCAGAACTTATTTGCCCAAATCTTCGAAGAGTAGGGTTTGAGAGTCTACGGTATACTTCCCTCTTAATCTTTGAAAATAAACAGAACCTTTCAAACCCAACAACATCGCACTGGGATTTTTACTGTCTCTTATGTGGCCACGACCGTGGGGTTTTCGTTCATCTGCCTCCAGGGCTGCAGGTGTGTGTGTGTGTGNTGTGTGTGTGTGTGTGTTGAGGGGAGGCAGAGTTGGCGAGATTAAAGAGTTTGTGTGTGTGTGTGTGTGTGTGTGTGTGTGTGTGTGTTGAGGGGAGGCAGAGTTGGCGAGATTAAAGAGTTTGTGTGTGTGTGTGTGTGTGTGTGTGTGTGTGTGTGTTGAGGGGAGGCAGAGTTGGCGAGATTAAAGAGTTTGTGTGTGTGTGTGTGTGTGTGTGTGTGTGTGTGTGTTGAGGGGAGGCAGAGTTGGCGAGATTAAAGAGTTTGTGTGTGTGTGTGTGTGTGTGTGTGTGTGTGTGTGTTGAGGGGAGGCAGAGTTGGCGAGATTAAAGAGTTTGTGTGTGTGTGTGTGTGTGTGTGTGTGTGTGTGTGTTGAGGGGAGGCAGAGTTGGCGAGATTAAAGAGTTTGTGTGTGTGTGTGTGTGTGTGTGTGTGTGTGTGTGTTGAGGGGAGGCAGAGTTGGCGAGATTAAAGAGTTTGTGTGTGTGTGTGTGTGTGTGTGTGTGTGTGTGTGTTGAGGGGAGGCAGAGTTGGCGAGATTAAAGAGTTTTATTCCAAGGTCACGGGGAGTTACGAAGGGAGCCCTGCAAGAGCCACGGTTTCGTGTTTGTTTATTTATTTATTTTTTGGGAGGGGGTGCACTGTGTGCTAAATATAGAAAGCATAGGAGGCAGCCAGATCGGGGACTGGGAGGAGGAAGGTGAGGGGTTGCCCTTTCCTGTTATGTTCTTTGTCATATTTAACCATACATGAGACTGGATGAAAAAGTGCAGAGTCAACATTTTTTTCCCCTGTAGAACGTTATTATGTGATCTCTTGACTGATAGGCAAAAAACAAGTCCAAGTCCTTTTGTATAAACTCTTCTACATACATTATTTCACTGCAGCCTGCGAGGCAGGTGTTATCAGCCCCATTTAGGTGAGCAAACTGAAGTTTGGTAAAATAGTGTCTTGGTGAGTAGCAGAATGGAGATGGAACACACATCTTACGACTTAAAGGGCTAAGTGATTTCCATTACTAAATAAGGCTCCTCCCTGCCATTGGGGAAACTTTATATGATGAATAGTCTTTTTTTTTTTTAACCTTAATACTCTGTTTTTACACTGAATATTCCTTAGGTCTTTAGTGTGCATGCAAGGAACATGCAAGACTGTTATAACAAATCCTCAGGCAGAGGTAATGTTGGGAGTTTTAAAACCTTATATAAATAGTATTACATGTATCATTCTGCAGCTTGCTTTTCTTCTACTCTGCATTGTTTGCAGTTTATCCACATAATACCTCAATTTGAGCTGGTAGCTTAAATTCTTTACACTTTAACTCAAGGTTTTCCATTGTCTGAATGTATTGTACTTTACGAATGCATTCTCTCTTTAATAACTATTTAGATTACTTCCAAACTTAACATAAACAATGCTGCAGTGAATATTCTTGTACATTGTCTCTTTGCACATGTGATAATATACCATATTTAACCAGGAATTTCTGTTCCTTAAATAGCTCTTGAACTACTGTGTTACACAGGTCACAGTGTTAGAAATGTAGTGTCCTGTGTTTATTTTTATTGAAAGGCAAGTGTAAAGTTCAGCAGGATTGACATGCATATGCAATATTGAACAAAAATAATTTTTTATATGAGCATTGGGCATTTGGCAGAATTGACTCTCAACATTTTAAGACTGGTTCCTTCAGCATTTAGCATATTCTTGCTGGGGTTGCAGATTTTTCATGCAGTTGAAACAGCAAGACTACAGTCTTTTGTTTACCACTGTTCTTGCAAACTCAGGTAAGTAGTTCATTTACTATCTGTGGGTTTTTTCTTCATATCTTCATTTTATGAGAGAGTGTGTGTGATTGAGCAATTGGTGGGGAAAGGCCATAGTTTTGCCGGGGATCCGAGTTTTACAGTGTCGAAGCCTCTACCTACCTCCCATCCCCAAAGTTCCTGTTGGCAACAGTATCCCAGCACTGGCCGGCTGAGGGTGAGGGAGGGGACAGGAACCTACTCTCTTGAATTTTTTGAAGCTCTGTATTTTCTTTTTTTTTGGTATTTTTTAAAAAAAGATTTTATTTATTTATTTGCCAGAGAGAGAGCACAAGTAGGCAGAGAGGCAGGCAGAGGCAGAGGGAGAAGCAGGCTCCCCGCCCTGCTGAGCAAGGAGCCTGATGTGGGACTCGATTCCAGGACCCTGGGATCATTACCTGAGCCGAAGGCAGAGGCTTAACCCACTGAGCCACCCAGGCGTCCCTGTATTTTCATTTTTTTTTTTTAAATTTTATTTATTCATTTGACACAGAGAGAGAGATTACAAGTAGGCGGAGAGGCAGGCAGAGAGAGAGGAGGAGGCAGGCTCCCTGCGGAGCAGAAAGCCCGATGCGGGCCTCGATCCAAGGACCCTGGGATCATGACCTGAGCCGAAGGCAGCGGCTTTAACCCACTGAGCCACCCAGGCGCCCTGTATTTTCATTTTTGATGAATATCGTTCTTCATTTACTCAGGTTAAATCCTGACCACTTTGTCATGTTTGCATATGTGTGGGTGTATATTGTATAAATAGCTATATAGGTAAGCCAGTTAAATACTGAAGATCTTTGTGCTTATCTGCATGACTGCGGTGTATGGCTGTGCCCTTGCGCAAAGGTGCCCACTGCAGGGTAAGTGGTGACTGAGAACCAGCCTGTGCTCTGGGTGCCTGCCTGTGTGCTTGTAATGGTTCTGTATAAGACAGCAGCTAGTTTGAACAGTGACTTTTACTTGGATTCTATGCTATACAGAGCTGATAACTGAAAAATTTTAAGGTCTAAGGAAGAAAAAAGATTTAACCTCACCTGTGGAAAAAAAAGTGGTAACAAAATTTTCTTTAAGTCAGTTAACACTGAGACCTGTACCCCCAACCCAACACACACGTGTTTCATAAAGCCCATCCTTCACCACAGGCATGGAAGTATTTGAGAATACCTGAAGTCTGCCTGTTGAGACTTTTTCATTTTGATATTCTGATGCTGAGTCATCTGTGATTAAACATATGCAAGCTTCAAGTACAGTGCCAAAAAATATCTGAATTTGAGGCTTTTATTTTTCAAAAAGTTTTGGTCCATTTTCTATTACCTTATTTGTGATTGATAATCCCGGCATTAGAGACCACTTAATTTTGTTTTCATCGGCTTCCTCCTAGTGATGAGCCCAAGGACACATAGGGAGGTAGTCGTGGAATGTGAATCTAGGTTTCTAAATGATTGCTCACTTTTGCTGAGAACTAATTATGTGCTAGGCCCAGTGCAAAGCACTGCATGCATTCGTATTTAAACCTTACTGCAACTCCATGATACAGGTTTAATTTAATATCTTTTCATATGTGGAAACTCAGGCTTACAGAGTAAGCAGTGGAGTCAGGATTCAACCTCAGTTTTATCTGACTCCAGAAACTGGGTTTTTAATGATTGATCCTTTGCATTGGCTAGATAACATTCTGTTAATCCAGCTTTGTTTATTTTGTTGATTAATTCAAGCATTAGCAGTTGAGTACCATATCAGGAATTCTAGAGTTAGAAAAGAAGTCTGAAAGACTAGAGTCCCTGTTTCTTGGTCTTACTTTGCTATCAATAAAGGATTGCCAATTGTTAATGTCTCATTGAAATAGATTTTTGTAGAGGGGCTTCCAATGAGAAACAAGATAATTTCATATGGCCTTCAGCAGAAGTATGGGGTTTCTTTTGAAGAACAATGTTCCTTTAGACTGATCCATGGTAGGATGTTTCCAGACAGAACTGAAAAGGAAACTTTCTCAGTCTTACTTCTTCCAAGGCTATCTTTTTTAGTTTTATTTATTTACTTGAGAGAGAGAATGAACGAGAGCTCACAGAGGGAGAGGGAGAAGCAGATTCCTCACTGACTGGAGAGCCAATGTAGGGCTTGATCCCAGGACCCTGGGATGGTGACCTCAGCTGAAGGCAGAGGTTTACCTGACTGAGCCACCCAGGTGGCCCTCTTCAGGGCTATCTTAACTCTTCCAGGGCAACTGATGATCTACCCAAAACTTCTCAGGAAAGGCCCTGAAGAAATTCATTCAGACTAGGGTATAGGTTAGTTTATACACCTTAATGTTACTCCTTATTCATTCTACAAATGTTTGCCAAGTTTCTGGCACTCTCTGTGGTGGGCACTGGGAATGGTAACTGAGAGAAACAAGGTCAGCAGTTCCCAAAGATTTTTTGATCTGCTGTGGGATACAAATGAGTAAACAGAATTTTTCCCTGAGGCATTTGCAATATATCAGGACTAAATCTTATTTTAAAAAGCTGAAATTCTAAGGAAATTCCTGTAAGTGGTAGGAACTGGGAAAGGCATTTGACGGCCTCTTTCTCTATGGTAATAGAATCTTACTTCGTGAATTTAGGACTCTGGAAAGGGGAAACAAGTTGAGGTACAAGTTAGGCAGTAGAATGAGTGAAAAATGTTGAGTGCCTCACAGCCCCACTATGTTAGGCAGCTAGAGCTGCTAATGACATGATACTCAGAAATATGCCTCATACATACTCCTGCATCAGAGGGAGGAGACGGAACTTGAGTTGTTTCTTTTCAGTTAATCTTTTACCTGTTCACATGTGTACAGGTAAATAAGATGGTTTTTTAACTGGAGTGTTATTTTCCCTTAGAAATCACAACTGTGCTGGATATTAGAAAGCACATTTTTAGTTCCTTCACGGAACTGATAAAGAATTAAGATTTCTTTTATCTTCAGATACAGTGCTGTGGACACTCTGAGATCTTACTAGGGTATTAATCTAGTTATCTGCTTTCTTCTTGGAGAAAGAAATATTTTAATGGTAATATTCACTTTTAAAATATATTTTAAGCAAGTATGTTTTCAGAATCATATGTTTTATGGTATGTTTTAGGATAGTTAATGATATCCTTTTGAAGATATTATGTCTTTGTGGTCCAGAGGGTTGGTCAAGTAGACTCTTGCTTCTTTCAGTAATTTCCAAATTGTGTTCTTTAATAGCCTTTCTTTAATGTGGAGGTCTGTGGTTAAATAAGTTTGGAAACATTGCACGTTATCCTCCTTTCTTGGGTATTTAAAGTACAAATCAAGGTATTAAAAATTCAGTAGTTTTAAAGAAAAGTAGATTATCAGAAAGGTCCTAGAAGGGAGGCTCTCTGGCTACAATCTTTAATGCAACTCTGCCTTCTCTGTATGGAGGTAGATTGCTCTTTAGACAGTTACAGTCACAAAGTAGGATTTTCAATAACATGTAAGGAACAATGCATCTTGTAACATCTCTCAGTATAGTCCTACTGACACCTCTGAAATTTCAAGTCAGTTCATGCTCTTGAAGGTTTTTTTAAAAAAAGTTTTCATATTTACAGTTATGCTGATATCTACACACTGCAGTTTTTTGCTACACCTAAACTTATAGGAGGTTGATTATAGTTCAGAACCGAACTGCTGTGTCTGGCCTTTATGCTAAGGACTTTGTGTGTGGGGCAAGGGGTGGGGAAGAGCTGCCTGTATAACTAATCATGTCTATATCCTAGGATGGTTTTTAGTAGTGGTGTTTTGTTGAGCTAATTACGGTGAATGAATGATCTGGTTCATGGTCCGGTACATCTTTTACTATAAGAAAACTCCCTGTTATTTGCACTGGAAGAGGTTGAAAAATTAAGAGAACTCACTTATGGCTGTCATTCTTGAATCTCTTTCATCCTCCTCGATCTTAAAACATCCAGTCTTATATTCCATGTAAATTCACCTAGACTGCCTGTTACAGTCGGTCATTGGATCATAAAAATGGTTCCAGGGTTTTGGAATAATAAAGAAATGAGTATGATGTGAGCATTTTGTACTCCATTTCCAGAATGTTTCTGAATTCAGAGCAAGATGGAACAATGTGAATAGTATATAATGAATTCTGATAAAATACAATAATGAGTTTCCTTGTGGTTTATCATGGAACTTTTATCAATGAAATTAATTGCTCGAAGAATGAAATCAATCAAAAATGAAAGTATATCAGAACTACTTTAGGAGGGGTTTTGAGGTATATTTTAGAATAAGTTGTACTCTGTGCTCTTGTTGTGATTTGTTGTATCTTTGTATGGGTTCTTGTTGAATCCATATTTACAATTCCTTGAGGCTTCATTCTAGGCCATGTGCCTGGCTTAACTTTTCCTACCTTCCTTGGGTGTCTCACACACCCCATGGCTACAGCTGCTCTCTTGGGGTTGTTATTTCCAAATTTCTTCTGTGTTCATGACCCATATTTATTATATCTGGACAGTTCCATTTGGATACACAGGTATATCATAATCAAAATGCATTTTTTAGCCACCCCATACAATCTTCTTCTGCCACCAAAATCAATAGCCCACTTGCAAACAAACCTATCCTTTTTTCTGAATTCTCTCAGTACCTGACACCTCTGCTTGAATTCATCTTAATTTCTTATCTCTCCCTTGTCCTATTTTGTTAAATTAGATGAAGGCCTTTTACATTTATCTCCTTAATGCCTCCTAAATCAATCCCCTTTCTTTCCTTTAGTGCTGTCTTAATTAATGCCTCAATTATTGTCATAACGCTTTAACTGTTCTCCCTGTTCTCAGTTATACACTTGAGCGATTTCTCTAAAACATAGGACTATATCCTGTTTAAAGGGATCAGTGATACTCATTACTCCATACACCAAAGGCCTTCAAGTTCTGGCCCTTTCCTGATCCCTTAGCATCGCCTCTCACCCCTCTACCTTCTTGTTCTTTGTGCTCTGGCCAAGCTGAAAGCCTTGCATTTTCTCTAACTTACCCTGCTATGTTTTGCCTCTACGCCTTTAGTGTGCCAGTGTGGTTGTTCACACTCTTCAGTGTGGTTGTTAATCCTTGTAAGAGTCTGATGAAATTGTTGTCATTTTATTCCTTTAGTCACAGCCATGGGACAAAACAGCGACTTTATACAACTGTTGTTACATTTTTGATGCACTTGGAATGTTTGGGGGGGTAGCACAAATTTAAATGAGTTATGAATTAAGATTAAAGTGGAAGACAGAGGAGTGTCTGGCTGGCTCATCAAGCATGTGACTCTTGATCTCTGGTGGTAAGGTTGATCCCCATGTTGGGGTTAGAGATTACTTAAAACAGAACAAAACAAAAATACCCCCCAAAAACAAACTTGAAAGTGGAAGACCAAGAACCTAATTACAGCCTATTCTAATCTACCATGCTGTGAGTGGCATTTTTTTTTAAGATTTATTTATTTACTTATTTATTTGACAGAGAGAGAGACAGCAAGAGAGGGAACACAAGCAGGAGGAGTGGGAGAGGGAGAAGCAGGCTTCCCGCAGAGCAGGGAGCCCCATATGGGGTTTGATCCCTCAACCCTGGGATCATGACCTGAGCTGAAGGCAGCTGCTTAACGACTGAGCCACCTAGGCACCCCTGTGAATGGCATTTTAAAGATAATTCATATTTAAGTGGTAATTTGCATAGTTCTTTATCATAAATAGGTTTCATATACATTCATACAGATTCATACATTGTTTTTTAGAGTAGTCTTATAATGTGCTGTTACCTCCATTTATAGATAAGAAAGTTGCAACTTGTACAGTTTAGGGTTGCGGCACATAATATCAGTATTTACATCTACTATGTTGAATTTAAGAGCATCTTTTCAGCTGGGTAAAAATTTGTGCTTATGTTAAAGTCACCCTGAAGTGTAGAACCCTGCCTTTTTTTTTTCTCCCTTGAAACTATTTTCTGCATATTTACCTATATATTCTCTAGAACCTTAATAGTATCTTCTATCTAAGTTACAGAAATCTGGGGAAGTTCCTTTTGGAATAGAATTCCATTTAGAGTTATTACAATCCAGTTAGCGATCTGATCTCATATTCAGATTAAACAAACAGACCTTAACAAAAACAAACTTCCAAACACTCCTTGAACAGTTGGCTCACCACAGCTCTGAGCACCAGTCTAGCCTGGTGCCACCCATGAACCATGCTGTTTTTCCTGGCAGTGATTCAGAATGAGCAATTCCAGCACTCCTGGGAAGCTGTGCAAACCCACCACACAAGAGCCAGTCCCTCTGAGACTGGAGTGATGGAGGAAAGCAGTGCTTTCACGTGTACACGTACCAAATGTGTGTGATCATACTTTTCTTTGCTAAGGTATCTTCAGGAACAGCAGAAATAACTCCCCACCTTGTTTATAGGAACGAGAGCTAAAAAAGCGGAGGAAATGACATGCCTTATTTCCAAGTTGGAAGCCTTTTTTCGTTTCACTAATTTTTAGTTATGGGAATACATGTGAAATAATGCACATGGACCAAAGCTGTGTATCTGCTTAAATTAAGTCCAGAGAGGTGTATGGGTCTGAGAAGGCAGCACAGTTTCCCCCCACTGGGAGGAGTATCTCAGAAGTTCCAGAGAGGTACTTTTATTTATTTATTTTTTAAATTTATTTATTTGAGAGAGAGGGAGAGAGCGAAGGAGAAGCAGGCTCCCAGCTGAGCTGTTTGGTCCACATCCATTTGTTTTTTTTAGGATTTTATTTATTTATTTTATAGAGAGAGAGCAAGTGCGTGTGAGAGAGCATAAGCCGGGGAAGCAGAAGAGGGAGAGGGAGAAGCAGGCTCCCCGCTGAGCAGGGAGCCTGATGTGGGGCTCATCCCAGGACCCTGGGATCATGACCTGAGCTGAAGGCAGATGCCCACCAACTGAGCCACCCAGGTGCTCCAAGGCACATTTAGTTTAAAAAAGCAGAGTTAAGATTATAATTTTGTATTTAAAAAACAAAAAAAGAATCCTAATTGTTTTCATTATTCAACTAAAAGGAAAGTGACAAAATCTTGGCTGGTGGGTAACTACAGAAGCATGCCTTTATCTTCTGAATATTAGGGTTCTTGCTTGAAGGGTTAACTACCCTTGGAGGTGTACATTAAAGTTTTCAGGGACTGGGGCGCCTGGGTGGCTCAGTCGTTAAGCAGTTGCCTTTGGCTCAGGTCATGATCCCAGGGTCCTGGGATTGTGTCCCACATCAGGCTCCCTGTTTGGCAGGAAGCCTCCTTCTCCCTCTCCCACTCCTCCTGCTTGTGTTCCCTCTCTTGCTGTGTCTCTCTTTGTCAAATAAATAAAATCTTTAAAAAAAAGTTTTCAAGGATTATAAGACCTTTATGTTTATCAGGAGGAAACAAAGTCGATCAGAAATGCTGCTCCCCCATAAGAAGGAGAATCACTGACTAGAGCTTATGCTTTGGTCTGTTGTTCAGTTATTACTTTTTTTTTTTTTTTTTGCTAAAGAGTAAATTGCATAAACAGTGTTCTGTATGTACTCAGAGAGTCAAAATTTATTCTTGTGACAGACTTAGACTGAATCCAAAACCCATTCTGAGCTATGCTTTATAAAAGAAGAAAACCACTACTCATTAAATGGAGATATTTCTTGACTCTTCTGGGTAGATTGGTATTAATGCCAAGTCGAGTGGGTTAGTCTGCTGACTTTTTAATAGTAAAAATCTTTTCATCTTGGTTAATTATCCTTTTTATTAGTTTTGACTTCATGTTCCAGTTTTCAAATGGCAGCATCTCAAAGGATTCACATTTGTCAATAGTTGTTTAAACAAGGACATTCCACAAAGTTAATTGATGTTTTAGTGCAAATGGGGGCAGAATGTTGCCATTGTTCTATACTAATGTAACACTCAAACTTTGGCAGCAATACCCCCAACTCCATAGTTACCCCTGAGTGCCATATTTTTAGATTTCTTGCTTTCTGTTGGTTTATCTGTGGCTTCTAAGTTTTCCATGTTGAACAAGTGTTACTTTTATAGTAAAAATATTAATATTAAAAATAATTCACCATTAGCATTAGAAATATTAACTTTCATGACTATAAGAGTAAACTTCCCCTAGGAATAAGTTGTTTTGTAGGAATAAATGATAGGTATATGGAGTTCTAGCTGTATGTGTTAGGTTTTGTCTCTTTTTCCTCAGAGGAAAATGTTAATTATGGAATAGGCTGGAAATGGAAAGCCAAGGAATACCAAACTAACTCTTTTACTTTAAATTTATAACAGGTTCATATATACAGATATTCTTGCATGTGTATAGATGTCATTAGTACAGAGCCACAATCTCTTATCCAAAACTCTTGGGACCATATATTTTTGGGGTTCAGATTTTTTTGGATTTTAAAAAAGTAAACTGTTACATACATCTCAATTTTTTAACAGCCTACAGGGGAATCTGAGGCAGCACCCTGTAATCAAATACACTGATATTTCTGCAGCAAAATCTATGGGTATTCAGAGCAAGTGGACAAATAAAGACCATAAATAGTCTCATGTCGGTTCAGATTATATTTTGCTTCCAAGTGAGTGTTGATACCATCTTACAAAAAACTTTTGTTTTCAGTTTCTCAGTCAACATTTTTAAGGTACATTTTTCTATACCACACAGTATACCTAATTAAGATTTTCAGTAAGTGTGGCCTTCTGCCATACTGCTCTATCCTAGATTACTAACCAGGCGTCCTTTGCTGGATGTTTGAATTGCAGGCAGTATTATGCAATATAAGTATCCTATCTGTATACATCTTTGAACAAAGAAATTGTTTTTTCTCCCTTGGATTGCTTCCTTGGGGTATATGTCCAAAAGTGAGATTACTGGTTCAAAGGGTATGAACAATTTTATAACACTTGTTACACATTGCCAGATTGTTCTTTAGAAAACTTAAAGTAGTTTACCGTGCACCAGCAATATATTGGCTTCCTGAACACCCTAACAATGTTAAGTTTTATTTTTATTAATATTTGCTAATTTGATATGTATCAATGGTATTTTTAAAAATTAACTTTAAATTATATTTCATTGCTTTTAGGGCTGTGTGTTTTCCCAGTTTTTGAGTCCTTTAGAAGCAGCAAAATGGCCTGGCAACTGTATATACTATCTGGAAACACAAGGGACACCTACCAGTAAATATGTCAGAGTAAATTCATTACCACAAGTGGGGATACTAGGAAAGCCTGAGATTAATCTTGTTTTTAGATTCTCACCTGCCACACCTGGCAGGTGGGGTACACCCTTGTTCCCATTCCTCTGCTCTCAGCACAGGTGTTGATCAAGGCCTTCTTTTGGGATTTAAAGTGGGGATGGAAATGAGCCATCTGGAGACTTGGCTGCAAGGACTTTCTAACTCTTCAAAGTGACACCTCATCCTTCAGAGGATCAAGTCTGCAAGAGCAGCCCTGTCTCGTTCTATGTGCTATCGTCTTGCCTCTGCCTCCACCAGACCCAGCCAATTCGGTTGAAAATAGCTTTAATTAATTAATTTGGGTGTATGTGTGGTTAAAAAATGTTTTCCTATTATTTATTTTTAAAAAGATACAGAAATCATTTATTGAGGACAAACTATGTAGTAGGGGTCATGCAGGAAATGAATAAATTTGATGTATTCCGTACATATGAGAGGTTATGAGAGGAGGCAAAAACATAAATAACTGTAAAGCAATATGCTACATATGTTAAACGCAGTACGAATGAGATAGAGGATTTTAGGGGAAGGCAAAATGACTTCTGAGCTGATCATGCAAGGCTGCATGGAGATAGCTTTTGAGTTTGGCTGTAAAGTATCCATAGACTCGTCTTCATCAGATTCCGCAGGAAGAGGTATTTCAGGTAGAGTCCGAGGCCTAGGCAAGGGCTAGGAGGCAGCCTAATAATGGCTGTTTTACTGTGCTTTACTCTATATTGTATCTTGTTTTATCTACCCAATAATTATATGATATAACTGCTGTCATGATTGTCATATTTTAGATAGGCAGCTAAGGCTAGTGAGCAGTGGGGGCTGGATTTGCATCAAGACCCAGGCTCTTTATACATGAGTACACACTGGACTTATTAAGTGAATGCAAGGTGTTTGGTTTGCCTAGAGCCAGGATAATGTATGTAAGGAAAGTCACAGAAGGGAAGGCTGGAACAGAATGGTAGAGCTAGGGAATGGAAGGTTTCAATGGTGAGTTAAGATGTTTGGACATGATTTAATAGAGAGGCAATGGGGAGATATTGAAGGGGTCTGCAGTAGTGCCTTAAAAACATGTGACTGGGTTGCAGAGGGAAAGAAATAGGAGGAACTCCAATTATAAAGTCGTTGGGTGAGATATGAGGCGCAGTAGTTGAAATGGGAAGGAAGGGATAGATGTCAAACATTTTAAAGGATAGACTGAGGAAATTTTAGTAAGTGTTGGGTATAGACAGTGACATGGGAACAGAGATGATGCCTGCATCTGGAGTCTGCATTAAGACTTTTTGAACTGGGAGCTGCCTGTTTTCATTGTGTACTGGTGCTACACTTTATATATATGGTCGTGGATGGTGCCACTGTCAGCACGAGGGGCACGAGGAGGAGGGATTGGCTGGGAAAGATTAACTCAGACCTTCCAGTGTTAGATGCCAGCAGGACATCAGGGGATGATGTCAAGCAGATAACTGGAAATGTAAACCTGGAGCCTCAGAGTGAAGCTGAAGCCAAAGGTAGAGCTTTGGATAGAGCACGTGTCTCCAAGGGGAACATGATATAATAAGAAACCCAGAAATTCTGTGTCAAGCACACCTGGGGGCTGCTTCTGAGGAGTTCAGTGTCCATTGAAATCATCCTATTTAAAAGTAACAAAACTTTGGGATGCCTGGGTGGCTCAGTCGGTTGAAGTGTCTGCCTTCGGCTCAGGTCATGATCCCAGGGTCCTGGGATCTAGTCCCGCGTCTTCTCCCTCTGCCTGCTGCTCCCCCTCCCTGTACTCTCTCTGTCTCTGTCTCTCTCTCTCTTTGACAAATAAATAAATAAAATCTTTTTAAAAAAATTTAAAAAGTAACAAAAGTTCATTGCTTTGAAAATTCTTTCTAGCATTTAGAGTTCTCTTATTCAGATCTGCAACTTACCAACGGTCAGAATTGTATTATCATTGTCTTAAGTTTCCCAAAGTGTAGTCCTAAGATTTATTTTTTTCCCCTGTTGTCTCTAAGGCTATTGGCATTTACTCTTTCTTTCATCCGTGATGTAATTAAGCCAGTCTGTAAGTCTTATTTTCAAGATGTTCTCGACCAAGAGACTATGAATTTTAGGTTAGAATAGTTTTAATCAATTTATGTATTTCAAATTTAAATGTAAAGTCTTGACAGTGGTGGAAAACCCGTTCAACAGGCAGATGTTATCTTGTAGATCGTCTTCACAGAGTTTAGTAACTGAGTCAGCTACTTCATTTACAATTCATAATGAAAACAGCTCTTTTCAGTGTAGGCTCCCTTTTTAAAAAATTGTCTAGGAAAACTAGGAAACTAATATAAATGAACTTAAGTTTTCTGGCTAGGAATAGGGTGGAATATTGCACAGTTTGTTAAGAAACAGGACTGACTTGGGACGCCTGGGTGGCTCAGTTGGTTAAGCAGCTGCCTTCGGCTCAGGTCATGATCCCAGGGTCTTGGGATAGAGTCCCCCATCGGGCTCTCTGCTCATCCGGGAGCCTGCTTCCCCCTCTCTCTCTCTGCCTGCCTCTCTGCCTACTTGTGATCTCTCTCTCTCTGTCAAATAAATAAATAAATCTTAAAAAAAAAAGAACTTATCAAACTTAACACCCAAAGAACAAATAATCCAATCAAGAAGTGGACAGAAGACATGAACAGACATTTCTGCAAAGAAGACATACAGTTGACCAACAGACACATTAAAAAAAAAAAAAAAGAAAGAAACAGGACTGACTTGCAATTCCGTCACACTAGATGTCTGAGGTTTGGCACGGGGAGGAGGAGGTGTCCTCAGGTGCTCGCTGGCTGGGAATGGAGTTGGTCCTAATTCAGGTAATAACCGGCGGTCTGGCTACACCCAGGTGTATTTTGCCTTCGTTTTGTGTCACATACCATAGCAGCGAGACTCCAGCAAGATAATAGAAGGTCAACGTTCTTTTGGATGCATAAAGTCCCGCCGCTGATATGTCAAACAGGATTGTTATTGAGCAGCTGGCACAGAGCCCGACCGTCCGTGGGCGTGTGTTGACTCACGTGCTGTGCTGTAATCTCTCAGAACTCCCAGGTCCTGAATCGCTCTCTTGTGATTCAAGCCCAGCTGAAGGTGTTGGAAGTGCAGTGACCCTGGTGGAAGAACCTGTAAGCACAGGGGGCGGATGAAAGGGAATTGATAGTTGTGTAAGAAGAGGCTATCTGCCATTTTGGGTAAGACACTCTTACCTTTCCAGTAACTGTTTTGTTTTCAGTATCATTTGGCTTCCTTTACAAGGTCTGTGTTAAAACAAATGTCTGGTCTAATGTAGTCTTTTGACCATGCTTGTCTCCTGTTGTGCTCGCTAGGATGAACTGAAGTACCGGTTTGCTGACAAGTACATTTGGTATCTAGTGGTTGTGGAGAGGGGAGGAAAAGGGAAGTCCAACGAAAGCACTTTTTCCTCAGACTTTGATAAACAGAAGCCATGTAGTCTTTTAAATCCCATGGCAACACAGGAGGCAGAAAAAAGACTTGCTAATAGCAAAGGTCAGGAATCACAAAAGAGCAATGTAGGTTTTTGGTATTGACTTTAAAACACACTGTTTCTGTAACCGTGTTCATTTGTTATATGTATGCTGTTACAGTTTTGTATATGTGGTAGTTGCTTTTTGTAACTTTGGTCAGGAAACAGATGAGTCACTTAAATCAAAAGGCAGACTATTACTCTTTTTGGAAAAAAAATCTAGTAAAAGTAATGCTTAATCCAATTAATCTGTCTTCTTCCTCTAATTCATCGTGATAACTTCAGGTGTCTGGTGGCAACTGAGAATGGGTTATGGAAAAATGTCAAGCCAATATAATCCCCATTATTTATGGTCACTTAAGAGGATAAATTAATCATTGGTCACTAATCTTTGGATAATTACTCTGTTTAGCTGGAAATATCCTTAATTTTTTGGAAAGCAAGTCAGTGAGTTAGTAGAACTGTCAAAATTGATCAGCTTTTCTAAGTCTAATAACAAGTGAATGGAAACTAGTTGCCTGCAACCCTTTCTGTGCTTCATTGTAGAATGATCATTTTAAAACTCAGGAATGGAAAAGATATTAATACACTACCTTGTGGTTTTCAGGTGGGCATTCAAAGCCTGTTAGTTGAGGATTAACATAGTTACCATAACAGGTAAAGTCTTGTGACCTGTGTATATGGTTTTGGTTATTAGAATTAGGCAAGTTAATTACATTATAACATTGGCTTAGATATAGGTTGTTAGGACGTGAGTGTTTTAGGGACAGCAATTCCGTTTACTTGTGCATTGAATAAATATTTTGGAGGAGTCAACTTTGCTGTCTTAGATGCTAGGGATGGGGATGGGAATAAGGAAAGGTGTACATTTTAGTCCAAAAGGAATAAAAAAAAAAGGTAGGAAATCTTAGCCTTGTATTTTCAGCATGGGTGCAGTGTCTCAAATGTAGACTAGTATTCACTTCTTGGAGTTTGAGGTCCTCATTCATGAGGTTCCCAAAGAATCTTTAAGAGTAAATGAGGTTAAGGGCGCCTGGGTGGTTCAGTGGGTTAAAGCCTCTGCTTTCGGCTCAGGTCATGATCTCAGCGTCCTGGGATCGAGGCCCGCATCGGGCTCTCTGCTCAGCAGGGAGCCTTCTTCCTCCTCTCCCTGTCTCTCTGCCTGCCTCTCTGCCTATTTGTAATCTCTCTCTCTGTGTCAAATAAATAAATAAAATCTTAAAAAAAAAAAAGTAAATGAGGTTGTTATGTGGGTGGAATCAGAGACATATTATTTATCACAATCAAAGTAATGCCATTTTGATAATAAAATTCACCTGTGTTTGTTACAAATTGTTGCTTTTATATGGTTTCTGGAAACAAAACAGAATTTGCTAAGTATCGTTTCCAGTCACTAGAGAAGGATTTGTGTCATTATGAGAACCCTAAAACTATATGTGGGACTGACTGACTTTAGAACCAAAATATAAGTTAGGACTTTAATTTTTTTTTATATTTATTTATTTGAGAGAGAGAGAGAGAGAGAGCACGAGCACAGGGGGGAGGAACAGAGGGAGAGGGAGAAGCGGCAGACTCCCCGCTGAGCAGGGAGCCCGATGTGGGGCTCCATCCTAGGACCCTGGCATCATGACCTGAGCCAAAGGCAGTTGCTTAACCAACTGAGCCACCCAGGCATCCTATAAGTTAGGACTTTAGAAAACAGTCGAAGGTTTAGAAATCTTAACTGGAACACGTTTTAGAAGGTTCACTTTTAAAAAAAGATTTATCTATTTTGGAGAGTGAGAGCATGGGGGAGGGGTGAAGGGAGAGAGAATCTCAAGCACAGAGCCCAATGTGAGACTCAGTTTCAGGACCCTGAGGTCTTTACCTGAGCCAAAATCAAGAGTCAGACACTTAACCTACTGAGCCACACAGACGCCCTGGCTCAATTAATTTTTAAAATCCAATGTTATTGAGGGATAACTTCATATAAAATTCGGCACTTGTTTTTTTAAAGATGTTATTTATTTGACAGAGACACAGTGAGATGAGGGAACACAAGCAGGGGGAGGGGCAGAGGGAGAAGCAGACTCCCTGCTGAGCAGGGAGCCAGATGTGGGGCTCAATTCTAGGACTGGGATCATGACCTGAGCTGAAGGCAGATGCTTAATGACTAAGCCCTAAATTCAGCAATTTTAAGTCTACAATTTGATGAGTTCTGACAAATGCATAAAGTCGTGAACCACCATCAAAATCGTGATCGAGCCTTTCCGTCAACCCCAAGATGTTCTCTTGTGTCTCTTTCCAGTCAGTCTTCCCTTTTACCCTGGCTACAGCTGATCTGCTTTCTGTCACTATGGTATTGCTTGCCCTAAAATTTTGTATAAGTAGAGTCATACAGTATTTTTTCTTTGTCTCTAGTGCTCACTCAGCATGATGGTTTTGAAGATTCACCCATGTTGTTGCATATATTAGTAGTTCATTTCTTTTTATTGGTGAGTAGTATTCCTTTGTATGTCTATACTACAATTTTTTATGCATTCGCATCTTTTTAAAGATTTTATTTATTTGGGTGGGTGGGGAGAGAGAGAGAGAAGAGAGAGAGCAAGGATAAGCAGGAGGAGCAGCAGGCAGAGGGAGAAGCAGGCTCTCCACGGAGCAAGGATCCTGATGTGGGACTCTGAGATCATGACCCGACCCGAAGGCAGATGCTTAGCTGACTGGAGCCACCCAGGTGTCCCTCCATCCACATCTTGATGGACATTTGGGTTGATTCTACTTTTTGTCTGTTATGAATAGTGCTGCTTTGAACATTTTGTGTGTAGTTACCTATGTTTTCATGTCTCCTGTGCACCTTATTTTAACTTTTATTCTGTATGCTTATCTGTATTTTTAAATTTTGCAAGAGGATGATATTTATTTTACTATTTTTTTAATTAAAAGAAATTGTGATTGAATGAGGAGGTGAAACAGTGAGTGGAGGACTCTGGAAAGACTGATTTTTCACTTGGGTAATTGGGTAAATGGTGGTATTCCCAATCAAGAGAGTCAAATATGACTGAAATTTACTTTTTTTTTTTCAAAGATTTACTCATTTTTTAGAGAGAGTGTAAGTGATCGTGAGTGCATGTACCCGACTGGGGGAGGGGTAGAAGGAGAGAGAGAGGCAGACTTCCTGCTGAGCATGGAACTCAACCAGGATTCCATCCCAGACCCTGAGATCATGAACTGAGCCAAAATCAAGAGTTGGATACTTAACTGACTGAGCCACCCAAGCGCCCCTGAAATTTCCTATTTTTGAAAAAGACTGAAGAGGGTCCATTGAGATGACTCTGTGGGAAATCACTGATGACTTCACCTAGCTTACACTCATTGGTGTGGGTGGAGGTGAGTGGGGCTTGTTAGTTTGTGGAGCAATGAATGGAGGGTAGAGAAGGGGGTGGGGAGTGAGTAGTGGTAAGAGGAGAAATAGGGTGGTGGTAGCTAGAGGGGGATTAGCATGAGGGGAGGCTAATAATTAACTTTATAAAAGATGGGAGTAGATTGAGGAGTGGAAGCCTGTGGAGAGGGAGATGAAGTTACCAAGGGCTAATGAATAGAAGAAGGTTCATGAGCAAGTCTGATAAGGAATCAAGCACTGATGGTGGGGATGGGGTTTGGCAGAGTTGCCACTAGTTCAGGGCCTGTAGAGAAGAAAGTAAAAGCAGGAGCAAATGGAGGTAGATTTGCTGAGGATCAGGAAGCTGAGGGGGCTTTTGTTTTCTCTGAGAAGTTCAGTGTCCCCTGTTGCAGTAGAGGGGCAGATCTGAAGAGAGTGGCAGAGGTTTGGATCTGAGTAGTGAGAAGAAAAAGGAATGATAGCACCTATGAGAACTCAACCAGGATTAGAAAATGTCAATTTGTGGTGAAGCCAGTTTCTAAGATTGTGACTTTTTTCCACCCTCCCCCCAACCCCTCAACTGGCTCCACAGCCTGTTAAGTGACCAGGGAAGGTGAACTAAACAATTGATGTGAAGTTGGAAAAGAATCAAAGCAAAGTAATTTTACATTTTTTTGTTTGTTTTCAGCTCTATGCAGTGTGGCTTTCTCTTCTCTCTACCTTTTATACACCTCATCTTTTTGGTGAAGTTGATTAAACATTTAATAACCAAATGTAGTTTTTTAAATTGTGATAAAATATATTTAACAGGGCGCCTGGGTGGCTCAGTGGGTTAAAGCCGCTGCCTTCGGCTCAGGTCATGATCCCAGGGTCCTGGGATCGAGGCCCACATCGGGCTCTCTGCTCAGCAGGGAGCCTGCTTCCTCCTCTCTCCTCTCTCTGCCTGCCTCTCTGCCTACTTGTAATCTCTCTCTGTGTGTCAAATGGATAAATAAAATCTTTTAAAAAAAATATATTTAACATAATATTTATCATTTTAACCACTCTTAAGTATACAATTGAGTTGCATTAAGTATATTCACCATGTTGTGTACCCATCACTGTCCTACAATTTTAATTTGAGGCATGACTTTGTCATTTCTTTTCCTCCCTTTCTATTACTCCTGATCTGTAAATTCAACATAGTCCTTTACTGGATACAGTCTTGTATTTTTGAGATTGAGATATTCATAATAGTAGGTACTGAGCTTAACTTTGGCAGGTGCTGTGCAAGGCACAAATTGTGGCATTAGCTTTCTTGATATTTAGTTGTAATTATTTGTTAATGTCTGTCTTCCTTACTAGGCTTGTAACATCCATGAGTGCAGAGGCTGTCTGTGTCTTATTTACAGTTATATCTGTACTGCCTGGCATAGTGCTTGGCACATAGTAGGCATTTAGTGGAGGTTTTGAACATATAAAACTTCTTTACTGAAAGAATTTATTTCAGTTTAGTAAGTTCTTTCTGAATGCTTCCTATAAAGCAGGCAAAACTTGTATTCACACTTTAATACAGATTATAGGGCATGCTACATTCCAATGTCTAGTTAATTAGTAGAAATCAAAAAGGGTTTATATTTGCAATTTCACCTTGGAAGGTATTAGAGAAGATTGTGCATTAAACAAATGGTTGTACAGAATTGGCAGCAATAATCCCAAAGCTTGAAGGCTGTAGGTTAATTAGGATAACTTGACAGAAAGTGAGTTAATCAAATTTGAGAGTTGAAAGAATGTTCTAATAATTTATGTTCATACACACTTCAGATATATCAGCAGGTAACAGGAACTTTAGTTGCAAAATACTCCAAAACAGTGGAATGCCAGTGGATTTTATGGCTTATGATAATGTTTTGGAGAAAGAAAACCTATAAAATTGTTTGGGGCTGTTTGGTACTATTACCCTGTATGAAATAAAAAACACTAGAGTTTAAAATATTGTCTTCATTAAAGATAATATATAGTTAACATATTAATAAACCAGGAATTATTATATTTTTATAGTTACATTTATTAATGGATTCAGTAATACTTTGTATTTAAGAAATATGTACAAATGTGGGGATTTCTCTGTTAACTGGTATTAGATAGAAGTCATTTTTTGCCCCAACTGGATTATGTTTAAATGAATGTAAAGGGGCAAAATACACATATAAGAATTAATTAGCAACATAATAGCATCCTTATAAGAACAGTCACAACACGTCCTCTGATTCTGAAAGATAGGGACTCTGTGTTTGTGTGTAGAAAAACCCACTTTTTAAAAAAAAACCTGCCTCCAGTAAGGTACTTTTGGATCATATGGAAGGAATAAAGAAAAGCTATTAGAGCTTTAGTTTTATTATTTTCTTACCCTTTCTCACTCTCAATAAGCTGAAACTGGAGTTTGGTTTCGCAACAGTAATGGAAATTTTCTTATGACCATCAACAAAATCTAATCCTGAGTGATAACTAAGGCTTTTCAGTGTGTGTGTATTTGTGGAGGTATGCATGTAGGAGAGCAGACTGACAGACAAAAGACAGGTCTTTGAAATGGGCTTCCTCTACTAAAGTAATAGAGCAGGCTGTGAGGGGAGAGGTGGCTTGGGGAGAGAGGAGGGGCAGGAAGGAGCAGAATCTGAGGAAACCAAGCCTGAGGCTCCAGTCTTGGTTGTGTAAATGCCGCTCCGTCCCTTCCTCCCTGAGGCCTGCCCTGTCCCCTGCTGGTGTTCTGCCCATTTTGTGTGGGGGAGAGAGGAGTCGGCTGTGTGAAGGTGGCATCTGGGGGTCTTAGTGTCTGCTAGGCTGACATGAGCAGGCTGCATCTCGGGCTGGGCTCTGGGGCAACAGCAGCACAAACATCTAGGAAAGAAATTTTCCTGTCATCATTTTTATTCCTGAGTCATCACGTTTACTTTATTCAGATGTCTGGTGTTGACACTCAGAAATCAAGCAAGCAGCTTCTTCTGTCGGTCTTCTTTCCTTCCTTTTTTTTTTTTTTTTAAAGATTGATTTATTTATTTCACAGAGGGAGAGAGATCACAAGGAGGCAGAGAGGCAGGCAGAGAGAGAGAGGGGGAAGCAGGCTTCCCGCTGAGCAGGGAGCCCGATGCGGGCCTCGATCCCAGGACCCTGAGATCATGACCTGAGCTGAAAGCAGAGGCTTTAACCCACTGAGCCACCCAGGCGCCCCCTTCCTTTTTTTCTTATATCTGTCTTGTCTGTTACTCCTTTTCTTTATTTTAGTCAAGCAGGCACATTTAAACATAGAGGTTACCATTTCCACCAGCAAGCATTTCCTCCTTACCTCATTGACTTATAATCCTGTGGTGTGTAATGGTGAATTACGGCATTTAAAGATGTTGCGTTCATGTAATAACATCGGTAAATCTCAAGAATATAGTACTGAGTGAACATGTGAAGTTGTAGAATGTTTAATATGATACCGTCTACTTTTCATTTAAAAACATGTAAAACTACTACATTTCAGAGAATCTAAAATAGTATTGATGCTAAGATGCACCACTATCACTGAATTTATTGATTGTAAGATACATCCTAATTTTATAGATGTTTTAATATGAAAAAATGCATCTTAGAATTGAAGAAATAGGTAGATTTATTTTTTAAAGATTTTATTTATTTGACAGAGAGGGCAAGAGAGCACAAGCAGGGGGAAGAGTAGAGGGAGAGGGGGATGAATAGAGGGAGAAGAAGCAGACTTCCTGCTGAGCAGGGAGCCCAATGCAGGGCTCGACCCCAGGACCCTGGGATCTTGACCTGAGCTCAAGGCAGATGCTTAACCATCTGAGCCACCCAGGTGCCCAGTAGATATATTTTATTGAAATGGAATTATGTAATAAAAATATAAAAACATGCATAGAGGAGCATCTGGGTGGCTTAGCCGGTTAAGTGCCTTTGGCTCAGGTCAGGATCCTGGGGTCCTGGGGTTGAACCCCACATCAGGCTCCTTAATCAGCGGGGAGCCTGCTTCTCCCTCTCCTGCCCCCACCAGCCCCCTCTTGCTCTCTCTCACTCTCAAATAAGTAAATAAAATATATTTTTTAAAAGATTTTATTTATTTATTTGACAGAGAGAGACAAAGTGAGAGAGGGAACACAACCAGGGCGAGTGGGAGAAGGAGAAGGAGGCTTCCCGCAGAGTGAGGAGCCAGCCCGATGCGGGGCTCCATCCCACGACCCTGAGATCATGACCTGAGCCAAAGGCAGATGCTTAACGACTGAGCCACCCAGGCACCCCAAGTAAATAAAATCGTAAAAAACAACAACAACAAAAACCAAAAAACCCACACATAGAAATGATATATAGCCAATTCAAGATGTAGTTTATCTCTACGAAGGGAAGGATGTAGAGGACAGGGCCACACAAGGGGCTTCAACCCTATAATATTTTTTAAAATCTAAAGCAAATATTGCAAAAAATTAAGATTAGACAAAGCTGGTTGGTGAATTCCTACACTTTTCTGTATGCTGTGTTTCATAATGAAAATTAAATATTTAAAAGCTACATAAAAAGCAAGTTGCAAAACTCTGTATATAGTGGATCTTATTTTATCTTCTAGCAGTGTTTGATTTTGTGTTCTTTCAGGCTTTTTCCTATGTCTGTCGTACCATAGCAGGTTTTGTTGTTGCTGCTGCTGTTGTGGGAAGGCGGGGGGCTTTCTATGTTTCCATTTTTCTGTATGAATTAAGAGACCTACCATGTGTTGTTTTAGTAATGATAAAAAGGGCAAAGTTTTTAATAAAAAGGGCAAAAATTTTGAAGGATAAAAAGGGCTAAAGATGTCACGGAATGAATAGGATTGGCTGGCATTATTTCTTGGGGTTAATAAGTAGTAAGAAAATGTTTCCATATTTTGTTTCTTTGAAGCCATTTTTTCAGGTTGCTCCCTTACTCTCTTTTTTAGTCATAAGCTGTCGAGAGAGATTAGGTCTTGAGAATACGAATTGTACAAGTTGAACAAAAGTAAGTACTGTCAGGACGCCTGGCTAGCTCAGCTGCCGGAACATACGACATTTGGTCTGGAAGTCTACAAACTGGGTGTAGGGCTTACTTAAGAAAAAAAAAATACTATCATGCCTAGAAATCTGATAAAGAGACTTTTAAAATAGGATCATGAAGCTCATGAATTCTATTTTTTTTAATCCTTTTACTGAAACCTAAAAAGTGTTTCAGTTTTGCCCTGCTACTACCAGATGAAAGGACTGCAGTAGGGTGTTTACTTATTATGTCCCGAGCAGTGACGAATCTGGGGGCTGAAAGGGAAATTGTTTGATCACAGTACCTTTAGGGGTCTTTAACTTCCTATATCCATTAAAAAGGAACATTTTTCATATCCCATAATATTAGTAGCACGCTTAGGTATTTAATAGTTCTTACTGTTTGATTAAAATAAAATTTGGCAAGATCTGTATTAAAAAAAGCACCAAATATAGTCATACCATTTGACCCAAAATCTCATTCCCTAGGATCTTGCCTAATAACTCATAATGAAGAAAAAGCTCTATGCATAACGAGCTCCATCATACTATTACTGTAAAAAAGTGAAACTTCATAGTCAATTTAAATGTTCCTAAATACAGAAATGGCTTGATAAATGATGACAGTCTGTTAATAATTGCTATGTAGCAACATAGGAAACGTTTGGTGAAAGGAGCAGATGTACCATGCTATGACTCTAGAAATATATGAGAACATGAGCAAAGATGAAGAGAATGTGGAAGATCAAAAACAAAAAAATAGTTGTATTAAAAATGGTAGAATTTTGAGTGGATTTCTCCTCTTAACCATTCGTTAAAAAAAAAAAAGTACTTATTTTTGGGGGGGAGCCAGATCCTTTAAAGAAAAATTTGAATTTCTCTTTAAGAAAATGGCAGATGGTAGGTTGGAGGATACTACAAAACTAAAATCAGTGGTCCTTTTGAAGATAAAACTAAAACATTTTAAAGTGAATTTGCGTTTTCACTGCACATATTGATTATTTAATTTTGTTGTTTCAAAGTAAGTTGGCCAATTGCAATTGTGTGGAAATCAGAATATTGAAGAGGATTGGTAAAAAGAAGTGGGAGGATCAAAGCCAATGTAACTGGCTTATTCTTTTGCATTACCAAATAAACCAAATTTTTGGACTGTGTCTGCTTTAGTCAATATTTGGTTATTTGCTTTGAAGCTATTTATTTGCAATAATGCCATTAACATCCTCATGAGAACTGCAGTCTGACCCTGAGGGGTACAATCTTAACTAATCCCTGAGATGGTAGAATCTTAACTAATTTTATTATATAGAAACTGAACCTTTTGATGACAACCATTTCTTTTCTCTGTACTTCTTGTTTTTGATTTTTACATAACCGTGGACTTTTAGTGACCAAAAAAAAAAAAGTCCCATAATTAACTCACAGTTAAATCATCTTGCCATCATAGGTAGACTGGGGCTGGTGATGACTGAAGAGAGAATAGAAAAGACTAATAGACTGAAAAAGTTTTAGACCTTCAGGGAGGGCCTTGCTAACCAGTTAATCCAGGTTTTTCACTTTATAGGTAAGTAAGTACGTACCAGGGAGGCAGCAATGAACCTGTGTCTTAGGATTTCAAATCTAATGCCCTTTCTGTTGTACTGCAAGGAGAGAAGGGAAAGGGAGAGCAGAGCCAAATAATTGACATTTTAGAAGCTACTTTTTCAGAAAGGACAGAACATCGGACTTGATGTTATTGTTTTAAGTTATAGTTTTTACAAAAACTAGCACCCCAAAACAAAAATAGGTAAAAGACATGAATAGACAGTTCACCAAAGAAGAAATATAATAAGCATGAAAAAATATGCAACATAATTGAATTTATAGTATAAACTATAAATGCACATTGCTATCTCAAGGTAAAACATTTACATACAAACTTCATTAAGACTTTGCTTTACAGGGCTTTTTGTTGGCAATCTACTCTAATTTTAGAAAATATAATTATAATGGAAACAACTGCAATGCAGATGGTAAAAGATGAAGACAACCTGGTCAATAAATTTCATGAAAGTTATGGTAGCTTTAAACCTGTTTTTACTCATTCATTTGATCCTATCTGGCATCCATGAATTATGGCAGGTGTTGTTTGCAGACAATGCACCACTAGGAAGGAAGCTGTGAAAGGCAGTTGAGACTAGGTATTGGCACCTAATTTTCCTTTCCTTCTGTGCAGTACACAAATAGAGAAGCTCATTCAGATATGACTAAAGGAATGCCCTCATCCCCATTCAGAAGTTTACTTCAGGGTCCCAGGAAGACAAAGCCAAAGAAAGAGAATCATCAAAATAGGAAAGGGGCCAAAGTGTAGTTATTGGAGAGGGTCCTTGAAGACAGGGTTTGGACTGTGCTGTAACTCTAAAGCCAGGTATGGTTCTGTGAAGCCAGGTGAGGGGACTGAGTGGCTTTTCTGTCCTTGGTAACCACGTACCACATCTCTGAACAGACCTTACCATCTGGCCTAAACCAGCCCAGGAATTCTGATAAGAGGATTGAACTTAATATTTTAATATTACTGACACAAAAATAGCTCCTCTCAAATCCCATTTGGAAGTAAGAAGGGTAAAAGTAATAAATATTCAGTGTTGTTTTTTAACTAAATTATATATTTTAGAGGTGGGCCCAATCAGACCATATAGAAATGCCTCATTCTTTTCATCTTCTGTAGCAACAGTGGGCAAATGGTCTTGATAAATATTTTAGTGTAGGACAAACGATCTCTTTCACAACTTCTGTAGCAGAACAGCAGCCATATACAACATGTAAATGAGTGTGTATGACTGTTTCAATAAAACTTTATTGGACACTGACATTTGAATTTTGCATAATAATTTATGTTATGTTCTTTTTTTGATTTTTTTCCCCTTCAACCCTTTGACTATGTAAAAACCATTTTTAGCTTTAGGGCTGTATAAAAACAGACAGCAGGCCAGATTTGGTCTGTAGGCAATGGTTTGTTTACCACTGCTCTATATAGCAGCACTGCTAATAGAAATAAAACACAAGCCATTTATGTAAATCAAGATCTTCTAGTAGCCATATTTTAAAGAGCAAACAGGTAAAATTAATACTACACTTTAATATATCTCAATGCTATTTCAATATGTGATCAATGTAAAAAATTACTAGTGAGATATTTTGCATTCTTTTTTTCATGTTAAATCTTTGAAATTCTTTGTGTTTTACATTTATAGCACATTCCAATATGAATGCTTGATAATGATCTTGTATTTAGATTTCTTAAAATGTTCAGTTGGGAAAAATGGATTCACATACATAATTTGTTCCAAGCATGCTTAAAATGTTCTGGGAACTGAACTGAATATTAGGTTTAAGGGCTCAATAGCTACTTCTATAGTGTAGCTCTGCAATGTTCCACTGTGTGGATGTCCCATAATTCACTGGTTCCCATCGATAGACCATAAAGGGCTTCCAGTCTTTTGCTTTTACAAATAATGTTCTAATGAATATTTTTTTTTTTTAAAGATTTTATTTATTTATTTTTTTATTTATTTCACAGAGGGAGAGAGATCACAAGGAGGCAGAGAGGCAGGCAGAGAGAGAGAGGGGGAAGCAGGCTCCCCGCTGAGCAGGGAGCCCGATGCGGGCCTCGATCCCAGGACCCTGAGATCATGACCTGAGCCGAAAGCAGAGGCATTAACCCACTGAGCCACCCAGGCGCCCTNATTACACAGCCATCAAAAATGAAATCTTGCCATTTTCAATGACATGGATGGAAGTAGAGGGTATTATGCTAAGCAAAATAAGTCAGTCAGAGAAAGACAATTACCATATGATCTCTCTGATATGAGGAGTTTGAGGGGCAGAGCAGGGGGTTCGTGGGGGTAGGGAGGGAAAAAATGAAATAAGATGGGATCGGGAAGAAGATAAACCATAAGAGACTCTTAATCTCATCAAACAAACTGAGGGTTACTGGGGGGTGGGAGGGTAGGGATAGGGTGGATGGGTTATGGACATTGGGGAGGGTTTGTGCTATGGTGAGCACTGTGAAATGTGTAAGCCTGATGATTCACAGACCTGTACCCCTGGGGCAAATAATACATTATATGTTAATAAAAAATATTCTCATATAGTTACAATAAGTTATCAACTTCAGTAAATTGAGCATGGCTACAATACAGTTTTTAATATATATAATCCATGTTCCAGTTTTGTCATTTGACCCAATAATATCCTTTGGTCTGTACTTCTTTTTTTTTTTTTAAGATTTTATTTATTTATTTGAGAGACAAAGAGAGAATGACCAGGGCGCCTGGGAGGCTCAGAGGGTTAAAGCCTCTGCCTTCGGCTTAGGTCACGATCTCAGGGTCCTGGAATCGAGGCCCACATCGGGCGTTCCGCTCAGCAGAAAGCCTGCTTCCCCCCCCCCTCTCTGCCTGCCTCTCTGACTACTTGTGATCTCTATCTCTGTGTCAAATAAATAAAATCTTAAAAAAAAAAAAAAAAGAGAATGACCAGTGGGAAGGGGCGGGGTGGGGGGGGAGAGAGAGGGAGAGGGAGAGAGGGGCAGACTACCTGCTGAGCAGGAAGACTTATACAGGTCTCGATCCCAGGACCTGGAGATCATGACCTGAGCTGAAGGCAGATGCTTAACCGGCTGAGCCACCCAGGTGTCCTGCTCTATACTTCTTATTTTAATAAAAATTACCATATTATCTCTATATTGCCACTTTACATTCCCTAAAGTAGGGAATTTGTATTTCCTTTTTGTGAACTGTCTTGTTATATCCTTTATTTTTCTACTGGGATGTTAGTTTTCTTTTATAGATTAGCAGGAATTCCTAATTTATTGAGAATCTCAGCCATTTATCAGTGATATGAGTTGCAAATACTTTTGTCAGTTTGTCATTTGTTTTTTTGTTTTTGTTTATGGCATTTGTTATTGCTGTTTGTTTCTGTTTGGGGCATTTTGAAAGCATGATGTGCTGGTGAGATGAACTGTGAGTATTTTGTATTTAGATTTCAAAATCAAATCCACAAGTGTACTTAGGATATCAGCAGAGCAGTAAGAAGGGAAGAGGCAGGCTTTCACCTCTCAGTATAAGGGGTGAGTAAACCAAATAAAATGGGACATATTTATTTTGGACTTAAATAATTATTACTACCTCATGGTTCCATGGCCATTCACTCACGCTCTCAAAAAACCACAAAAAAACAAACAAAAAACCCCCACAGAAAAACCAGTTATGAACGTACTTAATGTTGTTTGGAACTTGATCATATCCAGGCCTTGCCTAGGACTTGGAATTTTGGAAACTAAATAACATTGCAGAGGAGCACTATAACCTTACTGGTTTGGAGACTATGGTACTGGCAGGATTTCTGGTCTTCTATAATTTTGGATGTTTCCTTCAAATATTTTATGTATCCAAATGCGTAATTTTTTGATAAAGGAATTTTTTAAAGCCAGTTAGGTGCAGTTTTTATTTGTTTACTTATTTTTTAGGATTTTATTTAAGAGAGAGCACAAGCATGAGAGGGGGGAAGGGCAGAGGGAGAAGGAAACTCCCCATTGAGCAGGGGCCCTGATGCGGGACTTGATCCCAGGACCCTGGGATCATGACCTGAGTGGAAGGCAAATGTTTAACCGACTGAACCACCCAGGTGGCCCAGGTGCAGTTTTTAAATATGAAGTTGGTTTAAGCCATTAATTAGTATTAATGGGGACATCCATCATAGACAGTAATTTAAAATATTTAGAAATACGAAGAACTTGGTCATAACTGTAATGCCTGCATCTATTTTCATAAGAGCTGATTTGCACATGTCTTCACATTGTAGAATCACATTGGTATTCAGACAAACATGCTGACATTGTTCTTCCAACATCCCTAGTTTGGGTCATGAAGCATTTTTTCCATTTCTTCTTTTTCTGTGTGTAACACATTTATAGATTCTTAGATAAATAATCAAGACATTTTCCTCTGGGTCTACTTATAAGTCACAGGCATATGCCCAGTGTGAAAAGTGCTCATCAGTAGTGTTTAAAAATAAACATAAGCACCCAAAAATGGGTGGTGGAAGAGAGGTGGGAGTTGACTAATGTCAGTTTTCCTACATGTCACTGTTTTAGAGATTTAACTTGGTTTATGGACTAGTATAGAGCCAGATAACTCTGGCAGCCTTTGCAGTTTCAAAATGTTTTTCTGTAGTTTCTACACAATATAAATTTCACACCTTAAATGAAAGTAAAGTAAAATGTCAATTGGAATCTCTTATTGTGTGCATATGTCCAGTCTAGAATTATTTAAAAAGAAAAAGATGTGATGATTTTGGATTTGTATTTTATATTAGATTTATCAGACATAAAAATACCCTTTCAAATTACTATAAACCTTTCTTTTCTTAAGATTTTATTTATGTATTTGTCAGAGAAAGAGAGAAAGAGACAGAGGGAGATGCATCCCGGCTCAGCAGATGATCCCTGCTCAGCAGGGAGCCTGATGTGGGGCTTGATCCCAGGGCCCTGGGATCAAGACCTGAGCCAAACCAACTGAGCCACCTAGGTGTCCCACTATAAACCTTTCTAAACACTCTGTTTCTTTAGTTATCTTGTTGTGAACTGGTAATTAGTTTACAGACTGGCACTCATCCATAGACCACTCACTTTAAGCACTGGTTTCAGTGACTTTAACTTATGCTGGGCACCCACAGGTAGTAGAGATTATTTGACAGCCTTTTGACAAAGAGGATGAGCATCATGTTATAGTGCTGATTTTTAGTATTTGAACAAGAGATTAGGGTTGTCTCAGTCACTGCAGAGTAGTTAATGTGATTTTTTTTTTAAATGATTGGCAGTATCTTAAGGTGTCAGGGTTATTTTTATTCTTTAGAGCTTTTGGTGTAAACTGAACTACTCTGAAATAAAACTTACTTTGTGGAGAATACTTTTTAAAATGTGTGTGGATATGAGGCAAGAAGGAATTTTATTTCCCTAATGAAAAAAATATAAAGTGTTCTGTCAGATATTTCTGTTCATCTGTTTTTTTATTCATACATTCAAAGTGTATTTGGAATGTTTATTTCCAAGTGATTTTGGAATATACAATACAATCAGCTTCAGCTGAAAATTATTTTTTACTTTTAAATATATTTTATTTAATCCAATGTATCTGAGATATTTCAACCTTAATATAAAAATATTGCAATCTTTTTTTCTTTTTTGTGCTTAGTCTTTGAAATGCAGTGTATATTTTACACTTACTCAATTCTGACTAGCCACGTTTCAAGTGCTCAATTACCACATGTGGCTAGTGGCTGCTATACTGGACCGTGTAACTCTAAAATTCTGCTTCCATGAGTGTACTTGGCAATTCTCCATTAAACAGGTAAGGCCCATCAGACAGAGGCATTACTATATATTTACTTTAAGCCTCTGTACTCCCAATCAAGGTCCTGGGAACAATTTTTTTTTTAAAAGATTTTATTTATTTATTTGGCAGAGACAGCGAGAGAGGGAACACAAGCAGAAGGGGTGGGAGAGGGAGAAGCAGGCTTCCGGCTGAGCAGGGAGCCCAATTTGGGGCTTAATCCCAGGACCCTGGGACTTAACAACTGAGCCACCTAGGCACCCCTCTTGGGAACAATTTTGAAGAAGAAAAGGCCTGTGAGATTTTAGCCAGAGTGAGCACTCCCTTTAAATGCCAGACCTAGACAGTTAACCCTAAATTGATCCCAAACTTGCTTTTAGCAAGCACAGACCCACAGTGGCTCACATTCAGACACATACAATACAACCAGCTTCTTAAAACTCTAGTTTAAATGAGCCATGGGTCAAAACAACATGTAAAATATAGCACACATGCTTCCTTCCCGGTGTTGGAGGATTGGAGGTAGCATGGTTACCCCATAGGCCAAGATTAGTTTAGTTTTTTGGCATTAGCATTATCAAGATTTTGTTGTTTGGAAGAACATAGTTTTTAGGAAAAATTCTGTGTTACTCTACTACTTCCATTAAAGCGTAATTTCAAGAAGTTTTGTAAAAAGCTACAGATTAGCTTCCTTTACCTTTGATTTTCCTGTTGCAGTAGAGAACCAGGCAAGCCCGACTTCCTGGACATACAGCCCACATAGTCATGCAGGACTTGGTGCTTGGAAGGATCCCATGTTTGGTTTAATGCTTTGCAGTCAGCATCTTGAAATTCTTCATTTTATGTTTGATCTTGTTTTGTAAATGAAGTCTGATGGGACAATGGAGCCTGTGGTGGGGGCCTTGGCTCATGTACAGGTCTGCCTTTCTACCTCCCTCATCCCTGTTCTGCTTCCCCTTCACAACCACTGCCCCTGTCTGCTGCCACCTTCACATGGAGTGGTAACTGGGTCATGTTAGTGAGGAGGAGGCCAATGTTCTGCTGTGACTCTAGCTTCTGCTGGGGCCGGGGCATAGGTTTAGGGAGGGTTGGAGTCAGGGAACCACAGAGTGTTGTGGGGAGTGGTGAGAGCCAACCCTGCCCTAGTCTGGCAGCACAGTGGCACATTTGGTGGGCCGGTCCCTAGCTTACCCCCAGTCTAGGTATCTAGTACGTCCAGGTGTGGAGGTTTAAAAACCTGTGGGGAACCCTTGCCATGGATTCTGGTGGCTGGCCAACGGGCAGGGGAAATACCTGGCTTTATTTGCCCTCAGTCTGGTAGGTGGTCTGAAGGGAAATCTCAGCAGTCATCAGGCCTGAGCATATACTTGCAGCACCCCCCGCCCAGCCCCTTAAAGGTCTGAACTTTTCCCTTGAGTATTCTTGGGGCCAAAGGAGGGCTCCATTGGTCAGGCTAAGTGCCTGGGGCACCCTCTCCTCTTCCTTCCAACCTTCTTGGGTTGAGCTTGAATTCGTCTCTTCTGGCTGACCTGAGGTACCCTCTGGGAGGAAGCTATGAAATATAAATTGTGTAATTTCAGTGATTCTGCATGAGTTTAATGCTCTTATATTTGCATTTAAGAGTAGCATTGCATAGCGTAATGATAATGGTAAAATTCATGCTAATAATTACACATTTTAAATTTTCTTTACTGTGTACAGTATCAGTGGCCTCTCTCAATGTTTCAAATGGGACGATAAGCTCTCTTCAAGTTAGGTTATACAAACATACATGAAATCTGATATGTGATAAACTGGACCTGTAAGGCTTTTTGGTCAGAAGAGTAATCTCACTCAGCTTACTATATTTTACTATATACAGTATATTCTGACAGAACACATCTTTATTAAGCATGTGGTTTTTATGTGAACATGTAATGCCAGGAATGATCTCCGTTCCAAACTGAGTTTCTTTCCTGTCCCTATGCTTGTTAGCTTCCTAGTCTCCAACTTTAGGAGCCCGTGGGTTTTTTGACGATGGCTTGCCCTTTATTTTTGCTTGTGAGTCCCCTGGCCTTGAATATATGGCCCTTCATTCATTCATTTCTCTCATTGACAGCATCCTATGTCTTGCTCTTGTGTGTCCTGAACTTGGACCTGACTCTGTCCTTGGGCTTTAGTCTAATTTGCTTCTCATCATTCCCTGGAAACTCAAATTGGTTCCATAGACAAGGAGGTGCTTTGGCATTTTAAAGATGGAACCCAATAGGCTGTCAGAAAGGAGTTCGGATTTTGGGAGGACTGGGTCATTGAGTTTCCAGGTAAGAGAAACTTTAATGCTTGGACTGTGCACCAGCGAGAGCTCCTTCCTCCACAGTGGACTGGCCTTTTATCTCACAGTGCTATTTAAAGTGTTCAGGGCATGATTGAGATCCTTTAGGTGCAGGTTTTCCATGCAGACTTAGCACCTGGTTTAGGTAAGGGCTCTCGTTACCCAGTTTTTATCAAATTCTTATCACACTCTGTACAACTCCTGCTTCCCCAGAGAAAACTGGTGGGTTCTGTTTTAGGCCGTTCTGCATGGCTGGAGTTCACCCTCAGTTGCCGGCTGTCACCCATCTCCTGGGAGAGGGGTGCTGAGTGTAATCACTAGATATTGCTGCTGGTATTTTATTTACCCCCAGTTCATCATTACTGATTTGGAAAGTAAACATTGCCCCACCTGTTCATGGCATAATATTTTTACACTTGCTTTTCACTCACATGTTGCATATTAACTTTCCTTCTGAGAAGATCAGCATGATCTTGGAGCCTGGTGTGATTTGGATCTTATTACTCCACATGTATGTTTTTGTCATCAGGTGCTTCTTTGGACTCTAGCCCATACCTTCCACTTGTCATCATTCTGTCAGGCTGCTCTCTGCCTGTTCCATAGTAACTTTGCTTTTGGAGTTTTATTTCTTCATCCCACCTATCTTACCTTCCCTGTCAAATATAATTCTGTCATGAGCAACTGTGCCTGACAAGCCTGGTGTAAGGGCCACACCCCATGATGTTTTGATGCTTGCAAGTAAGTCTCTTCAGATTACTACCGAGTAAAAGAATCCTTTCCCTTTCAGCCTCTCATTGCTTACTGGATCAATTATTTATTTGTTTGTGTAATTCATGTCCATGCTTAGGGATGTGTTAGTGTAGCTCTAAGACTATGGTTCCCTCTTGAGAAGGATCTGTGTCTGATATTAGCCTCCTTCCTCAGGATCTAATTTAGTGACTAAAATCAGGGAGACCTGCTGGCTGAGGTGCACTGCTCCTTCAGTTGTTTAGTTCACACTTTGAGCCCTGGAACCAAGAGGTAATCTTTGTCTGATTCTGTTGTTTTCCAATAGGCTAACAACCGGTAAAAGTTCCTGAATATTCCAGCGTAGGTCTAAGGGGCAAATAGTAGTCTGAATTGGAGCCCCTCATCAGAGATAGTTTCCCAAGGGGGCTGGATTTGAGTCTTTGTCCTCCTTCTGTGGAGCAGTCACTGCTGTGACTCTCAGCTTGGGGGGTCTTTTCTCACCTAAAAACCTTCCTGAAGGAGGCACCGATAATTGTCAGTCCAAGAGCAGTACAGTTTGCATTATGTTACCGTTAGGGAGACACTGGCTGAAATCCCACCCTCTTCTCCTTTTCCCCTTTCAAATCTCTAAGAAGTCCCAGAGTTGCGGTCAGGACTAGATCAGAAGAAGTAGGAAAGTAGGACAGTCAGAGGTGGGCAAGGGCCATGGGCTCTAGTACTCTACTCTAGGGCATGTTGAGAGGCTGCATGAAGAGCAAACCAAACCCTCTGAGATCTGAAGAGAAAATTGCTCTAAATCCAAGATAATTTCATTTTAAGACCTAAGATGGAGGGGTTCTTGGTTAGGAGAAGTGGGTTTTTTAGTTGTCACAAGTTAAGTAAACCTTGAGTGACGGGATTGGCCATAGAAATACAAAGGACCCCATGCTTTCAACTCTTCTTAAGTTAGGGCCTTTTATCTGTTTGTTCTGAACCTAATTATTTGGGGTTGGTTGATGGCTGCAAAATGGACTTTTGAACTTTTAGTTTGAAAAAATTAATTTTTAATTTTCCCCAACAGAGGGCTTTTCTTTCACTGAATTCCTAAAATTTTATTCTGGCTTAGGTTATTGAGTAGGAATGAGAAAGTATAATAATTTTAGTATGATCTTTAATATGATATAAAAATCTGAAAACTTAAGTAGAAAATGTCCTTTATAGACTTTCTATAGGAAAAATAAATGTTTATAAACTCTACTTATCAAGAGTTTGTTTTTCCTACCTCTGCAATTTTATCCATTAATGACTGTCAGAGTTCAAGTTCAGTTCATTGCACAGTATTTGGAAATTTTCCTCCCTGTTAATTAAGAAGACTTTGAATCATAAGTACTGATGGCTAAGTGGCATATTCATTAAAGATAGTCATACTTCAGCCTTAGTACTATTATACTGGGAAGAGGAAATACAGTTAGAAAAATATTTTATTATCTTAAATTTTATTAATAAAACTAATTTTAGCCTTGAGTTTCATTTTTGTTTCTAAATTCCTCAACTAGACCCAAATAGGTCATGAAGTCTGCAGACTTATTTTAGTTCAAAGATCTTTTTGCTTCTATAGCCACACTAAAAATCACATCAGCTTTAAAAGCTGTGTTATTAAATTATAAATAATTTTTAGATCATCTCCAGGGCTAATGCGAGTAGTTTGGGGTGAATCTTTGTAGAAATGGTAGTATGCTTTGATAAATATTTATGGGTGTGGAGTGTTTATCACTCACCTCCCATGAACCTTCTGGAAAAAGGGGACACATTTACATTAAGATGTTATGATTAATACTTAATGAAAAACCGATCTGACTTGATGAGTTCTCCAAAAACTACTCTGTCCATGTCTCATCAGACTGTCGTTGAAATTCCTTTGCTTCTGTTAAGTTTATCTAGACAGTCTGAATAACGAAATGTAATTTCTTGGGTATTTCTATGGTTAAGTAAGTATTTCCTACAACTCTCTTTATTCTGAATATCAGTAAAACATTACATGTATACTGTATATTTGCTGTTAGAATTGCAGTCAATTGCTATATGACAAATGTAAAATCTGTTTACACTTTTTAAAAAACATTTTATTTGTTTGTCAGAGAGAGAGGGAGAGAGCACAAGCTGGCAGAGTGGCAGGCAGAGGCAGAGAGAGAAGCAGGCTCCCTGCTGAGCAAGGAGCCCGATGCGGGACTCGATCCCAGGACACCGGGATCATGACCCAAGCCGAAGGCAGGTGCTCTACCGATTGAGCCACCCAGGCATCCTGCTGTTTACACTTTCTGATATATTTTTACATACATAACACCCCAATCCTAACTTGACCAACATGTAGGATGGTGGTGGTATTATTATCCTCACTGTATAGATGAGGAAACTGAGGCTCAGGTTGACTAGACCAAACAGGAGGTACCTGAAAACTAGATCTCTGGACTCCAGACTCCATGTTCCGTCTACTACTCTATACTGAATACTGTTGTAAATTGACTTACTTTATGAATTCTTAGTGAAGACAGTCATGGCAATTAGAAACTTGAATCAGTAGTGGCTTTGTTTCAGACACAGGCATGTGTATATTTTATGGTAGGTGTTTATATGTATGTAATACATATGTATTATGTATCATAAATGTCAGAATTACAATCAATAGTGCCTTATTTTTATGATTCATTTATTTAAAAATTTATTTAGAGAGTGCGTGCATGGGGGGTGGGGAGGGGCATAGGAAGAAGGAAAGAGAGAATCTCAAGCAGACTCCCCATTGAGTGCAGAGCCCCTCGAAGGGCTTGATCTCACAACCCTAAGATCGTTACCTGAGCCGAAATAAAGAGTTGCAAGCTCAACTGACTGAGCCACCCAGGCACCCCTATAGTGCCTTATTTTTGGATTTATAATTGAGAACCACTTACTATTTTAGTGGGAATTATCTTGAAGTCCTAGAATAAGAGATGTTAAGAGTTTGAAGACTGTTCAAAGCAGCGTTCCAAATTGAGTATTATCTCTTTTTTCTTTTCTTTTTTTTTTTTTATTTTTTCATGTGATGCATGAGGAGCCAATGGGCTGGTGTTTGGTTATAAAGATAAGGCTGACTTCACCAAGAGTATTTTCTTAGTATTTATATATCTTCTTTTTGATGCCAATATTTTGGTTAGCTTCTTCCCATACTTCCCATATTTGTGTAGTTGCAGCTGAAGGATTGGTGGACATAACATGCATTGACTTATACTGAAATATACCTAGAGTGTCAGATTTACGCTAGTACTACCAGCTTGCCAGAGATGAAGTGTGAGATTAAAGAATTGTATTGCCTTTTTTTTTTTTTAACCTAGTTAGATTCATGTTAGGTAGTCTGTGACTATTTTAGGATACTATACTGCATTGCATAGCACTTCATACTTTTTAATGTGTTTTTATGTTTACTCCTTACAATAAACCTGTTAAGTCAAGTAAGAGGACATGGTTATTATCATATTACAAATGAAGAAATATAACTTAAAGTACAGTACCATGGTTAAGAATATAAGCTTTTATATTTTTATGTGTTCTTTTATGAATGAGACCAGAACCCTGTCTCTGCCAATACTACCCGAGTGACTTTGTAGCAAGTTTCTCTAAGCCTTGGTATTCCAATCTGTAAAATGGGGTATCTTGTAAGCTTGCTGGAGAGCTTAAATGAGAATAACGGGTAGATGCTGTTCAGAAATAAATATTAGGCCGCATTATCATCTTCAGAGGTTATTGCTCATTTATTTAACTCAACAAAAATTGAGAGTTCCTTTTCTGTGCCAGTCACTGGGCTAAGGATCAGGTATGTGATGGTGAACTAGACACCTATGGTCCTTACTCTAATAGAATTTACATTTTAGTGGTAGAAATGGTAAATGAGTCAATAAGAATTTCATGGAGTGACAAGAACTTTGAGGAAGGTAAAATGGGACAATTCTTAAAAGGGGCATTCTTTGTTGGGAAGTCCTGTTGGGGAAAGTGGCATTTGGTCTGAGACCCAAGTGGCCATGGCCATGCGTCCATCCGGGAAACAGAGGAAGACAAATGCAAAGGCTGAGAGGAAGGCTAAGGGTGGCACAGAACAGAAAGACGCTATCCAGTGTGGGGAGGTGGAGGGCCAGATTTCGTAGGGTTTGTAAGCCAGGGGAAAGAGCTTGGGTTTCTTTAAGTGTTGAGTTTTTGAGCAGGGGAGGGATATGTTCAGTTTGGGGCAAGCATTTGAAAGGTGTTATGAAAGAAAGGAATAGATGAAACCTTTCTGTCTTTTTGTAGTTTTGAGTCTTCTGTGTCTGAAAACTAGCACCTAGCACATAGCAGTTAGAGAGCACCGCACCACGTTCCTGCTGGCCTACTCCTAATCTGATAATGGGTGCTCTTTATCATGTATTCTCATAGCAGGCATCTCTCAAGTGACATTTGGTTTTTGTTATCTATCAATGAATCTGCTTCTCTAACAGTCTGAAGGGCATTGAGGGTGGAGACAGAGTAGGGGAAAATGGTAGAAAAGCTGTTTATGAACACTGGCTGTGAAACAGATTAGGAGGCAGGGGAGTGAAAGATAAAGCAAGACCCTGTTGTGCATGGAGATGAGGGATGCCGTTTAAACTGTGGCTGGATGAGGGGTCATGGGGGAGTCTGCTCAGGCTGGGCCGTGTGTCTGCCGTGCTCCTTGAGAATCCAGGCAGTGCAGCCCAAAGGCTGGGGCCTTGGTTCTGTAGCCTGAGACTTTTGCCAGTTTTTCCATCTCCTTTGAGGCCAAAGTGGCAGCAACAATACCCTTGTGTTTTCTTCTTAGGACAAGGTTCTCGTCCCTTGGGAGTATATTTCTTTCAAACATTCCATCAGTTTAGCCACGATAATTGATCAGTTAACATAAGCATATGTAATTATTATGGTGGCTACCATTTATTGAATACTTACTAAGAGTTAGTTACAAGCTCTTTTATCTGTGTTATTCTGTTAATCCTTAAACCCTCTGAGGTAGGTGCTACTAAACTTGTATTTTTACTGATGGAGAAAATGAGGCACAGAGAGGTTAAGTAATCTGCGTGTGGTCCCAGAGCAGGTCACTGAAGCTCAGGGCTCAAAGCTTTGTTTAATTTTAGAGTAGTCATGATACTCTCAATTGCTTCTTCACTCTGTTACATATTTAAGTCATTTATTGATTATTTAGTGGTCTGGTAAGAGGGGGTGGCCCTCTTCTACTGGAGAATGTAGCCTACTTGATGAAGACAATACCAGTTGGTTTTAAGAAATATGTAAGTTAATTTCATAGCACCATACTATAAACCTTTCTATTTTGAAGAATTTCACATGCATACCACATGAAGTGACATGCATTTAGGAAGGCTGTTTATTGAAGAACTACTATCTCTCTTTCTTCAAAAGAGGATGTGTTGTCCCTTATAGAATAGGGCTTACCAGTGACAGGTTGTGATGATTATCTCTTTAGTAGGTTTTTTTCTTTTTGAGAGAGAGAGAGTGCGCTCGAGTGCATGCTCAAGCGGGGAGGGAGGGGTATTGAAGGGGCAGAGGGAGAGAATCTCTGTGCTGGGCATGGAGCCTGATGCGGGCTTGATCTCAACCCTGAGATTCCGACCTGAACAAAGTCAAGAGTTGGATGCTTAGCTGACCGAGCCATCCAGGTGCCCCATCTTTAGTGGTTTTTAATTGCACAAACAATATAATAAAAAAAATTTGTAAATCAAGAAAAATCTTTACCTCAACAAATTAACTGTTTTTATCTTTCCACATTTCTTCAGTTCTTGTTTATATTTAATTTGTACATAGTTGTATAGTATTAATTTTTCACTTAATGTTATGTTGTAATGGGTTTTTAAGTTAGGCAGTAAGTCTCCAGTAAAAACAAGAAGACTGGAGTATGAAAGGCTATAAGGCATTCATGATCAATTGGGGGCAGTGCCTACCAAGCAGCCACGTCAGTTTTGGAGTTGGCCTTGGAAGGAGCAGCTGTGTGTTTGGACCTTGGAAAGTCTTCATCTTTCCATCCAATCTGTCAGGCTTCCAAGAAAGCCAGGGGAGAAATGGAAAAATACAGTGATTTGGAGCCCATGTGAAACTAACAAGCTGGTTGAGCTCAGTGTTGGGAAAGGGAAAAAACAGTCCCTACCTGTTATGGTACTTTAGATGGTGGCAAAACTTTAGCGGACAGGGACTGCATTATAGCTTGTCCAAATCACCAGTATTTTGCTCTTTTCAGTGGCTTTAATAGTTACTTATTGGTTACAAATCTAAGTTTTATCAGAGTAGAAGCACAGAGTACTTGACAACTATTATTGTAGTGATAAAGCTGGTATTTTGTATTTAAGTTCAGTTGAATTCACGGTGGTTTTTAACGTGCAAATTTGTACAGCTGTAGACAAGCCACATGCCACATGCATTCAGAGGCCTCCATGATCCAAGTCTAAACAAAAAGAGTGGAATCCCATATTCACGATCTTCACTGAGAGCTCCCCTATCCAAACTGGCCTTTTTCTCTTGTGCCTTTGGATGTGACAAGAGGTAACTTGAGTGAGAGGCAATGGGACAAAGTAGAAATCCTGCTAAACCTGTTTGGAGAACCCTGAGACAATTGATAGAGATACTTATTTACTCTTTTCTCCTTTATAAAGTAAGTAAAATTCAAAGTAATTATTATTAAGACTTTTTGACTTTTGCACATTTGATTTGATCTGATTGAAGTCCTCTTACATAGCATACCTCTGGGAGATTTCCAAAATGAGAATTCCCAAGTCGGGTTTTATGTTGAGTTCAGGCCATTTATTATTGAGTTCAGGCCTAATTTAAGGATGCCTATAGTTGAGTTATGAACTGGAATATTTCATTATACGACACATCACTATGTCACAATATGTAGTTTTCTTTGAAACATTTCTTTGTGTATTCTCTAAGATATCCCCCCCAACTTTTGTCAGAACACAGATTTGAGGCCAAGCGTCGGCCCTGGAGTGTGTATATAGGTCAGGGGGAATGCGTTCTCGATGGGATGTGACCACAGTAGAGTCAGCACAGTTTGATTTCCGGGGGAGCAGGTCTTCCTGTTAAATTCACATAAAGGCTTTCTTCTCTGCTACGGAAACTTATTCATGTGACAGCCTTCAGTGAACTGGTTCACTGGCATATGGCTGTTTCCTTTGTGTTTACATTAAACAGTGACTAGAAAAAAGCATCTTTTCACGAACTGTTCTTTTTTTGGTTGCCTCTACCTGTTTTTGGAGGCTCTAGTTGAATGACCACTGTTGTACTCTCAGCGCCAGACATCCTGTTGTGTGCGGTAAAGAGGCCTTGTGGCCTGGTAGACATTACATCTGCCCTCAGGGAGGCTGCAGCCTCACCAGGCAGGAGGGCCACTCACGTTTTGCAGCTGCTGTTCATCAGGTACCTCTGCTTCTGCACACACTCCCCGCTGTCCTCCCTGGGCCCCAGACTCGAGTTCCACTTAGCCATCGTCCATGCTTGCACCTGCCCACCTCTGCTCTGATGGAATCCACAATGATAATAAGGTACCTTTCCCCTATAAGAGTCACCTGTTTTTTTTAATAGGGAGCGATGTGGAGTGCCTGGGTGGCTCATTGGCTCAGGTCGTGATCTCAGGGTCCTGGGATCGAGGCCCGCATCGGGCTCTCTGCTCAGTGGGGAGCCTGCTTCCTCCTCTCTCTCTGCCTGCCTCTCTGCCTACTTGTGATCTCTCTCTCTCTGTGTCAAATAAATAAATAAAATCTTTAAAAAAAATAGGAAGCGATGTGTAGTAGTTAAGAGCACGATCCAAACTGCTTGAATCCTGGCTGGGTTACTTACTAGCTGAGTAATTTCAAGTAAGTTACTTGATCTCTGTATGCCTTGGCTTCCTTAGGTAAGAAGGCTGTACTTATAACGCTCTCCTCATAGGGTTGTAAAGAGGATTAAATGAGTTAATATTTATAAAACATTTAGGACTGTGTCTAGCATATGGTAAACATGATATAAACATAAAGTAAAATACTTTAAGAAATATGCTAACATAGAAAACTCGGAGAATTGTGTATTCCTCAGTAAGAGTAAATAAATGGGATAGTCAGGATGGCAGAAGTGTATTTCAGGCTGGGAGGTGTGGGATGTCAAGGAGCTGAGACTAGAATCTGGTCTTTGAACTCCTAGACTGGTTGTCTTATTCATCATGATGGTTTGCTTGTTTCTCCAATTTCTAGATCTTTCTTCCACCTTTGATAAATTAATAAATTTGGTATATTTGATATGTATCTTCAGCAAGCTGGCCTTCAGCTAGTGCCTTACTAACTAGCTCTGTGGCCTTTTGGAGAGTTACTTAATCTTTGTAGTTCTCAGTTTTCCTGCCAGTGAAATGGAGTCAGTACTCCCTGTCTGGCAGAGTTGCTGCAAGGATTAAATAACATACGTATGGAAGGCCATTGGCCCTGTACCTGGCCTACTGGAGTGTCATTTGGATGTTCTTTTCTCTTGATTCCTTCCCAGTTCTTCTGACCATATTGGAAGTAAAATATCTAAAAGGTCCCTAGTTGCCTGAGGGAGCGAGGATCCTGGAGAGTTGTATGGCTTGACTCAAATGCTCCAAAAGCTGAATTCACATAGGAACAAAATGAGCAAAATGACTCCACTTTACCCATACTTTATACCAAGTTAGTCAGATTTACACTGTCCACTAGGGTCATGCATATTGTGACCTTCTGAGATGATGATTCCTTTTCCTTTTTCTCTTTCTTTCACTGTGAAATATAACCTATATATAGAATGGTATAAACAGACCTATAAAGGATACTTATGAACACCCTTATGAAGAAACAGAACATTGCCAGCCCAGAAGTACAAATGGAGTCCTATATACTTCATGTCTAAAAACTGTTAAAATATTCTCTGTACCTTGAAAAATAAAGCTTCCTAGTAACAAGGAAATATGTAAACATATGGTTATAACCAAATATTAACAAAATACCAAGATGACTAAATTCAGTTATTGTTTCATGTATCTTTGTATTCTTTTGATTGGCCTGCGATGTTTGGTTGAGTAATAAAATTTACTAAGTAGACTATATTCACAAATTAACTCTATAAAATTATTTGCCTTGGAGCTCCTGGGTGGCTCAGTCATTAAGTGTCTGCCTTTGGCTCAGGTCATGTTCCCAGGGTCCTAGGATCCCTGCTCAGCAGGAAGCCTGCTTCTCCCTGTCCTACTCCCCCTGCTTGTATTCCCTCTCTTGCTGTATGTCTCTCTGTTAAATAATTTTATTTGTTAAAGATTTTATTTATTTGCCTTTATTTCAGCAAAAATGCAAAAGAACCCAAATGTCCATCAGCAAATGAATGGTTAAACCAAATGTGGTATATCCATAAATGGAATATTACTTAGCCACAAAAAGGAACAAATTACTGATAAATGTTATGAGGATGAACTTTGAAAACCTACTAAATGAAAGAAGCTGGACACAAAACAGAAGCATATTTTATACTTCTATATATATAAAATGTCCAGGATAGGTAGTTCATATAGACAGGAGCTGGGTGGAGGGAGGAATAGGAGTAACTACTAATGGTTACAGAGTCCCTTTTTAGGGTGAGGAAAATGTCCTATAATTAGATAATGATGATGATTACACAACTTTGTGAATATACTGAACACCACTGACTGGTGTATTTTAAAACGTCAAATTGTATGGTATGTGAATTAGATCTCATCAAAATAGCTACATGAGAAAAAGGGCAAAATACAGAAAATATTTGAATTTTAATTTTAAATACAAAGTGTTTGTAGCTGAATTTGATTTTTTAAAAAAGATTTTATGTGACAAGTGGGGGGAGGGGCATAGGGAGAGGGAGAGGGTCAAGCAGACTCCCTGCTGAGAGGGGAGCCCAATACAGGGCCCAATTTAGGACCCCGAGATCATGACCTCAGCTGAAGTCAGATGCTTAACTGACTGGTTACCCAAGTGCCCCTGAATTTGATGTATTTTTGAAATTTAATAAGTCTTATTAAATAGTTTTGTAAAATCAAAATTGTTCTAACATTTAGGGTCTGTTAATTCCCAATATAAACAATCAGTGTCGTGTTTAACTCATTTTAGATCTAATAACATATGTATAACATATATATGTATACATACATATCAAGAGTAATATGAAGTGTTTAATGCTGCAACATGTTATTCTCCATGTGTAATGGCTGTGAATTTCATGCTAATTAGTGAGTACCACCAGAACCATGAATTGGAACAGGAAGAAAAGCAAGAAAATGAATACCTAGCTCTACTTGGAAGTGAAACTTCACTGTGCAAGTATTCATTGCAATCATGTTCTCTTAGAAGAGGATTTTATAAGTTTTTTTTTTTTCTTTTCTTACCTAAGTGCTTTGCTATGGCACAGCTGCAACTTCGTGGTATTTAGATGAGAGCCTCTTTTGTTTTGTGGACATAGGAAACAGATATGGAGATGTGCTTCTCTGAGGCCTGAACAAGAGCATGTGTTCAGAGTTATAAGTCTCGTCTCACTGTGTGAATACTGAGTATCCATGTTTTTAATGAGATTTGTATGAGCATGTGCATCTGTGAACTTCAGGGATCTAGGCAGGGGTCCCTCTTGTGGGGCTCTAACAGAGTGCTTCTGATCATATCCTACTCTTCTTTAGGCCTTACTTGATCATGAGTCTACCTTTTCACTGATATACTTTCAGTAGATGTCTATTATTTAAATTTGATTTTAAGATTAAGCAGAATGGCAGAGATAGGTTTGACATGGCTAAGACCAATCTTTCCTCTTAAGCTATGGAAAGATCAAAATTTCTAAACATAGTAAAATAAAGCAAAGGATGAGTGGTCTCGGTATCCTTTTAAGTATTTTTTTTTCTCATTCACCAATTCAACTTGTCTGTATAAATTCTTCATATAAAAGATTATCTACGTCCTTATAGGACAAACAGAAACTAAAAGAATTTGCAATCACCAAACCAGCCCTACAAGAAATATTGAAAGGAGTCCTCTAAGCAAAGAGAGAGCCTAAAAGTAACATAGACCAGAAAGAACAGAGACAATATATAGTGACAGTCACCTTGCAGGCAATGCAATGACACTAAATTCATATCTTTCAGTAGTTACCCTGAACATAAATGGGCTAAGTGCCCCAATCAAAAGACACAGGGTATCAGATTGGATAAAAAAACAAGACCCATCGATATGCTGTCTGCAAGAGACTCATTTTAGATCCAAAGACATCTCCAGATTTAAAGTGAGGAAGTGGAAAACCATTTACCATGTTAATGGACATCAAAGGAAAGCTAGGGAGGCATTCCTTATAGCAGACAAATTAGATTTTAATTCAAAGACTATAATAAGAGATGAGGAAGGACATTATATCATACTTAAAGGTCTATCCAACTAGAAGATCTAACAGTTGTAAATATTTTTACCCCTAACACGGGAGCAGCCAGTTTATATAAGAAACAAAATTAATAACAAAATCAAAGAAACACATCAACAATAATATGATGATAGGAGGGGACTTTAACAGCCCTCTCACTGAAATGGACAGATCATCTGAGCAAAAGATCAACAAGGAACTAAGGGCTTTGAATGACACACTGGACCAGCTGGATTTCACAGATATATTCAGAACATTCCATCCTAAAGCAACAAAATACACATTATTCTCTAGTGCCCATGGAACATTCTCCAGAATAGATCACATCTTGGGTCACAAATCAGGTCTTGACTGGTACTGAAAGATTGGGATCATTCCCTGCATATTTTCAGACCACAATGCTTTGAAACTCGAACTCAATCATAAGAGGAAAGTTGGAAAGAACTCAAATACATGGAGGGTAAGGAACATCCTACTAAAGAATTAATGGGTCAACCAGGGAATTATTATTATTATTATTAAAGATTTTATTTATTTGAGAGAGAGAGAGAGCATGAGAGGGGAGAAGGTCAGAAGGAGAAGCAGACTCCCCATGGAGCTGGGAGCCTGATGTGGGACTCGATCCTGGCACTCCAGGATCATGACCTGAGCTGGGGCTGTCGCTTAACCAACTGAGCCACCCAGGCGCCCTCAACCAGGAAATTAAAGAAGAATTTAAAAAATTCATGGAAATAAATGAAAATGAAAACACAACTGTTCAAAATCTTTGGGACACAGCAAAGGTGGTCCTTAGATATATAGTATATATATAGCACATAGCAATACAAGCCTTTCTCAAGAAGCAAGAAAGGTCTCAAATACACAATCTAACCCTACACCTAAAGGAGCTGGAGAAAGAACAGCAAAGAAAGCCTGAACCCAGCAGGAGAATAGAAATAATAAAGATCAGAGCAGAAATCAATGAAATAGAAACCAAAAGACAGTAGAACAGATCAATGAAACTAGGAGTTTGTTCTTTGAGAGAATTAACCAGATTGATAAACCCCTGGCTAGACTTGTCAAAAAGAAAAGAGAAAGGACCCAAATAAATAAAATCATGAATGAAAAAGATCACAACTAGCACCAAAGAAATACAAACCGTTATAAGAACATATTATATGCAACTATATGCCAACAAATTAGGCAATCTGGAAGAAATAGATGCATTCCTAGAGATGTATAAACTACCAAAACTGAAACAGGGAGAAATAGAAAACCTGAACAGACCCATGACCAGCAAGGAAATTGAAGCTATAATCAAAAAATTTCCCAGAAAACAAGCCCAGGACCAGTTGTCTTCTCAGGGGAACTACCAAACATTTAAAGAAGAATTAATACCTATTCTCCTGAAACTGTTCCAGAATATAGAAATGGAAGGAAAACTCCCTAACTCATTTTATGAGGCCAGCATTACCTTGATCCCAAAACCAAAGACCACATCAAAAAGGACAATTATAGACTAATATCCCTGATGAACATGGATGCAAAAATTCTCACCAAAATACTAGTGAATAGGATCCAGCAGTACATTAAAAGGAATATCCACCATGACCAAGTGGGTTTATTCCTGGGCGGCAAGGTTGGTTCAACATCTGCAAATCAATCAATGTGATACAATACGTAAATAAAAGAAAGAACAAGAACCATATGATACTCTCAATAGATGTAGAAAAAGCATTTGACAAAATACAGCATCCTTTCTTGATTGAAACTCTTCACAGTGTAGGGATAGGGGGTAAATACCTCAATATCATAAAAGCCATCTATGAAAAACCCACAGTGAGTATCATTCTCAATGGGGAAGAACTGAGAGCTTTTCCCCTAAGGTCAGGAACACGGCAGGGATGTCCACTATCACCAATGCTGTTCAACATAGTACTAAAAGTCCTAGCCTCAGCAATCAAACAACAAAAAGAAATAAAAGGTCTCCTAATTGGCAAAGAAGAAGTCAAATTCTCACTCTTTGCAGATGATGTGATACTTTATGTGGAAAACCCTAAAGAATCCACCCCATAACTTCTAGAACTCATACAGGAATTCAGTGAAGTCGCAGTATATAAAATCAATGCACAGAAATCAGTTGCATTTCTGTACACCAAAAACAAGATGGAAGAAAGAGAAATTAAGGAGTCAGTCCCATTTACATTTGTACCCAAAACCATACGATACCTAGGAATAAATCTAACCAAATAGGCGAATTATCTGTACTCAGAAAACTATCGAATACTCGTGAAAGAAATTGAGGAAGACACAAAGAAATGGAAAAATGTTCCAGGCTCATGGATTGGAAGAACAAATATTGTGAAAATGTCTATGCTAACTAGAGCAATCTACACATTTAATGCAGCCCCTACCAAAATACCATCTTTTTTCACAGAAATGGAACAAAAAGTCTTAAAATTTGTATGGAACCAGAAAAGACCCCAAATAGCCAGAGGAATGTTGAAAAAGAAAACCAAAGCTGGTGGCATCACAATTCCGGACTTCAAACTCTTCAAAATCATCAAGACTGTATGGTACTGGCACAAAAACAGACACATAGGTCAATGGAACAGAATAGAGAGCCCCAAAATAGACCCTCAACTCTATGGTCGACTAATCTTCAACAAAGCAGGAAAGAATGTCCAATGGAAAAAAGATTGTCTCTTCAACAAATGGTGTTAGGAAAATTGGACAACCACATGCAGAAGAATGAAACTGGATCATTTCCTTACACCATACACAAAAATAGACTCAAAATGGATGAAAGACCTAAATGTGAGACAGGAATCCATCAAAATCCTTGAGGAAAACACAGGCAGCAACCTCTTTGACCTCAGCCACGGAAACTTCTTCTTAGACACATTGCCAAAGGCAAGGGAAACAAGGGTAAAAATGAACTATTGGGACTTCATCAAGGTGAAAAGCTTTTGCACAGCAAAGGAAACAGTCAACAAAACCAAAAGACAACTGAGAATGGGAGAAGATATTTGCAAATGACATACCAGATAAAGGGCTAGTATCCCAAATCTATAAAGAACTTATCAAACTCAACACCCAAAGAACAAATAATCCAATCAAGATATGGGCAGAAGACATGAACAGACAATTCTGCAAAGATATCCAAATGGCCAACAGACACGTGAAAAAGTACTCAGCATCACTCGGCATCAGGGAGATACAAATCAAAACCACAATGATAAGGTGCCTGGGTAGCTCAGTTGGTTAAGCAACTGCCTTCTGCTCAGGTGATGATCCTGGAGTCCTGGGATCGAGTCATGCATCGGGCTTTCTGCTCAGGAGGGAGTCTGCTTCTCCCTCTGACCCTCTCCCCCTCTCATGTTTCTCTCTCACTCACTCTCTCTCAAATGAATAAAATCTTAAAAAACAAAACCACAATGAGATACCATCTCATACCAATGAGAATGGCTAAAATTAACAAATCAGGAAATCACGGGTGTTTGTGAGGATGCAGAGAAAAGGAAACCCTTCTACACTGTTGGTGGGAATGCAAGCTGGTGCAGCCACTCTGGAGAACAGTATGGATGTTCCTCAAAAAGTTGAAAATAGAGCTGCCCTAGGACCTAGCAATCACACTACTGGGTATTTACCCCAAAGATACAAATGTAGTGATCTGAAGGGGCACCTGCACCCCAATGTTTCTAAAAGCAATGTCTATAATAGCTAAACTATGGAAAGAGCCTAAATGTTCATCGACAGATGAATGGACAAAGAAGATATACACATAATGGAATATTACAGTCATCAGAAATAAAAGAAATCTTGCCATTTGCAATGACATGGATGGAACTAGAGGGTATTGTGCTAAGTGAAATAAGTCAGTCAGAGAAAGAATTATCATACGACCTGACTGATATGTGGAATTTGAGAAACAAGGCAGAGGATCATAGAGAAAGAGAGGAAAAAATGAAACAAGATGGGACCAGAGAGGGAGACAAACCGTAAGAGACTCTTAACCTCAGGAAACAAACTGAGGGTTGCTGGAGGGGAGGCGGGTGGGAGAGATGGGGTGGGTAGGTGATGAGCATTGGGAAGAGTATGTGCTATGGTGACTGCTGTGAATTTTGTAAGACTGATGGATCACAGACCTGTACCCCTGAAACAAATTATAATTAAGTGTTAAATGAAAAACAAACAAACCAAAAAACGAAAGATGATCTAGGTCTTAACTCTAGTCAGGGAGGAATGTGAGTGAGAGCCCTGGCTTGCAACCCAGCCATATATACAGTTTGTGGTTTATCTTGGCAGTGTAACTTCTCTCATAATTTCCTGCCATTCAGTAGTAAATAACTCCCTGGCAGAATTACTTGTGGCTAGGATTGTTCTTATCAGAGCATCTTTGTTTAGTTGGTACTTAGGGCAGGGCAAGGAGGTATTTGATTCACAAAGACAAAAATCCATCTGTTAGGTACCAACTTGTGTAGATTGATGCTTTCTTAGAATATCAAGACTTGTTTGTACATGACAGTTTTAGGAGGAGGTGCTTCTGTTCCTCCAAAAGGTTTGCTGTAGCCCTTTACAAAAACAGGGTTCCTGTCGGCTAGTGTGTAGGCTAAGAACATGGCCTCCAGACTGTCTGGGTTTTCTTCTTCCACTCTGTATTTTGCCTTGGGCAAGTTGTTTAACCATTCTTTGCCTCAGTTTCCCCCTTTATACAAGGATAGTAAGAGTGCTTCAATGAGGGTTGTTGTAAGGATTAAATGAGTTAGGCATATGAGGCCCGTACACAGTTCCTGGCACATAGCAAGCATTAATAAACGTTAATTTAGCACAAAACTCTATAGGAAATGAATACAAAGTTCTGGGCTACTGCAGGGGTGATGGGTTGAGATTCATTGGGAATTTTACCTTAGGGCTTACCTAAATTACTTGTACTCAGGTAAAGCCCTTTGAAAGGAGTAAACAGGTCTGTCTCCCCGTTTGAAGGGAATGGGGATATTGTAGCTGTCTAGAATAACCTCTGTTACTCAGTTCTGTGAGGTCTAATATTCCTTTTACCTTTTAAAATAACACATGTTGCTTAATGCTATTAAGTATTAAATAGCAAGATAAAGCTTTATAATTTCAAATTCTCTGAATTCTCACAAGGGACTTTTTTGAAATAATTGTCTTCCTCTACTTATGCTGGCCTGATATTTACCTTCCTTTGCAGAACTGACATTGCCAGGCAAAGTGGCCTTTTCATAGTCAGGACTATTCACTGGTTTGCTTTAGGGCAAAGACTCTAACCCTCGATTTCCCCTTCACATTGCAAATATTCTTATTGTTATGAAAGACCTGCGGATCCCCTTACCCAAGAATTTAACACTGCCACTGGATGCAAACAGCAAGAGGTTTATTTCCACGCAGGTACCGGCGGGTGGTCGGCAGCTCCAGCTAACCGAGCACACCGACCGGAGAGAAACAGGGTCTTATATAGGAAGGCACAAACAAGTTTTGGGTGGGGCGCAACTGATTGGTTGACAATTTGAACTTTGAAAAAGGCATACTTGGAGTTTGCTGATTGGTTTTGAGTACCCGCGCGCGCGAAGTGAGAGGCGGGAAGGGGGAACAAGCTGATTGGTTCTGAGGGCCCGCTCGCGCAAGAGAGGGGAACAAGAAGGGGGAAGGTAGGAAAGCCATCATGGCGTCTCTATTATTTCTATAAGCCAAGCAGTGACAGTAAAGCAAAAGAGCAATTAATATGCGACTAATAACCCGATTAATAACCTAATTTATACCTAAAAGCCAGCGGTTTACAGAAAAGCAAAAAAAGCGGTTAGTTATCCTATCTACCTTCTAGGGGAAGGGTCTTTCAGTTAAAGGAAGGATAGTTGTCTTTATGTATTCCAGGGTTAGATGTTCTGGCAAGTTAGTAACTGGAGTAGGTTTTTAGCTCTGATAAAACCAGTTCCAAGCATATGACTGTTTCTTTTTAATTTAATTTATTAATTTGAGAGAGAGAGAGAATGAGAGCAGGGGAGCAGAGGGAGAGGCAGAGGGGAAAGTAGGCTCCCCACTGAGCAGGGAGCGAGATGAGGATGTGGGCTGGACACCGGGATCATGATCTGAGCCAAAGGCAGACCCTTAACTGAGCCACCCAGGCGCCCCCTAGCATAAGACTGTTCCTTGTTATCTCTTCAGCCCCCCATCAGGACAGCTGCGTTTTGACTGGGCTTAGGGAATCTACTGTTTTCTTTGATATCTGACCCATAGATTTCATCTCTTCCTAGGAATTTGGATCGGAGTTGTCAAATCTTGAGCCAGGTCATATCACCATTATGACCCTCCTATTCCCAGTGGTATCTTCTCAGCTTTGGCTGTCTGCTGGGTAGTTTTATTAGTAATGTTATTCCATCATAATGGGATCATATGGTTTTTAAAAGTGATCTAGACATGTACCCTGATTAATTCTAACAAACTTTGGTATCAATTTTCTAAAACTAGTTATGACTATTAGTTTTATATGTATGTTGTGTAAAAGACTTCTGTAAGTCATAATAAAAAGTAGCATTGCCCTAATCCACTCCCCCTCACCCTGGTTACTGTTTTCCAAAGGCACTGCTTTCAACTTGTTTAACAGTTTCTTACAGTTATCTTCATATTTATAAAAAAAAATTTCTGTAGAATATGGCTGTATTTTGAATTTTCAAGCTTATCTGCAGACTTCCTTCTGTGGAGCATGAAGATATGACTCTTTCATACTACCGTTTTTCTCATCCTCTTAATATTACAATTTGTGCTTAGGTCATTTCAAAATCAGTATAGCCTAGTGGCTAAGAGTGAGGGCTTTTGGCTCAGATTTTAGCCTTACCTTCCACTAGATTTGTGTGATTTTTGGCAGGTTTTTAAGTCTCCACGTCTCATGTTCTCAGGAGTAACCTGCCTCATGGGATTGCTGTGGATATTAAATGACTGACTACATGTGAAGCATGTAGAGTGCCTGGCACATGGTGAGTTTTAAGTAAATTCCAGTTGTCCTCATCATCAATATCATTATGATCTGTGGCCACCTGATATCTCCCTCTGCATTTATTTTATTTTATTTTATTTTATTTTTAAGATTTTATTGATTTATTTCACAGAGGGAGAGAGATCACAAGGAGGCAGAGAGGCAGGCAGAGATGGGAGGGGGGAAGGAGGCTCCCCGCTGAGCAGAGAGCCCGATGCGGGCCTCGATCCCAGGACCCTGAGATCATGACCTGAGCCTAAAGCAGAGGCTTTAACCCACTGAGCCACCCAGGCGCCCTCCCTCTGCATTTAAAGGACAGGGCTGGTGTGGCAGTTCCAGGAGGGCTGTAAATCTCTTTTGCAGGCTTTGCCTTCTAAGCTTATACCATGGATGATCAGAAAATCAGGACCTCTTGAGGACAGGCCACTACTAAGCACTGAGGCTCAGAAGGGACTAACTGAACATCTTCCGTTTCTTCCACCAAAGGCACCAAGCAGACAGTCATCTTCCCCAGCAGTAGTTGCTGAGGAGGTGGAGACAGGCCTTGTCTCTACTGGGAAGTCCCTGAATGGAAACAAAAGGCTAGGGAACCAGGAAGTTTCCTTGTGGCAAGTCTCTACTAGTGCATTATTAGGACAGATGTTTTGTTCTGTGGGTGCATATTTGTGATCTCCACAACAGAAGTGCTTACTCACTGTGTTGCTTTTTGAAATTTTTAACATGTATGTATGCTCCCAGGAAAATATGTAAATATATTAAATTTTTTTGTTCCTTTTTACCAATCCCATCCATCAGGTGATCTCTAGTATTATCCAAAACCAACAACAGTAGGTAGTGGTTGAGGTAGTCTGAGGCTTATTTGTAACTTCCCTTAAAATAATTTGTTCAAAATACAAAGATTGAGAAAGCGCCCCAGGTATGGAAACTTTTGAAAGAGAATTTAGTATAAAGCAACTACTGCTTTGATATAAAGCAATTATTTCAGTTATTCCTGAGGAACAGTTTTGGAGGAGGAAACTTGCCTTCCATTCAGGCATATTGAGAAGTTGCTGGCATTTTCAGATAAACTCATCTTTCCCTTGCCCTACACTCTCCAAACGCATTCATTTGCCTTATTCTTAGACTCTGCCTCTGCCTCCCCTTCACTTTGTCGCCTAGCCAGATCTCTTAAGAGTCAACCTTATTGCTACTCCCTTTGTTTTTTTTTGTTGTTTTTTTATAACTAATCAGTCTAAGTTCTGTTGATTCCACCACCCACATCTCCAATCTGTCCCTTTGGATTCCCTGCTATTTCTGAGTTCTGACCATCGTCATTTGCCACCTGTAGCAGCCTGCAGCTCCCTCCCTCCCAGTCTCCCCCATGAAGAGTCCACTCTAAACTGTTCGCAGAGTGGAGTTTCTAGAATACTACCTGATCGTGTAATTCCCAGGTTAAAACTTCATGATGACTCCTTAACATCTAATGTATGAACTCTGTATTTCTTAGAACTCTCTTCTGGCTTCTCAGAGGTCATGCTGCTACAGTAAGGGAGGTACGTCTTACTGTGGACAAAGGAGGTGGATGCAGCCTTCTTTGAGAAAGGTAGAGTGATGTAACATTGTATATCCAGCAGGAACTTCCTTCTCAAGGATTGAATGTTCCCATTCATTTGACACCTTTTTTTATAACCTCCTGTAATATGGAGAATGGAAGGGGGAAGTATATGTAACGTGGTGGTGGCAGTTAAGACATTGAGACTTGGAGAGACAAGATTGTGTGTGTGTGTGTGTGTGTGTGTGTGTGTGTGTGTGTGTGCGCGTGTGTGCGCGCGCGCGCACAAAGACAAGGCACAGGGTAAAGAACCTTGAGTCAATGACAGTGAGTGACACCAACGGTAAGTGCTGCAGAAGCAGAGGAGAGAGAGAAAGAACACTGAAGGCCAGTTGGATAAGCTTGGTTCTAACCTATTCTTCCATAGAAGCATTTTTATGGATCCTTATCATCTGTTGAAGGGTTACTAACTTGTTCTCCTAGCTTTAAAATATTCCCTAGCTTAGGTACACTGATGAGAGCTTACAAAAGTAGTATGGTCGTTTACAAGGGGTGAAGGAATGGACAGAGCAGAGCTTTAGACCGGATAGTACGGGGTGTAAATCTAGAGGCTTCCACTTAAGTAGCTGAGTACCCTTACCCAAATCACTTAATCCCTGAGCTTTGACTATTTCAGACACTGTATGTAATACAGGGATATTGTCTATATTCTGGAGTGGCTTCAAAGATTGACTCGAGTGGTATATATACAGTGCCTCACATATTGTCTGCCACATGGTAGGTACTCACTAAATGGTAGTCTTCCTTTCTTCTTACAAAGACAAAATGCTTGTCTTGAGTATATCTTGTGTTCCTCCTGACAGTTATTAGGTATGATTTTAATTCTTGGTGTAGCCACTACCTGTATAGTTCTTGTGGTTAAGAAAAGAGATAAAAGTTCACCATGGTGGAGAAGAGATACACAGAAATGGGTATAGAGAAAATGGATTCTTGACAGGGATCTAATTAGAAAAGTATTTTTCTTGATGGCCTAGAATTTAAAATTATGTCATTAGTATCTAATAAGAAAATAATGTTCAGGGAAAGAACGGTTGTTGTTGTTATTATTATTATTATTATTGTATTTTGGAGAGTATTTTTCAATCTCTTCTATAAGAACATAGTAAAAAAAAATTTCCTCTTAACCAAGTTGCCCACTATAGGCCACTAATCCAGTCATTACTGCCAGGTTTAAACAACTATAGTAATAATAGGATTATATGTGTGTTAATTTATGCTACCTCATTCCACAAAGGATTTGAGGTGGTTTTCGGAAGCATGGAACACTACACAAATAAAATGATAAGATAGGAACAGAAAATAAGAAATCAGGAACCATTGAAAATATATGGTGGGTGGTTAGGACCGGGGAAAATAGTACCTAATTAATACATAAACCATTAAGGACCCGTATTGTTATAATGCAATAACAAAAATGACTCTAGGCTTCCCGGCAACCAGAATGAAAAGGGAGGCATGATGGAGGTGGTTAAAGAGGAGAAAATTTACTTATTACTCAAGCAGGTGAAGGGTTTCCTAACCCTTAGCTTCTTGTAGGGAGCACTGAGGAATGAAGGAAAGAATGTTGGCATTACCTTTATGGTAGATGTAATAATGGATTTCATCAGGCAGCTTCTCTAAGTGTCTCTTGATGGCAGCTGAGGCTGTGACATCAAGACACAACTCTGAAAGCAGTGCTACCAGGGTCCAGTGTGGTCTGACCGAATTCACAGACTCCAGGTCTGGCCTAATCTAAGGGTAATGTGGAGAGTACACTGCACAATTTCCCCATCTTTAAATGCCATTGCTTTAAATGCCATTGCTTTTGATAAGAGCTGCCCAGGAGTTTAGGACTTGTACTGTGGGTATTTTATTTTGAATTACACTGGATTCGTCTCCTTTTTGAGATCAAACTAGCAGAATGTCAGGTTGGCATCCTCTCATGGAGATAGAGAAGCCTAAGCAGACTCACAGCACACTGCATTATGGATATGGACTGCAGGTATTATCTTCTACTTTGAACGATGGCAAGGTTAGAAAATATTCATTACTTTTTTCTTTTTAAAGATTGTATTTGAGAGAGAGAGTGAGTGATAGCAAGAGAGAGCACAAGCAGGAAGAGACAGAGAAGCATGGGGCTCACTCAGCAGGGAGGTCCATGAGGGGCTGGATCCCAGGACCCTGAGATCATGACCTGAGCCAAAGTTGGACGCTTAACTGACTGATCCAGGTGCCCCAAATGTTCATTACTCTTAGTGTGATTTTCAGTAAGTCGGAGCGAGGACTTTACATTAGAGGCTAGAATTGCCAGCCTAAGTTAAGAGTGGAAAGAAAAAAAACCCCACAAACTCAACTGTCTATATAGTATACTTTTTTTTTTTAAGATTTTATTTATTTATTTCACAGAGGGAGAGAGATCACAAGGAGGNCCCCACAAACTCAACTGTCTATATAGTATACTTTTTTTTTTTTAAGATTTTATTTATTTATTTCACAGAGGGAGAGAGATCACAAGGAGGCAGAGAGACAGGCAGAGAGAGAGGGGGAAGCAGGCTCCCCGCTGAGCAGGGAACCCAATGCCGGCCTCGATCCCAGGACCCTGAGATCATGACCTGAGCCGAAAGCAGAGGCTTTAACCCACTGAGCCACCCAGGCGCCCTATATAGTACACTTTGAATTTCTGAGAGCTGTAAATTAAAGATGAACCCTGGAGACCCAGAAGTTGATCTGAGTATGATGTACTGTGAATTTTTTAACCCTGGACTTTGTTGCTTTTCCTATTTTTTGGACTAGTATGTGTTACATGATTCTGGAAATCTCTGTAGTTGTTAGAGCCATGTTACTTCAGTTCAGTGCTATCCAAGTGAAGTGAATGGTTGCAGGTGAGTGTCAGTGTTGATCCCGCAGCACTCCTGAGTCCCAAGTTTCTGAGCCATTGTCTGCAGCCAGGAGCAACCTTATCCATTTTGCCTCAGTGGTCCGTTTAAGTGTTACTATTTTTTATGTATGCCATGACCTGGAAATATTGGGCCGTGTACATTTGGATGTTTATCCAAAGTGAAATGTTGCTTTAAAGTTCTTTATTTACAGAATCTTGATATTACCAGACAGAAAAGTATAGTTATTTGGAGAAGTGATTTCCTCTTAAAGCATAAGTTCATTTCTCCTTTTACTTGTGTAGCTTTCTGAGATGAAAAATAGAAGATTCTGAGATTTTTCACTGTGGGAATGGAAGGTTACAGACAAGCAATGGAGAAGACTAGGATGATTTATGTGATAATGGATTAGGGTTATAGGAATCAGTATGAATTTGTTTAGTTTAATATAGATCTGGATGGTTATGTATGGGAAGTATTTTTAGAAATGTATATATACATGGGTTGATGGGCCTACATGCATTACCTAGCTCTGTGACCTGAGAGGGCCTAGAAGCATAGCAACAAGCACACTAAGCACCCACGTCTTGATTTCTAATATCATTCTCCAAAGGTAACCAGGGCTCTTTACAGAAGTGGCTGATTCTAGGATATGTAAGATGAGCCTGAAGCATCTTATAGTACCTGAAAGCCAGGAAGTGCTCAAAAAACAAAGCAAAATCCACAAAAAACCCTCCTCCACAATGTTTGGGGTATGTCAAAGGGTCACAGGAGCCAACTGAAAGAGTTCCCAATGGCCAACAAAATAAATAAGATAGTATTGGATTATAAGGCAGAGTATAAAATGAATACCCATTGGTCCATACTGTCATAAATAAATGATTGAACAAATAAGTAAATGTGGGAGAATAGACAAATCTCCTGTGCAGAAGAATTCCAAGTAATTTATGGAGATAGATACTTTGTCCTCAAGGAAGTACAGTATAATTCCCTTCTCCTTAAGTGTGGATTGTGCTTGATGACTTCCAAGAATGCAGTATGGAAAAGGGGGAAAGAAGGTAAACTTTACAGTGGAGAAAGCTGACAAATACTACCTCATCTAAGTGACCAAGGTTAATATCAAAAGTGATAAATCATACTGTGATACTATATATTCTTTTTTTAAAGATTTTATTTATTTATTTGAGAGAGAATGAGAGGGAGGAGGGGAGGTTCAGAGGGAGGAGCCGACTTTCCGCTGAGTAGGGAGCCTGATATGGGACTCGATCCCAGGACTCCAGGATCATGACCCGAGCCGAAGGCAGTTGCTTAACCAACTGAGCCATCCAGGTGCCCAATACTATGTATTCTTGATATGATGTGATGAAATGGCACTTTACTTATGTGGTCTTCCTTCCAAAAAACTCATAACTGTGAGAAAAATATCAGACAAATCCGAATTGAGGAACAGTCTACAAAATACCTGATCATAAGTCCGCAATACTATCAAGGTCTTTAAAAACAAAAGTAAGACAAACTTTCAGTCAGGAGGAGCCTAAGGAGACATGCTGCCTAAATATAATGTGGCATCCTAGAACAGAAAAATGGCAGTAGGTAAAAACTAATGAAACAGGAATAAAGTATGCACTTTGTATAGGCGGAATAATGTATCAATTCATTAATTGTGACAAATCTACCATACGAATGTAAGATGTTAATAATAGGTGAAACTGGATGTGGAGTATATGGGCACTCTCTGTACTGTTTTCACAGTTTTCCTATATCTCTAACATTATTCTAAAAAGTTTACTTTTAAAAAATTGGAGAAGACAGGGGTGCCTGGGTGGCTCAGTTGGTTGAGCACCTGACTTTTGGTTTTGGCCCAGGTTATGATCTCAGGGTTGTAGGATCAAGCCTTGTGTGGGGCTCTCCACTGAGTATGGAGTCTGCTTCTTTTCCTCCTTCTCCCTCTGCCCCTTCCCCCACTCATGCTCCCTTACTCACTCTCTCTATAAATCTTTAAAAAATAAATAAGAAAGAGAAGTCTCAAGATTTTATCTTACTGTTTAGACAAGACTTGGGTATTTTTTTTTTTTAAAGATTTTTATTTATTTATTTATTTGACAGAGAGAGAGAGATCACAAGTAGGCAGAGAGGCAGGCAGAGAGAGAGGAGGAAGCAGGCTC
>LNAC01000039.1:5650632-5683239 GCA_002007465.1 Ailurus styani
TTGGGTATTTTTGAGTATGGGGTTTCCAAGAGTTGTAGATACAAGTTAGCTACCCAGTATCAGCAAAACCATAAAATATAACCTCAAACTACCTATAGTTTTAAGGCAGATCTATGCCAGGGTGCCTGAGTGGCTCAGTCATTAAGCATCTTCCTTTGGCTCAGGTCATGATTCCAGAGTCCTGGGGTTGAGCCCCACATCAGGTTCCCTGCTCCGTGGGAAGCCTGCTTCTCCCTTCCCCTCTCCCCCTGCTTATGTTCCCTCTCTCACTGGGTCTCTGTCGAATAAATAAACTCTTTAAAAAAAAAAGGCAGATCTATGCCACAGCAAGTGTTAGAACTACGCTTCTAACTGCCAGCACCTGTGATCTTAAAATGCCCCCCCAAAAGTCTTTCTCATCTGTAAGTGCCATGAAATGGCAACACAGAAGTGATGCCTCCATCACTTCCTGATAGTAGCTCTTCTAATGTTATTTGATATATTTTTAATTCAATGTTTTAAGTATTTATTTAAACATATATTTGATGTTTTAAAAGAGCTATTCATGATAAAATGTAAAGAGAAGTTTTAATTCCAGAGCAGTGGAATACATGGGATTTGAAGGTTTCAATTTTGCCAGAATAGTCCATTTTTACAGTGAGCTTTACAAATTAAAGGAATTTGAAATTGTTTTCCTTATGTTAGCCTTTTTTAAAAAAATTTATTTATTTGAGTGAGAGAGATGGAAGGGACAGATGGAGAGGGAGAGGGGATCTCAAGCAGACTCCACACTTAGTCCAGAGACCTACAAGGGCCAAGAGATCATGACCTAAGCCGAAACCCAAGAGTTGACTGCTCAACCTACTGTGCCAACCAGGCGCCCCATATGTTAGCCCTTTTTAATTAAGTTATTCTATCTCCTCTAGTATTCTAGAGGAATACTTGTGAGGAACCTTTTGAGGATCTGAAAACCAACTTTATCTTTCTTTATTCAATATTTCAAACAAACAGAAAAATGTAGAGAATAATACAACAAATGCATGTTCTATATAACTACCACTCAGTACTCAGATTCTAACATTTTCTCATTTTTAAAACATAAAATATTAGATTCAATCTTAGTTACCTGTGTACTCCTTCTTCATTTCTAATCTTCATCTATGCCTTCCTAGAGGTAATCACTGTGGTCAATTTGCTTTTATTATTCCTATCACGTTTTATACTATTACTACATGTGTGAGTCTGTATGCCATTGGATGTTAACACCAACATTCCTTTATTCTAATGCTGATGGGTATTTGGTTTGTTGCCGCCGCCGCCTTCTTCTTCTTCTTCTTCTTCCTCCTCCTCCTCCTCTTCTTCTTCTTCTTCATTACAAACAACGCTTCAGTGAACATTTTTATTTATGTCTTCTTGTGCGCATGTATAAAATTTCTCTGGAGTACATAACTGGGAGTGGAATTGCTAGAATGTGGAGTATGCATGTCCTTGACTTTCCTAGATGTTGCCAAATTGCTGTTCACAATGGTTATTTCAGTTGATGTTGGTATGCATAGGAGTTCCCATTTTCCCATAGCCTCACTAAAACTTGGTATGGTCAGACTTCTTATTTGCTGCCAAATTATGGTCTGTTATTATTCTTTTAATTTGCATTTTTCTGGTTACTAATGAGCATCTTTGTAAATGTCAATTGGCTGTCGGGTTTTCTTTTCTGTATATTTCCTCTGAACTCTTTTGCCCATTTTCCTATTGGATTATCTTTTTTCTATTGATTTATAACTTATCTTTATAAATGCAAGATGATAATAATTTACTACTTACATGCCCTGCAGTGATCTCCCACCCTGTGGCTCATCTCTTTTGGTTTGGTTCTAGTGTCCTTTTTTCATAGGAATTGTAAATTTTATCCATAGTTTTCTTCATAGTTTGTGCCTATGTCTGGAAATACTTTTCCATCATGAGTTCAAGATATTTTTGGGTGGGGGGGGGTGCGCCTGGGTAGCTCAGTTGGTTAAACATCTGCCTTCAGCTCAGGTCCTGATCCCGGAGTCCCAGGATCAAGCCCCACATCTGGCTCTCTGCTCAGCAGGGAGTCTGTTTCTCCCTCTCCCTTTGCCCCTTCTCCTGCTCCTTCTCTCTCTCTCACTCATTTTCTCTCTCTCACTCTCTCTCAAATAAATAAATAAAATCTTAAAAAAATAATTTTCATATTGAAGTTGTAATCTGGAATAAAAAGCTTTCTCAGTGTATTGAATTTTTGTATTTCCATGGCTATTTTTCATATCTAGGATTTCTAATTAATATTTTTAATGTACTTTCCTGTGTTTTATTTTTGCTTGTTTCATAGTTTTGTTTTGTTTTTTTTAAAGATTTTATTTATTTATTTGACAGAGAAACAGAGATCACAAGTAGACAGAGAGGCAGGCAGAGAGAGAGGAGGAAGCAGGCTCCCTGCTGAGCAGAGAGCCCGATATGGGCCTCGATCCCAAGACCCTGAGATCATGACCTGAGCCGAAGGCAGGGGCTTTAACCCACTGAGCCACCCAGGCGCCCTGTTTCATAGTTTTTTTAAATGAAAATATTGTTTTATTTTTCTGAAAGTTCTAAACATACTCATTTTGGAGTGGTAGTCACGCTGGTCTACAGAATTAATTTCATCTGGAGTGACTGTATTTGCTAATTGGTGATTTGTTGGCATTCTTTGTTAGCATGGGACTGGCTTCAGTTTTTTGGAATTGGAGTTTACCGAATCATTCTGAGTGGGAGGTATACTGTTTTGTTTGATTACCCTCTCTACCTAATGGGTCTTCTACCAGTCTCCCTAAATTCCCACTTTAGAACAAGTCCTTTTAAGCTTCTTGTTCCATAGTAACACTAAAAATCACTTATTTCCCATCCAGCTCACTCGTGCCTCCAGTCTCCTTTTTGCAAGGTGTGGAGGCATTCCCGCTCTGGCCTTTGTCAGTGAGTTTGGTTTTCTTCTGTCTCACAGGGAGTGCTTTCAGTCCTCTTAACAATGGCCAATGCCTGCTTCCAGACCTGTACTCCAGAAAGCAGGCGCAACTTAGCCCATCCCTTTTTGCAGGTAGTTGGTAGCCCATGACTAGGTCTTTTTTGTATCATTATATATACATATATATATATATATACACACACACATATACACGTACTAATTATATCATTACTTTGTGTTTGGAACAGCGGATGATGCCTGAACTGTGAATTCACTGTGCCATCTTGATTGAGGTCTGGATTTTGTCTTAATTTAGCTAGATNTATATATATATATATATACACACACACATATACACGTACTAATTATATCATTACTTTGTGTTTGGAACAGTGGATGATGCCTGGAACTGTGAATTCACTGTGCCATCTTGATTGAGGTCTGGATTTTGTCTTAATTTAGCTAGATTGTGAGCTTCTCCAGGAAGGGATAACTTCTTAGCAACAGCTTCAAACATGATGCCTGGCTGTGGGTGCCTGGTGGGTGTTTTTTAATGAAGGACGCCTGGGCATGTCTTCTTTATTTTAAAAAATTTTTAAAAAGATTTTATTTATTTGAGAGAGCATGACAGCACACAGCAGCGGCAGAGTTGTAGAGGGAGAGGAAGAGCAGGGCGCCTGACGTGGGACTCAATCCCAGGACCCCAGGTCATGACCTGAGCCAAAGGCAGACGCTTAACCAACTGAGCCACCCAGGCGCCCTGGGCATGTCTTCTTATTAGTGTTTCCAACCTCGATATTTAGTTTGAACTCCACCATAGTTATATATAACTTTGGCAAGTTGCCTAGGACCTCTAATCTCATTTTCCCCATTTTAAAATGAAGATGATACCTCACAGGATTGCCCAGAGGAGCTAATGACAATTCTGTGCAGGTACTTTCCATGGATTAGGAGACATTCCAGGAATGTTCTCCTTTCTTTCTGTCTCAACCCCACCCTCACTGGTGATTAACAAATTTTCTTGGCATTGGTTGTTGGATATTGTGTTCTATAAATGTCAGGTTAAAATGGTTTATAGTGTCCTAAGACTTTTATATTTTAGTGATTTTTTTTTTTGGCCTTCTTATTTCTACTACTGACAGATGTGCTAAATATACAGCTGTGATTGTGGATTTGTCTAGTTCTGTTAGTTTTATGTGTTTGTTTTTTATGACATCTATTTTTTGCTGTTGTTGAAATCTTCCATATAGGTTCATTTCTTAATCAGCATTATTGAGGTATAATTGATATGTAATAAACTATATGTTTAAAAAATGTAATTAGATGAGTTTTGTCATATGTATATACCAGTGAAACCATTACTACAGTCAAGCTAATGAACATAACCATCACCCTCAAAGGTATTTTTGTGCCCCTTGGTAATCCCTCTTCTAGCTCTTTCCATCCTCCAGGTAAACACTGATGTGCTTCCTGTCCCTATAGATTAATTTGTATTTTTTAGAATTCTGTATAAATGGAATCATACTTTATTTATTTTTTCGCTCTTCTTCACTGAATGTGATTACTTTGGTATTCATCCATATTGTTGTATTTATCAGGAATTCACTCCTATTTATGCTGCTGGGTTGTGTTCCATTATATGAATATACCTTAATTTGTTTATACAGTCACTTATTTCTGAACACTTAGATTCTTTCTAGTTTTTGACTATTAGAAATCAGCTATAAGTGTCTGTATGCAAGTTTTTGCATACTTGTTTTGCAAAACAAGTGTAATGGCTGGGTCATACGGTTGGGGTCGTTTAACTTAAAAAAAAAATTCCTAAACTGATTTCCAAAGTGATTGAACAAGTTTATATTCCTAATAGGAGTGTGTAACATTTCCAGTTGCTCTATGTCCTCCCCAGCACTTGTATGATTAGTCCTTTTCATTTTTGCCATTCTGCTACACTTGATCTTAGCCAGAAGGCCGAGAAGTGATCATTTTAGCCATTCTAATAGGTGTGTGTGGTTTTATCATTTTTTTAAAATTTACATTTCCCTTATGACTAATGATGTTGAGTGTCTTTTCATATGCATATTTTCCATTTATGTATCTTTTTTGTCAAGTGATTTTTCAGATCTTTTACCAATTTTTTATTTGGGTTGCATCCTTTTTTTTGAGTTTTAAGAATTCTTGATATAATCTAGATATAAGTTCTTTATTAGATACATAATTTGCAGATCTTTCTGCCCAGTTTGTGGCTTGTCTTTTCATCTGCTTAACAGTGTCTTTCCATATCAGATAAAGGGCTAATATCCAAAATCTACAAAGAACTTAATAAAATTCAACACCCAAAGAACAAATAATCCAATCAAAGAAATGGGCAGAAGACACGAACAGACATTTTTCCGAAGAAGACATTCAAATAGCCAACAGACACATGAAAATATGTTCAACATCACTCAGCATCAGGGAAATACAAATCAAAACCACAATGAGATACCACCTCACACCAGTCAGAATGGCTAAAACTGACAAGTCAGGAAATGACAGATGTCAGGATGCAGAGAAAGGGAACCCTCATATACTGGTGGTGGGAATGCAAGCTGGTGCAGCCACCCTGGAAAACAATATGGAGGTTCCTCAGAAGTTTGAAAATAGAGCTACCCTATGACTCAGCAATTGCACTAGGGGATATTTACCCCAAAGATACAAATGTAGTGATCCGAACGGGGATGTGCACCCCAATGTTTATAGCAGCAATGTCTACAATAGCCAAACTATGGAAAGAGTCCAGAATCCCATCGACAGATGAATGGATGAAGAAGATGTGGTATGTATATATATATATATATATGTATATATATATATATACACACACACACACACACACACACACACACAATGGAATGCTACTCAGTCATCAAAAAAAAAAAAAGAAAGAAATCTTGCCATTTGCAATGACGTGGCTGGAACTAGAGGGTGTTATGTTAAGTGAAATAAGTCCATTAGAGAAAGACAATTATTGTATGATCTCATATGTGGAATTTAAGAAACAAGACAGAGAATCATAGGGGAAGAGAGGAAAAAGTAAAACAAGATGAAATCAAAGAGGGAGACAAACCATAAGAGACTCTTGAGGTTAGGAAAGAAACTGAGGGTTGCTGGAAGGGAGGGGTTTGGGGTGAGGAGGTAACTGGGTGATGGACATTAAGGAGGGCACATAATGTAATGAGCACTGGGTATTATGTAAGACTGATGAACCACTGACCTCTGCCTCTGAAACCAATAATATATTATATGGTAATTGAATTTAAATAAATAAATTTTTAAAAAGTGTCTTTCAAAGAGAAGTTCTTACTTTTGATGACATTTTCTTTATGAATTGTTTTTAATATTATATTTAAGAAATCTTTGCCTAACTCAAGGTCACAAAGATTTCCTCCAATGTTTTCTTCTAGAAGTTTCATAGTTTTCAGTTTCACGTTTAAGTTTTATCTATTTTGAGGTAATTTTTAAATATAGTATAAAGTAGGAATCAAATGTTTTTGCTTCCTGTATTACTGAAGCTCTGTTATTGAGCATATATAAGTTTATCATTGTTTTATCTTCCTGAGGCACTGACACTTTTTTCATTATAAAATATCCGTCTTTGTTTCTAGCATTACTTCTCTTTTTAGTCTGTTTTGTCTAAACCCAGTAAAGCCAATCCAGCCTTCTTAGGGTTATTTACATGGTGCATTTTTTCCCATCTTTTTATTTTCCGTTGATTTGTGTATTTGTATTTAAGAGCATCTCTTTATTTTATTTTACTTTTTTAAAGATTTTTATTTATTTATTTGACAGAGAGAGCACAAGCAGAGGGAGCAGCAGGCAGAGGGAGAGGGAGAAGCAAACTCCCCACTCAGTAGGGAGCCCATTGTGGGACTCGATCCCAGGACCCTGGGTTCATGACCTGAGCTGAAGGCAACCACTTAACTGACTGAGCCACGCAGGTGTCCCTAAAAGTATCTCTTTAAACAGGATATAATTGGTTTTTTTAATCTAGTCAGATAATCTCTGCCATTTGATTAGAGTCTTTTGTCTACTTTTATTTAACATAATTACTGATATGGTCATATTTAGGTCTGACATTTTGCTATTGGTTTTCTGTTTGTCTCCTCTGTTTTTTGTTCTTCTGTTCCTTCTCTCCTGCCTTCCTTTGCATTAATCAAAGAATTTTAGTAATCTATTTTAATTTCTCTGTTGGCCATTTAGCTATATCTCTTTGCATTATTTTTTTAATGCTTTCTCTGGAGATTATAATATGCACCTTTAAGCTACCCAAATGTATCTTAAGTTACTACAGAATTGCATCAGGTGAAATATGGGAAACTTGCAATAAATAGGATATAACATTTATCTCTATTTTTAGTGCCGTTATCATATACTATATCTATATACAGTGTTATAATTTGCTTTAAACAGTCCCATAAGTTTTTGTAAAGAAATTATGCAGAAAAGCATGTGTATGTGTATTTCATTCCTTCCTTTGCACCCAGGTTGCCAGCGGGTATCATTTCCCTTCATCCTGAACACTTTCTTTAATATTTCTTGTAGGGGAAGCCTCCTTGTGACAAGTTCTCTGTTTTTATTATCTAAAATGTTCTTATTTTGTCTTCATTTTTTGAAGGATAGTTTAACTGGATATAGAATCCATGGTTGACAGTTTTTTGTCTTTTAGCACATTGAATATGACAGTTCCAATGTCTTCTGCCCTCCATTATTTCTTATGAGTCACCCGCTGATAATGGTATCACTGTTTTCCTTGGTTATAATAGGTAATTTTTTTCTTTTGCTGCTTTCAAAATTTTCTCTTTATCTTTGGCATTGTGACGTTTCTGATGTGCCTAGGAGTGTTTGCTTAAGAAGGTTCTTTGAGCATCTTAGATCTGTAAATTAACGTTTTTCACAAAATTTGTGATTTTTTTGGTCTGTTAATTATTTCTTCATATATGTTTTCTGTTCCTTTCTCTTTTTCTCTTCTAGGATTTCACATGTACGTATGTTGGGCCTTTTAATTTTTGTCTGACAGATCTCTAAGACTGTCCATTCTTATTTAATATCTTATTTAATATTTTTCTCTCTCTTCTTGATATTGGCTATTTCCTGTCTTCAGATTTCCATATTCTTTTTTTTTTTTAAGATCTTATTTATTTATCAGAGAGAGAGAGAGCACAAACAGGGGGACCAGCATGCAGAGGGAGAAGCAGGCTCTCACTTGGCAAGGAGCCCGATGCAGGACTTGATCCCAGAACCCTGAGATCATGACCTGAGCAAAAAGCAGATGCTTAACAAACTGGTGTCCACCCAGGTGTCCCCAGATTTCCATATTCTTTTTTATCTTTTGTTATCCATCTGCTAGTGAACCTATGAATGCATTTTTCAGTTACTGTGCTTTTCACCCCTAGAGTTTCTTTTTCTTTTGTAGTTTCCATTTCACTGTTGAGATTCCCTATCTGCACACTAAGTAAGACTATACTTTACATTTAATTATCTGAAAATGTTATCCTTCTAGACTTCTAACATGTTTATAGTAAACGTTTTGAAATCTTTGCTAAATGCAATGACTAGCCCATTCAGGGTCAACTAATATTACTTATTTCTTTGAAAGTCTAATTATCTTAGGTTGAAACATGGATATTGTAGATAATATTTTGAAGTAAGTCTCTGATTCTGTTGTGTTCTTCCAAGGATTATTGAGTTTTTGTTCCTAGTAGGCAGTTAGCTTGCGTGGACTCAAACTGCAAACTCTGTCAGTCTGTGATGTGCAGCAGCTGATAATCTCTGTCCGGTTCTTACAGCTTCTAGCTGCTGCTTTTCTTTTTCTCTAGCTGCTACTTTTCTTTAGTCTGGCCTCTAACTAGTTTATCCAGCGCCTGTATAGTTTGTTGATTCTCAAAAAAAGCCCACAGACTTAGAATATTTAATGCTTTCAGTTTCAGCTTTTCAAGAGTAAACTCTCCTCCACCTTCTGACTGTTTTAGACATTATCCATGTGTTTAAATACTTCCCCCCCACACACACGCTATAATTGTTCTCTCCAGGAGGGTTTGCTTGGCCACTTTACTCTGATGCTATTAATAGAAGCTGATGGCAAATAATTTTTTTAAGGATTTACTTATTTTAGAGAGTGTGCACATGCGAGTGGGGGGAGAGGCAGAGCAAACGAGGGAGAGTCTTTAGCAGACTCCCTGCTGAGCATAGAGCACAACATAGGGCTCAGTCTCACAACCCTGAGATCATGAGCCCAGATGAAATCAAGAGTTGGCTTAAATCAAGGTGGCTCAACTGAGCCACCTAAGTGTCCCAAAGGCAAATAATTTAAAAACCACTCCTCATTGGAAATATAACTACCAAATAAATTTAGGGTGGCAATGAAATGGTGTAGTCAAGTACAGTCTACTCATTCCTGACTTTTTATATAGTTGCCAGACAGCTCTATGCCCCAAGAGTCATGGGGCTTTGTTAAATAATATTTTGTATTTTAATCTCCGTTTCGAATAGTATTGTTGCATTTTATTTGAAGCTATTAGACCAATGTTGAAATATTACAGAGCACAGATGTCTTGAAAGAGGCCAAGATCAAGTAGAAATGGGGGTTGGAGCCAACAAAAAAGGGCAAAAGAATATCAATGTTAAACTAACTATAGTAGTTCTTCCCTTTGAGTATTTTCTTTTTTTTTTTAAAGATTTTATTTATTCATCTGACACAGAGAGAGAGATCACAAGTAGGCAGAGAGGCAGGCAGAGAGAAAGGAGGAAGCAGGCTCCCTGCCAAGCAGAGAGCCCGATGCGGGCCTCGATCCCAGGACCCTGAGATCATGACCTGAGCCGAAGGCAGAGGCTTTAACCCACTGAGCCACCCAGGCGTCCCCTTTGAGTATTTTCGATTGTAAACATTGCCCTTGCAATCATTTACGCCTGCATAATTATAATACCTTTATCTTACTTAATATGCAGGAAGACCTTTTTAAATTTTTTAAATATTTTATTCATTTACTTGAGAGAGCAAGAGCATGAGGGGGGAGGGCAGGGAGGGGAGAGGACACAGGGCTCAATCCCTGAGCTGAAGACAGACACTTAACTGACTGAGCCACCCAGGTGCCCCTGCAGGAAAATCTTCTTATATATTAAACTTAACACTTCCTTTGAGTGATGTGCATTCTCCTTTGGCCATATACCGAGAGCTGAGGATTGATTCTTGGTATGGAGCAGGAAACAAAGGATCTGAATGGGAAAATTGGAAAGCTTCCTGGTATTTTTGAAAAAGATTCCCCAACATGGACTTTCTTGGATGTCTCTCTCTATAATATCACACACACATATATACAAACACATTCTAAAGACTTTATTATATATTTTTTGACATCTGTATCTCCTAAGGCACTTATCCCATTCTATGTGGTGTTCTGATTGGACTTCTGTTTGCATATATGTTACTAGATTGAAATTATTGGAAGGTAGAGAAATCTCTTAGTTGTTTTTATATTCTCAACAGCCTAGGATAGTGCCTTGAAGGTAATAGACACTTTTAATAGAAAGGGAGAGAATGTTGTTATTCCATAATTTAAATACCACCTCTTCCACTGAAAAAAATTTGCTTTCTCAACAATAATAGGAAACCCTGTGCAGGTGTTTGGTTGAATTCCATCGAGGGGCTGGGCCAGTTTGGATTTTATTTATTTATTTATTTATTTATTTATTTATTTATTTATTTATTTATATGTTGTGCTCTGTTATGTTATGTTGTGTTATGTTACGTTGGTCACCATACAGTACTTCATTAGTTTTTGGTGTAGTGTTCCATGATTCACTGTTTGCACATTTTTTGAATGAAAATTTCACCATGCTGGGTATAGTGACTATGTATTTCAGTTTCTCAGTTGTTAAATGAACTTAGTAAGAGTATCTACCTACAGAGTTTTGGGGATTAAATGAGATAATCTCTGAGTATACAAATATATTACCTCAAAATTTTATTGAGTTTTTATTAATAATAATCACATACTTGGCAAGGGTGAAAGGCAATAGCAGTCTTTTACTTTTATGATGTGTATCATAACCCGTAAGACCTTGCATTCTCTGGGTTGCCATGTTAAAACTTCATAAAAGCTAGAAATTTTATGAGTTAACAATGGCAAGTAAATTATTCATTTAAGGATTAACTTTTTCTTGAATTTGATCAGAAGATGTACCTAACCCAATCTGTTGCTGATTATTATCATACCAGAATGTGCTGTTAGGATTTTAGCCAAGGCACTAAGGTACAATAGTGTGAAATTCAAAAGTGACCTATTTTAAGAACAAGTTAGAGGCTCTAAAAGCCGTAAGAAGGACACTTACAGGTGAAGGAAGAACATTTTGTGAGGATTCTTTCAGAAAATGACGCTGTGGCTTCTTCCTACCACGTGGGAGAAGTAGGGGTACATGCTCTCTCACTTGATATTTAGTGAGGGGAACTTGAAAGGGACCATTTTAGAGATTTATTTATTTATTTTTTTAAGATTTTATTTATTTATTTCACAGAGGGAGAGAGATCACAAGGGGGCAGAGAGGCAGGCAGAGAGAGAGAGGGGGAAGCAGGCTCCCCGCTGAGCAGGGAGCCCGATGCGGACCTCGATCCCAGGACCCTGAGATCATGACCTGAGCTGAAAGCAGAGGCTTTAACCCACTGAGCCACCCAGGCGCCCCATTTTAGAGATTTAAAGAGTTCTCTTCAGTTAGGTGGCACAGAGGACTAGGGTCTGAATCCCCTGAGAAATCCAACAAGAAGAGAACTATAGCTAGGTAACTGCTCCCATAGGCAAAGCTATCCAAGAGGTGGTTGTGTCGGAATTTGTCTACACTCCTACATTTGTCAGGGCAAAGCAATGTGAATATTTCCTGTACATCAGAGGCAGGCCTAGTGGAGGAGAGGGGCAGTCTGGAGCTGCTTTGATTCCTGCCCAGAAACACTGCCTATAAGGACAGTGAAGCTCTAACAGTTGGTCTTTTTTTTTTTTTTTTTTTTAAGATTTTATTTATTTATTTGACACACAGAGAGAGAAATCACAAGTAGGCAGAGAGACAGGCAGAGAGAGAGGAGAGAGGAGGAAGCAGGCTCCCTGCCGAGCGGAGAGCTGGATGCGGGCCTCAATCCCAGGACCCTGAGATCATGACCTGAGCTGAAAGCAGAAGCTTTAACCCACTGAGCCACCCAGGCACCCAACAGTTGGTCTTTTAAGTGACAGCAAGAAAGCCAGGAGGAAAATGAATTATCCTTGTCAGTGGAGCTACAGTCAGAAGGTCTCTGAGGTGAGACTCTGAAGAACCCACAAAAGTGCATCTGAGAAAAAAGAGTCAGCTTCAGACATGATCAGACAGGTCTTTTGGCAGGACCACTTACAATGGAATCTGCCTTCCTTGTCCCAGCTTCTCTCCTTCCCATACCTACTTTAGAGAGTATGGCCGTTAGGGAAGGGGAGAAGAGGTCAGGAAAAGAGACAAAGCTGGGGTTGGGAAAAAAGGTAGGTGTTAGATCCTCTTTCAAGATCAGCAAACTCGGGGGAGTGAATTGCCTAAAGATATATATTAGTTATAGGGTCAAGAGATTTGGACCTAAATCTGTTTGTTGTTTAGCCCATATGCACTTAGGTCCCATTCGTTTTTTATACTTTTTAAGAACTTATAGACTTAATATCTTAATGAGATCACTCATTTCTTTGGCAGAAAATTACTCTAATTTGTATTATTAATTTTTTTTTGGTTCCCTTTTGTTTTAGTTTTTACAGAGTCAGGACAGAAAATTATGACTTCTGTTTCTTAAGGGTTGTGTGTGTGTGTGTGTGTGTGTGTGTGTGTGTGAAGATAACATACTTTCAGAAAAAAAGGAAAAAAATGTGTGGTTTCATAGAGCGATACCCAGGAACTATTATCCAGGTCAACAAATAGACTACCTGCATATGTCTTGATTCCCTTAGCACAAGAACTAAGCCCAGACTCTAGGCAGATGTTCAGTTCTTAATTACTGGGTCCGAATGATTATAATTCTATTTCTTCCCCCTCAGCTTTAACCACTATCCTGACTTCCAGTGGTCACCATTTCTTCAGTTTGACCACCTAGGCATGCATTCCTAAATATATCTCATTTTTTAAAAAAAAAAAAAAAGTTCTTTTTTGATGTTCTTTCCATAGACTAGAAGTCGCTTAAAACCATAGATAACAAGCTAGATATTAATAGTGTTGTGTCATAGAAGAATGATTTGATTAAGAATACAAACTTTTCAAGCATTCAATTAAACACAAATAATTGCTGTGCTAGCTATAGTTAGTACTGGCAAGTCCTTTGAGCTGTGATTCAGATTTGCTTCTAATTTATTCCAACTTCCTCCCATTCCAAAAAGTAATAGCTTTTTTGCACTAATATTGTTCTAAATATGTATTATATCATGGGGAGTAAGTACAAATGCCATTTGCCATGTCATAATGTCCCTTTTGTCCCTCTTTTACAGCATGGGTAAGTTCTCTGTCCATGGGGATGATTTTCTTTTGCTGCCCAATAGCCAGTGTCTTCACAGACATGTTTGGTTGTCGGAAGACAGCTGTTGTGGGTGCTGCTGTTGGATTCATTGGACTCATGTCCAGTTCTTTTGTAAGGTAAGGACTTGGTTCTTCATGCTGCTTTTCAAGAACTGTTAGATACCGTAGAGTTGTTCCTTCAGAAACTTTGCTGTTTACAAGGAAAAATCCTCCTTTTCATTGCATAAGCTTTAGGCAGTATGACTTAAACAGTGTTATCCAGAGCAGCAAGTCAGAGCTTCATAATTTGAAAGCTTTTGCTTGCAGTGCTCTCATATTTTTCATTCATTTGTGTTTTTAACGCACTGATCAGAAGCTACGAAGCTTTCAGAGGAGCAAGGGGAAATGTGATATAGATTCCAGGTGTCGAACCCACTTTCCTATAGTTCAGGTTCTGCCTTCTCAGGAAAGCCTTCTCTAGTAACTCCAGGTCACATCAATATTCCTGCTCGGAATCCTTTTTACACACATGATTGTTACTTACTGACTTACACTGCACCTCAGTTGTCAGACTTCAGCAGTTGGAATGAGCTGTTACTGAGGTGAAAATTTAGAAGTAAAAGAGGCTCAGGAGCAGTGAAAATGCCATCGTTTATGCTGATGTGCTGTACTCTGTAGGGGAGATAGGAAGCTAATGTCACCTAGCATTTGCTATTTAAAATAGTGTGCAAGAAAGTGTTTCCGATTTATATCCATGGCTCTCTGGTTTTCCAACTGACAGCTTTACAACACTGTGGAATGATTGTTCAGATAGAGATGTTCGCGATGATTTTGTTGTCTGTACTATTTTTAGTATATGCTTTGAAAAAGGCAGAGAAATGTACAAGCTAGGTTTTTTCCCTAAAAATTGTTAAATAAAAATAAATTCGCCCTTAAGAAATAAGTTGCAGTTATCTGGAAAACTGCAGTTATGTGGAAAAACTGAGGCAGAATGAATAAAGTATTCTTTATATTTTGTCCTATATTATTTTTTGTTTCACTAAGCAGGTTATGAGGAGGGCATTTGCACATTTTTAGTATTTTTTTTTTTCACGAAGTACCTGGAACATCTGGCTGCTAAAATAGATGTTAGGAATAGAGCGAAGATTCAGGAAAGGGTGATCAGAGCGAGGTGAAACTAATTTGCGGAAGCTCAGGGGTGACTCTTGAGCCTGTTTTGGAGGTCGTGCTAGCTGTGGGTGACTAGAGGGGGAAGGGCATCCTGGAGAGAGGACTGCCAGCACGCCTTGATTTGATCAGATTCTAGAGTTCCTTATAATTACCTTAGCATATTGCTAGACTAGTAGTATTGTTCAAAATTTAATTATTAACCAACTTTATCTGTGTTGGTTTCTAATAAATAATTTGCCTTTACTTCTGATATATAGCCTTTTGAATGGACTTTTCAAAAGGAAACTTCAGTTTTCTTTTACTCCTTACCTTAATTGTTTCAAAGAATGTAATAATATGATTCTTTACATTCATAAGAGATGTGTGATTAAGTTATTTTTGGTTAAACTATAAAATTCTTAATCCTTTATTATCCTTTTGAGGTCTGCGTGGCCCTAAAACTTACAAGGTGGGATCACTAATGACACATTCACTTAGTCTTTCCACAGTCAGAATATAATTTCTTGTGATCTTGCACAACACTGAGAACAGTGCTGTACAGGGCGAAGGTTGGTCTGCAGCCCTTAGGCCAACAAAAATGAGGTTCTCTGTGCAAATGTTTCTGACATAACTTTGGGGAGAAAATTTCAAATGCAGCTCTTCCTTTGAATAGATTGCTTAGTAAGTGCCTGGGAAATCTCAATAAAATCATGAATTTCCATTGTAAAATGATACTTTTTCAAAACTTTTATCGAGATGAGGTTTTTTGATAGGTAGGTTAATCACTGTGCCAGTGTTACTGAAGCCATGGGAAGAAGAAGAGGAACAAAATCACAGATGGCCTTCCTGGTCATTTTTCACATACTCGAGGCATTTTATTATCCATTCAGGCTGAACTGAAATATTTTTAGTGTCAAATTCTTGATATATTAAGTTTTCCACCTCTTTTTGGTAAATCTTTATTTGTATAAAATATTTTGATGAATTAAAACCCGCTTTCCTATGAGGTTTTATTCTACCAGGCCCTCGATACAAGTAATGAAAGCACTCTTCATCTTTTTCATCTTTACACAGCTCCATCGAGCCTCTGTACCTTACCTATGGAATCATATTTGCCTGTGGCTGCTCCTTTGCCTACCAGCCTTCCCTGGTGATTTTGGGACACTATTTCAAGAAGCGCCTCGGACTGGTCAATGGCATTGTCACCGCCAGCAGCAGCATCTTCACAATTTTGCTGCCTTTCCTCTTAAGGGTTCTGACTGACAGCGTGGGCCTCTTCTACACACTGAGGGTCCTCTGCATCTTCATGTTTGTTCTCTTTCTGGCTAGCTTTACTTACCGACCTCTTTTTCCAAATGCCAAAGATAAAGAGAGTGGAACCAAAGGAGGCAACAGATTCTCCCTCTTTTCCAGGAGGAAGTGTAGTCCTCCAAAAAAATTTTTCAATTTTGCCATCTTCAAGGTGACAGCTTACGCAGTTTGGGCAGTTGGAATACCACTTGCACTTTTTGGATACTTTGTGCCTTATGTTCACTTGGTGAGTATGCTTCTTTGGCTTTGCTGGTAATGGATATTATTATTTCATACTGGGAAAGTTCTTAGAAGAGCAAGATAGATCACATTGAAGTGGCCTTGAACATTATCTTGGCTGTAATTCACGGACTCTTGAAATTCAGGGTCCCTTAAGACAAGATCAGCACATCCATCAAGTCATTAAATAAAGGGTATGCTTCGTGGTGTGCTTTGGTTCTTTAAAAATTGCCAGACCTAAATGAACAGAAACAACTTTTGAAAATTTAAGAAAAAAAAGGAAGGCTAAAATACTAGAAAAATGTCCTCAGTACAGAAACTTTTAATAGGTCACATTTTCTTTAAGTTTACAAATCATAATCAGGGACAAAGATGGTGCAATGATTTGCCAACATCAGTAAATTATTTTTTGATAAAAGGGTATAGAAATTAGGGAAACTGTAAATGCCAATGGCCTTGACATAAAGAAGCATTACATCTACTTGTGGAATACTTCTGGGAAAATGGGAGTTCTTTTCAAAGGATTATTGAAGTGAGAGAAATGTTAGCAAATTCCAAATGTGGGGAGAATAAGATTTCACAGGAAATTAAGAATTCAAGGGCTCAAGCAATTTATATTGTTTACTTCTATCTCAGAGGCAAATTTAAGCCTCTTGATACTGATACAAGAATTAGCAGTATCTGAAGTATTTGCCCCTGGCAAAATTTGCTCAAAGTGCTTATTATGTTTCTTCCTTTTTTCTTACTGTTGTGGCTAAAAATGTATTTACAGTTCAGCATGGTTGAAAAATGATGCTAGGATACACTTTTATCTATATACTATGTGTATGAACTTGAATCTCTTCTAGCTTTTAGTCTACTTTTCGACATTCATGCAATTTTTCTTTAAAGTTTTGGTGGAAGTTGGTAACAGCTCAGGGAACTCTGGGCTCAAGGAGTTAGCTAGGAAACTATGTCATCAACTCTTTGTGGGTTCCTATGCTGAATTCAGAAAGGAATTAAGTCAGGGAAACAGGAAGAGAAATGATAAGCAGTCCTGGATGTAAGAATAATTTTGACTTCTCAATTCCTCTTATTCTCATTTTGCCACAAGTATTGAAGAAGCCACTGGGATGACCAATGGGAGGCAGGGAGATGGACTAGTTTTTAGTACTCTGAGTCACTTGGCATTTTGCAGAGACTGAGGTACTAGGTACCTCACTTGGTGAGTATGCTTCTTTGGCTTTGCTGGTAATGGAATCATCATTTCATACTGGAAATATGTGACCCCTGTCGCATCTGCAGTATGCGACTACATCTTGACCTGACAGTCCATTTTCTCACTTTTAGGAAGGCATATCTAAACCATCTGAAGCTATTTTTTGTTAGAATATAGATCCGTTGTGGAAGGGTCTCCTTTATCAACTATCTTTTCTGTAGCTTCTATGGTTAAAACATTTGTGGTGTCCTTCTCAAAGATGAGAAGATTTTTAAAAAAATTCTTTCTTTGGTACTACAAAGTGAGCACATGCAGAGAACTCAGTATCTCAGGTTTGTTAATACCAGACATTTACCTAAGGACAAGTGGTAGGTGACAGTGTAGTTAGTTCTGGTAACATATTTATAATTTGCAATGTAATTTCACATATTTTATTTCATCTGGCCTGCACCAAAAAAACCTGTGAAGTAGGCAAAATAAACAACATTAGCTCACATTGAGCAGGCTGAAAAACAGATCCGTCACCAGCAAAGATGTTAAGTGACTTCCGTTCCCATTCAGAGATGTTAAGTGAAATGGGTATGCCTAAGGAAATTTAATAAATATGTTATTGGTCGTCATCTTCTTAAAGTAAATCAAATTTCATAATCAGGGATGAGTTAGACAGTATAATAAATATTATTGTCATCAGGAGGCTGTAAATCAAATAGTACACAGAACAATAAGGTCTCTGTTAACTCTGATAACAAACCAGGTCTTTTTTCTGCTTTCCCTCTTTCAGGCATGTTTTCTTACAAATGTGTTGCTATTTTTCATTTGTGATTTTCTCTTTGTCAAACTGGTGTAGCACTAAAAGCCACTTCGGAGAGGAAACACCAGACAGTTAAATGCCACGTGGGCTGTTTAAATCTCGTGTATCATGGGTGTGTGGAGCTTGTCACTGTGTTGTAAATTAAGGTTTGGATTGTGGATACTTACTTAATCCAGGCTTCATGGATCCAGGCTTCCCCTTAGAGGAGGAAAAGGGGCCTCCCGTCATCTTTCCAAACACAAGTAGATGATGATCAGTTTGTATTAAACCCTTTATTGGGTGTTGGAGGGAATACACATGGGAGGTATAAGAAACTGTCGAAGGAGCATAAAATCTAGTAAATGTAGTCATAAAAGCTGTTACCGTTGGTAATTTTTACATATACTGTCTTATTTAATCTTCACAGCAATGGAGTACTTGTGATGTAACATCTTCATTTCACTGATGAAAAGACTGAGGCACTGAGAGATTTAAAAACTTGCCCAGGGTCACAGAAATAGTGATTGGTAATTACTGGTGTGGCATTTTTCTTCCAGAGGCAGTGTTGTATCTTGGTAAAGGTAAGGGCTCTGCAGTAAGACACATCTGGGTTTTGTCCCTGACTGGTTGCATGACCTTAATAACATCTTTGAGAATCAGTTTCTTCATCTATAAAATAGGAATAAACCCAATTTTGTAGAATTGGTATAAGGATTAGAGAAAAATGAGAGTAAACCATCTTTCCAGGTCTGATATAAAAATGAGACTTATTTTAATTTAAAGACCATATGCTTGCCAATTGAGTGGTTTTTAAGTGAGGGCTATAAAAGAGTCAAAGGAGAAAGATGATAACCATTTTGGAAAAGTGGTTAGTAAAAGCTTCACAGGATTGGACTTGGGCCTTGAGTATGAGATTTGGTGTTAAATTCAGATTCTTACTTAATTTTTTTCATAATAATAATAATAAAAAAATGAAAAAAATTCTAAGACTTTTATTTGTTAGACTATACATGATGATTTGAGAGAGAATATGTATGCTTTGTGTCAGTCTTGCTCTTAAAGCAGGGTTGGAGGTCTTATCTTTTCATAGTTGACTTCTAAAGATGAAGAATCATATTGCTTCTTGAAAGCTGTCAAATAATCTGTCTTTAAGGCCTACCCACTTATAATCTCCTTTGTGAGGGTACAAATCTTACAGATCAATTTGCCTTACTTTCTAAATAACCATTGTTAGTGGCAGTTCCTTCAGTTTTAATTATTTGCCCCTTTTGCCCAAGAGTTGTTTTGCTTTGTTTCTGGGCTACATATTTATGGCTTCTCCTTATCTCATTTTTCTTCATTAGCTTCTAGAAGCATAACAGTCTTTCAGTTTTCCTCCTACTTCTCCATCACCCTTTAGTATCTTTGCTGATTCCTTTTTCATCCTGACGCTTAATAGCAGTGTGTCCTAGGGCTTCTCCCTAATCTTTGTATCTACTCATTCTACCAGTGGTTTCATCCAGTCTCCTGAGTTCAAACATTGTAGATAAGCCAGTGACTCCGAATCTGTATTTCCCACCCAGACCTCTTTCCTAAATTCTGTACCAGACTTTTAGAACCACCTACCTACTTAGTATCTCCACTTGCATGACAGCTAGGTGATTCAGATTTAACATGTCCAACCCTGAAGTCCTGGTCTTACCACTTCACAAGCCTGCTCTGCCCCCAGCCATCTGTATCTCCGGAGGTGGCAATTTCATCCTTCTAAGTGATCAGACCTTGGCTCTTCTTTTTTCATACCACACTCCTGATCCAGTCTGGAAATTCTGGTGGTTCTTCTTTCAAAATATATCCAGGATCTGACCACCTCTCGTCATCCTCACTACTGCCCCATAGACCAGGTCATCATCATCCCTTACCCAGATCCCTGAATGCACACATTGTAGCTGATCTCCCTGCTAACTTCCCTGCTCACTGCAGTCTGTTTTCTACACAGAGGCCACCAGTGTTCAACACATAAGTCACTCTGCTCAAAATCTTTCACTGGCACTCCATTTCTCTGAGAGTAAAAACTCATGTCTGCAAGGTACTCCATCATCTGGCCCCTCTTCCCTGTTTGATCTCATCTTCTGTCTTTGCCTCCCTTGCTCATTCTACTCCTGCCACACTGCCCTGTTTGCTAGTCACCTTTTTTTTTTTTAAGATTTTACCTTTTTTTTTTTAAGATTTTATTTATTTATTTATCAGAGAAAGAGAGAGAGCAAGAGCCCAAGCAGGGGGAACAGCAGACAGAGCAGGCAGAGGGAGAAGCAGTCTCCCGGCTGAGCAAGGAGCCCGATGCGGGACTTGATCCCAGGACCCTAGGATCATGACCTGAGCTGAAAGCAGCCACTTAACTGACTGAGCCACCCAGGTGTCCCTTAAGATTTTACTTTTAAGTAGTCTCTACACCCAGCGTGGGGCTTGAACCCCACAACCTTAAGATCAAGAGTTGCACACTCCTCTGACTGAGCCAGCCGGGCATCCTGCTACTCACCTTTTAATGAGGCATACCCTGACCACTTCGTTAAAACTGCCTTCTTCCCTCTCCCCTCCACAGCATCCCCAAACCCCCTCACACTGCTTTTTTTTTTCCTTTATCCATAGCACCTAATACCTTCTAACATATTACATAATTTATTTTTTATGATTATTATTTGCTATCTTTATGTGTATCTCTGCTAGAATATAAACCTTGTGGACTAAGGATCTTTTTGTTTTGTTCAGTGAGAGATCCCAAACACCTAGCACAATGCCTAGTACACAATGGGTCCTCAAGTATTTGTTCAATGACTAAATATATTATGGGTAAGACTAAAGCAACACTTATATAAGCAATATTCATTTTCTCCCATTTCAGTCTTTAAAATTCTCTATTTGATGCCATAATGATTTTTTACATTTTATACATTTCTCACCTGATGGTATTCATATTCATTAAAGGTATAGGACCTGGTGGTATTCATATTCATTAAATAGTTAATAACTCAAACTGTAAACCTCAGAATAATTAACACTAATGCCATCTGTTAATGGAGTAAAGAACTGATGTGTTTTTCTTTGACCCACACCTTTATATGCATATGTTGAAAATGTGACTTGATAGAAGTAGAAGAAATTTCTGTGTCTCTGTCACTATTGTAAGTATATGGACGGAGGAAATAGGAACGCTTGGTGGCCATCCCCATTAATTAGGAAAACTAGAGAGTTGGTGTCTGCCCTGCTGTGTAGCAGCTGAAAATCTCAAAGAGCCTTGGGTGGAGTGTGTAAGAGTGGGGTAGGATTAGGAACCATAGCCTGAACAAAAGTCTGCTTTGGTAGGCACAGGGCTACATCAGTCAGATGACTGATAAATGCCTAGGAATGACAATGATAATGTAACTTTTATCAGTATGAGGGTGATGATTTTGTTTTAATTACTTTCACATTTCTCCATCATGACTCACCTTGAAAAGTAGCTGTTGAGTACCTGTGTTCTTTGACTCTAGAACATATGGTAGTTGGGTCAAATTTTAGTTTTTAAGCTTTAGACCCATGTGGTTCTCTATCAAAAGAGAAGATAACTGACTTGTGTTGCAATCTGCAATATGTGTTTATTAGCCTGTTTCAAAAACTCCATGATAAGACAAGAATCTCTCATATTTGTGTCAGGAAGTGATTGTTCTCAAAAGAAACTTTGTTCTGATGGAGAGACCCATTTATCTGATGCTATGATTAAAGACCCAGTCATTTGCCTGCTGATGGCAATTAAGTGGACACCAAGTCCATTTGTAATTGGAATGAACAAGTTATATTTTAAAACTAGAAATGAAATTTTGAGACAAACAGGCCAATAAGTGAGGCATGTAGTACCTCATGAGACCGTTTATAGCTTTGATTAATGCCACATGCTCTCATGGGTCAGTACAGGGATGTCCCTGTTAGAGCTCACTGGTCAGGGCCCTCTTGTTCATATTGTGAAAGCAGGAATCTACTCCAAACCAGAGTTCAGGGCGTTGAGCCATGCAAATGGGAAAAGTATACATGTTTTCATCAATTTGTGGCTTCCTCAGAGGGAGAGTCAGGTGACATTTGTCAAAAATCTATAATATGTCAAGCATTTTCACAAAATCTCATGTAGCCATCACAAGAATGAGTGTATCAAGTATAAATAAGTAACTGCAAGCTTAAGGCTAAGGAAGTGACTCTGCTAAGTTATGCTTGTTCAAGGTCACTCACTGAGTTATGCTTGGAGCTGGGATTTGAACACAGGTGTTGGACTCTGAGTCTGATGTTCTTTTTATGAAGGAGTCTGCTGTTCCTTCGTCAAGTCACCTCATAGGTGGAGTGCTGCCTGTTTCCCTTCCATTCTCAGAACTAAGTAAAGAGGCAGTGCTGGACCATCCCAGCACTCAGAGCCTGCTGCGCAGCCTTGGGAAGGACTGTGGAGGAAATGGGCTTCTGTTCTAATGTAACGCGAGTGAGAGGATGTCACGTAACCATATTTCCAGCCCCTTCATCTCCTCTTCTGATTTCTAGCACGTTGCGAATGTGAGAAAACTGAATCACTTTTCACAATCTGTGACAAGCAGAACATGGAATATACATACTCTTAGGTTAGGTTTTGATTTCTATAATAAACATTAAGCATGGCAGAAGAAAAAATGGACAAATGTAAAATTTTATAGCAAGATCTCTCGTATATTTGGTTAATATAAAACTGTAGGAAAAATGGGAAGAAATAAATTGCTTATATTTTAGAGTTACATGTAGACTGAGGCCACTGATAGATCATTATCTTGAGAAGGCCTTAAAGAGTCCTTGGGTTAGAAAGCTGTTCCTTCTTTCTTGTTAATGTGTACATTTCACCAGGTTTTTTGTTTTGTTTTTGTTTGTTCAAATATACTTTCGAATAATTTCAAAATTTAACTGTTATGTGGGTATTTCCTTATCCCTCAAATGCTTGGATTAGTATCAAATTAAAGTTTGTTGAAGTTTGAAGAACCTGAATCAGCTGGTAAGGGTCCTATTGTGATTTTTATATCATTAGAAAGTAAGTTACTATGATAGAAGGCGAATGGGAATAGAAATCTGAATTTGAAGAATCTTCCCTTAGTGAGGCTATACTTGGACATTGGCCTTACCCCATATTTATCAGGTGGTTGTGACAGGTGGAGAGTGTTGTCTGATCCACTGAGAGTACTTTTCTGCTAGTTTAACTCTACCCTATCTTCTGGAGCATCTCTGGAGAAGCTTTTGCAGACACTAGCTCCAGGGATTATAGAGCATAAGAGGAAACAGGCCTGACATATAATTGTACTGTGGGGAAAAGTCTCCAGCACCCAAAGAACATTTGAGGGCTGCACATCTCCTACATATTAGCCCCCAGACTGCCCATGCCACCGTCTTATTTTCCCCTGTGGTTTTCCTGCTTTCTGTTCCCATTATTTGTGCCTAGCTTTCTACCTTCCTCTACCCGTTGGCAGCTCACCTGTGATCAGGAAGTTTGTATTCCCTTGGAACAAATTGGAGAAAAGCTCATTTAATGGTAGGTGGTGCCTACCATCTGGAGGCAGAATTGCAAACATGGACAGCTGGTGTGCAGTTACGCAATCTGGCTGTGTCTGCATCCATGTCAAATTGAACTGATTCATTCCTGGAGTAACAGGGCAAGAACAACTGCAGCCTCCAAAGCTCCGAGCATGGTTTCAGATTCTGCCCAGCCAGTCCTCATACCCACGCAAGGGTTTGTTTTATTTTATTTATTTATTTATTTATTTATTTATTTATTTATTTATTAAAGATTTTATTTATTTATTTGACACACAGAGAGAGATTACAAGTAGGCAGAGAGGCAGGCAGAGAGAGAGACAAGGAGAGGAGGAAGCAGGCTCCCTGCTGAGCAGAGAGCCCGATGCGGGCCTCGATCCCAGGACGCTGAGATCATGACCTGAGCCGAAAGCAGAGGCTTTAACCCACTGAGCCACCCAGGCGCCCAAGGGTTTGTTTTAAACTACCAATTTCTTTTAAACAGATGTAACAGTTATTGACTTCCCATATTTTTATTAACAATCACTTTACAAGAAGCTCCCACACACATTATCTTTGGTTGGAGTCTCTGGGCCACACTGCGAGATCAGCGTGATGGGAGGCTCGTAGCTGGGGTAGCCGGGGCTCGAGCCCTGCTCCGCCGAAGAGTGTGGCTTTTAAATCAAATATTTACATACCTGCAAAGATAGAACCGCAGTCTAGAAGTTGAAAGGGGTTATACGGGTGATTTAACTGCACTTTTTTTTATTAGACTAGTCAAGGAACCAAGGCACGGAAAGGGTAAGTTGCTTGCCAAACGTCACGTAGTTAAAAAAAGCAGCAGAACCAGCATAACATCCGAGAATATCCATGGAAAATAAACGGAAGCTAAAATGTCAATGTGTACATAGTAGAGACAGAATTTTTAGAGGAACGAAATAGTTTTCTCATGTAACGTAACCCTAGTCAACTCCTAGGAGTCCTTTCCTAATCAGGGGTTGCTTTGCCATTTTGACACATTCCAGTTCTTCAGAGATGCCAATAGCAGTTACACTGGCTTTGTTGTCTGTCTTTTGTGAACCTATTTAGAGCTCAGGGTCAAGGTTGTTGTGTCCCTGAGAATGCAGGCCTTCTAATAGGGTCCTTGTAAGCCAAAGGTTATTGTGTGTTGGTTATTGTGTGTTGGGCCAGAACTGGGCTGCTGGGCCACTGGGCCGATCTCTCCTGCTGCATTTATCACTGATCACAGTAAGGTTCTGACAGGAGAAAAGCATTGAGGTCCATTAAATATCCCCAGCCTTGGGGAGGATGGTTGCTGTGCTTTGGAAATATTTTAAATTGATTTATGATAGAATTGTATGGTCTGAAGAATTTCCCTGTCCTTCTTACTTGCTGTATAATCAGATTAAACCCATTATGGAATTAACATTAAATTTTTGTTTTTAGTCTAGAGGCTCAACACTGGAGACTAAATACTGGGGACTAACGGTTTCATGTTCTCCCATTTTCGTCTTGCTTTTGGTTTATTACTCTAGTTAGGTTGATTGTTACTTTGACATTTATTAGCTAGTGCAGAATGTTTTGGTACTTTGCAGAATAAAGTGTAATCACATTGCTTTTTCACCAAATTTTCTAATATAAGTTGACCCTTGAAAAATGCAGGGGTTAGGGGCACTGGACCCCCATGCAGTCGGAAGTCTGCAGATAACTTTTGACTTTTCCAAACTTAAATATTAATATCCTATTGTTGACAGGAAGCCTTACTGATAATAAATAGTTAGTTAAGACATATTTTGTATGTTATATGTATCATATACTGTATTCTTACAATAAAGTAAGCTAGAAAAAAATAGAATGTTAGGAAGATTAAAAGAGAGGGACACCTGGCTGGCTTAGCTGGTAGAGCATGTGACTCTTGATCTTGGGATTCTGAGTTCAAGCCCCATGTTGGGTGTAGAGATTGCTTAATAAATGGAAGTTTAAAAAAAAAGTCTAAGAAGATACATTTACAGTACTATACTATATTTGAAAAAATCTGAGTATAAGTGGACCCACACAGTTCAAACCCATGTTGTTTGAGTCAAGTGTAATTTTTATTTTTTTCTATTTTTCATTTAAAAATAGGCTTATAAATTTCTTTGACACAAGGATATTTCTTTGGATAGTGGATGAACTTAAATATCAGGATTCATCCATTGAGATTTAGTTTGTTGCTTATATATGCATGTGTAACACCTATATATATTCCTTGCAGGGTTTTTTTTGTTGTTAGGTGGTCTGGAATTGTTTCATCTGTTTATTTGTTCATTTCATTTCATTTCATTCATTTTCCTTTCCTTGAGAACTTCCAAAAAGGATATGAAGGTATTTAGTTCACATAGACATTTTTTAAAATCTCTGCACCCAGTGTGGGGCTTGAACTCACAACCCCAAGATCAAGAGTCATATATTTTACCAACCAAGCCAGCCCAGGCACCCCACATACATACATTTATTATTATTATTATTATTATTATTATTATTATTATTACGTTTTAGTGTCAGGGTTAGAATTTAATGATTCATCAGTTGCATGTGGCACCTAGTGCTCATTATATCTCTTTAATGCCCATCACCCCATTACCCCATTCCCCCCACCCACCTCCCCTTCAGCAACCCTCAGTTTGTTTCGTACATTTTTTTTAAAGATTTTATTTATTTAAGAGAGAGAGCATAGAGAGCACGAGTTGGGGTGGAGGGGCAGAGGGAGAAGGAGAAGCAGGCTGATGTGGGCCTTGATCTCAGGACCCTGGGATCATGACTTGAGCTGAAGGCAGACGCTTAACAAACTGAGCCACCCAGGTGCCCCTGTTTTGTAAATTTTTAACTGAATTCTCCCCGCAACCTGTTATGAGAAAGCAACACAGATACTGAATAGATTAAGAACCTTGAGGATTGGGAGAGGTTTTATTTTGCTTGAGTGGTAGGGGTGTCACTAGAATTATAATGGGTTATTCCCATTATTCTGATGTTTTTATTCTTGCATGTGTGTGTCTTCCTCTAATGATAACTTGCTTGAACAGATTCAAACATGCATTCATTTGACAAATATTCACTGAGCACCTGCTGGGTGCCATTAGCACTGTAGGTGTAGAGATGCAGTGGTGAGAACAGATGCAAAATCTGCTCTCATAGAGCTTGATAAATAAGTAAACAAGGTACTTTTCAAACAGTGATATTTTCTTTGAAGAAAATAAAATGTGATGGAAGGTGCTGGTGGGAGGGCACTTCAGTTTGGGAAGTCAAGGACAACCTCTTTGAGGGGGTTGTTCTACTGGTGCTGCCCTACTGTTGGAGGGCAGAATTAGGTATGTGGAAGATATTAGAAATAAGACTCCTTCCTATCGCCCTTGGGAAGCCTGTGACAGAGACTCTCTCTAGTTTCTATCTATAAGGCCAGCCAACAGTTGATGAATTTTTTTATCCAACTTATTTTTATCTGCTGTATTGAAATCTGCATGTTGAAAATTTAAAAATTCTTGCATCTGGCCCAAACATTGCTTTTTTTTCCCCCCAGATACTTTACTTACTACTTATGTTTTCTAAAAATACACTGCTCTTTCTCAGTTCTCATGTGGTTATTACGTTAATGATTAGACCCCTCCTCTCCTTCACCTTATCCCCACTTTTTCCAGATTTTTTCCAATAGTGTTTGTGCTTTTCTTGCCTTTCTAACCTTGCATTTATTTTCCTGCAGATCTCAACATCTGCTGCAATTTGACTCCTCAGGTTAGTGAAAATTTGCCCATTTATCAGTTTTGTGCCTGAGGCAGTATTCACCACTTTCTCCTACTTAAGATGAATAAGGATCTTTACTTCTGGCCACTTACGATTCAAAATGGTGGAAGTTAAATAGCTAGGGAACACTCATCAAAACAAACTAGTTGGGGTTTTTTTGTTTTGTAGGTTTTTTTTTTCCCCTCTTTCAAAGTGTTATATACTAACATAGGAACTTGATAGGACAGGACAGAATACATAAAAAGCCTAGAAAACTGATGATTTACAGATAAGTAACTAGAAAACTGATGATTTACAGATAAGTAACTAAAACAGAGCTGCTGCTTTTAGTAGGGCAGTAAGTTGTCATGCGTTCCAAATTGTATTTAGTTACACAAAAATAAGTATTTTTAGATAATTCAAGTAGCTTTTAGAAGTGATACATGGTTTATTCAGTCATGAAAATTATCCCTAGAATATAGGCCCCAAACTCCTGAGTTTGAATTTATGGGGGAGAAAGAAATCCACAGACATCTTTTTAACTTCAGTTGAAACTAGCAATAGCATATTTTTGTCGGGCCCTTATACTATATAACGTATTCAATGTAAGTATGGGAAAGGCTGGTGAAAACTGGATATTTCTACAAAATATATTGGGGAGTTTTGTGTGGGAATTGCCGTGACACCTCAGGAAATGGTAAATACCCAGTAGTGCAATTGCTGGCTCATAGGGCAGATCTATTTTCAACTTTTTGAGGAACCTCCATACTGTCTTCCAGAGGGGCTGCACCAGCTTGCATTCCCACAGTGTAAGAGGGTTCCCTTTTCTCCATATCCTTGCCAACTTCCGTCATTTCTTGACTTATTTTTAGCCAGGATAAACTCCTTGAGCTACAGCCAGGATATCAAGGACCATTTGGTTTCGGAGGGCCACGTTTTGAATTTGTGAGTGACTGCATGTTGGGCGTAAAGGTGGCCGCTTAATGCTTGACTAAAGCCTCTACTTGGAATTTTACATCAATAGGGGTGGTTCCTAGGACAAATATGGCTAAGGGATGAAAACATCAAGAAGCCCTCTTTAAAGTCTAGGCTTAACAAATATCCTAATTGTGAAGAATCACTGGCATGTGGGAGCAGACTTGTCTGGGGATATGGGCATCCCCAAGTGCATCATCCAATCCAATCATAAGGAAAGTGGAGCCATTCATTATCTCCAAGTCCATAGTTAACTGTGTGGAGTGGGATATGCTCCAGCTTTTAAGGAGTGATTTTGTCCTCACAGCCACACAGGATTGGTGAAGTGATAGTTGAGTTATACAGTTGTTGGGGAATCCATCCCATTTTCCAGCTGTTCAAATAATTGTATGCCCATAGGGTCCTGTTATTATTCCCACAGAATAACAAGCATGAAGATTGTCTATATGTGAACTATTGTGGCAATTTCTCTGAAGTTTACCTCAGGTTGTCTAGATTAGGCAACAACGAACACTTCAAGACAATTAATTAGGGGCACCTGGGTGGCTCAGTTGGTTAGGCGTCTGATACTTGATTTCAGCTCAGGTCATGATCTCAGGGTTGTGGGATCAAGCCCCACATGGAGCCTGCTTTAGATTTTCTCTCTCACCCTCCCTCCGCCCCCCCCAACATAAAATAAAGACAGTTAATCAAAACTAGAATCCAATCCATAGGAAGCGTTATTGTAACATAATTTGCCTCTCTGAATTCACCCTTATTTCCAGATAGCCAAATCAAGAGTAATTCATTTATTTGTTTGAAGTTTTACTTAAGTAATCTTTACACCCAGCATGGGGCTTAAACTCATGACACAAGTTTGCATGCTCCACGAATTGAGTCAGCCAAGCACCCTAAGACTAATTTGTTTGGAAAGCAAGTCCAGTTTTAACAGACTTGGCCTAATTGGAAATATAAATCAAAACCACAATGAGATACCACCTCACACCAGTCAGAATGGCTAAAAATAAGTCAAGAAATGACGGAAGTTGGCAAGGATATGGAGAAAAGGGAACCCTCTTACACTGTGGGAATGCAAGCTGGTGCAGCCCCTCTGGAAGACAGTATGGAGGTTCCTCAAAAAGTTGAAAATAGATCTGCCCTATGAGCCAGCAATTGCACTACTGGGTATTTACCCCAAAGATATAAATGTAGTGATCTGAAGGGGCTCCTGCACCCCAAGGTTTCTAGCAGTAATGTCCATAACACCCGAACTATATAAAGAGTCCAGAAGTCCATTGACAGATGAATGGATAAAGAAGATGTGGTATCTATATACAATGGAATATTAGCCATGAAAAAATGAAATCTTGCCATTTGCAACGACATGGATGGAACTGGACGGTATTATGCTAAGTGAAATAAGTCCATCAGAGAAAGACAATTATATGATCTCACTGATATGTGGATCTTAGGAAACAAAACAGAGGATCATAGGGGAAGAGAGGAAAATAAGACGAAATCAGAAAGGGAGACAAACTGGGGCGCCTGGGTGCCTCAGTGGGTTAAAGCCTCTGCCTTTGGCTTAGGTCATGATCTCAGGGTCCTGGGATTGAGCCCCGCATTGGGCTGACTGCTCAGCAGGGAGCCTGCTTCCTCTTCTCTCTCTGTCTGCCTCTCTGCCTACTTGTGATGTCTCTCTCTCTCTCTGTCAAATAAATAAATAATCTTAAAAAAAAAACACAAAAGCAGAAAGGGAGACAAACCATAAGAGACTCTTAATCATAGGAAACAAACTGAGGGTTGCTGGAGAGGAGGTGGGGGTGGGGGGTGGGGAACTGGGTGATGGACATTAAGGAGGACGTGATGTAATGAGCACTGGGTGTTATATAAGACTGATGAATCACTGACCTCTACCTCTGAAACTAATAATACACTATATGTTAATTGAATTTAAATAAAAAAAGTTAGATACGTACGTACAAAGAATCCCCAAACAAACTTGGCCTAATTATTTACATAAACTCAGTAAGAATAGTGATTGGTCATATAGATCCTTTAAATTCAGTTTTGCTGGAACTTTTTATAAGGAATCTATAGATTGAACTTATAGTAGAATTTCTAGGCCAGAAGCCAAGCCAGATACGTGCTATCAGACATATGTGCCTGCAATACCTATAGATTTGGGAAAATTCTTCTTCTTGAGGTTCTCAAAATATCCTAAGGTTCCTGCATCTACCAGGAAGTGACATTCTTGGCTCACCTGGTAAGGCTGCTGGGAACTCTGTAAGCAAGGTATCCAGCCAACATTTCCAAGGGGCTTTATGGCTCTGTAATGTCAGCCTTACTCCTTAAAGCTGTTTGGCCACATTGGAGGCTGTGCCTGTGTCTCTCTGAAATGTGACATTCCAGTCAAAGCCTTGGTAAGATAACCAGTGTTTCCAGTGGTGTCCTGTTACAGGGAGAAAAGATTTTTATTAATCTTATGTAAATAACTATAATTACCAAGAGAGGAAGAATACTGAGTGAGAGTTTTTGAATTTCAGAAAGTTCAGGTGGGGAGAAAAGTTAAAGGTTCCCCTTTGTTCAGAAAGGAATGCTTTATCAAACCTCTGTAAGTCATAGGTATTTTAAGAGAAAATTTCCTTAATCTGGAAGAGCAAACATCAGAGAATCAGCAGTGTTTTTAAACAAGAGTCACAAAAACTAGAATCATCTTCCTGAATTCACTCAGTCCCATGTGACTAATTCGTGTTCAGTTGGAATGCAGCTCTTTCTAGTTAGTCCTGGAAATTCTTACCCATTTTAATTTTATGATTTTAAAGGCCTCAAAAACCTTTATTTGTCAAAAGTCTTTATGAATCTCCTTGAAGACAAGACTCATTTTGCAAGAGTAACAGAACAACTATAAATGACAAAAACAACAACAACAAAAAAAAAACCCCTCAGAAATGGACATGGTTAAAGATCTGATCTGAGAGTTCATTATAATGCAGCAAACCAGGAAATCCGGTTATTTCTGTGACACCTAGCATTTTAATAATTAGAATGTCAAGTGATGCCCCTATACCAAAAACATTAAAACTTTAGGAATTTCATATAATTTCTAAATTCTGGATTAAGTTAACATACTGAATGAACAAGCTCAATTAGTCAAAAAGATTTCATTTTAGAATTTGAATCTTGGGAATTTTGTTTAAAAAAACATTAAAGTTACAAAGTACATGCCTAAATAGGATTACAGATCATTTTAAAACTTATTTAACCGGGGCATCTGGGTGGCTCAGTGGGTTAAAGCCTCTGCCTTCAGCTCAGGTCATGATCTCAGGGTCCTGGGATCGAGCCCCGCATAGGGCTCCCTGCTCAGCGGGGAGCCTGCTTCTTCCTCTCTCTCTGCCTACCTCTGCCTACTTGTGATCTCTCTCTGTCAAATAAGTAAATAAAAATCTTAAAAAAAAAAAACCCACCAAACTTATTTAATCAAGGTGGCAATAAGAGATTCCAAAGGCAAGTAGGTAGGGTTACATCGTTGTTAGCCAAACTTAGTTCTTTTAAGACTGAGAAGTCTTAGTTCTCTTAAGTAACCAAAGACCCAATAAAGACACAACAGAAACTTTGGTTTTCTGGGGAGATACAGAGAAAACAAAAACAACCTCTATCATTTTCTTTTTTTTTTTAATTTTTATTTATTTTTATTTTTTTAAAGATTTTATTTATTTGACACAGAGAGAGACAGATCACAAGTAGGCAGAGAGGCAGGCAGAGAGACAGGGAGAGGAGGAAGCAGGCTCCCTGCTGAGCAGAGAGCCCGATGCGGGCCTCGATCCCAGGACGCTGAGATCATGACCCGAACCGAAAGCAGAGGCTTTAACCCACTGAGCCACCCAGGCGTCCCCTCTTCCATTTTCTTATCAAGAGCACACTAACAGGGGCGCCTGGGTGGCTCAGACAGCTCTCTCTCTGTGTCAAATAAATAAATAAAATCTTTAAAAAAAAACAGACTAACAATTCAAGAAAACTTTGTCTTTTTTTTTTTTTTTAAAGATTTTATTTATTTGACCGCACAAGCGGTGGGGAGTGGGAGCGAAGAGGGAGAAGCAGGTTCCCCGCTAAGCAGGGATCTCGATGCAGGGCTCAATGCCAGGAGCCTGGGATCATGACCTGAGCTGAAGGCAAATGCTTAACCGACTGAGCCACCCAGGTGGCCCCAAATTTCTTTTTTAAAAAATTATTTTAGAGTGTGCATGTGCATGC
>LNAC01000039.1:5683254-5828491 GCA_002007465.1 Ailurus styani
ATGCAGGGATAAGGTGGAGGGGGTGGAGGGAGGGGAAGAGAGAGAAACTCAAGCAGAGTCCCCACTGAGCGAGGGGCCTGATACGGGGTTCCATCTCACAACCCTGAGACGATGACCTGGGTCAAAATCAAGAGTTGGATGCTTAACCTACTCAGCCACCCAGTCATCACAAAATTCTTTACTAAAGCTTTACCTTTATAGAACATTCTTTGAATAAGGCACAAAGCATATTTTCCAATAGACCCAAGTATCTTTAGTTTCTCTGCAATGAGAAGCCAAAAGCATAAACCTGTATTTAGTAATCAATGCTTTAATATTTTATCTTATTTGGAAATGACGTCACTATCCAATGATTTCAATTTATCATTGAAGCAAAACTTTAAAGTTTCAGGTTACCACAGACTTTGAAAGGTATACACAGGATCAGATGGGCCATGAAACTGAGCAAGACAAATTCTGTGGTTTTTGTGGAGGTCAGGATTTTTGGGACTACGCCATGAAGGCTTGTGCATGTGAGACCTCCGACCATTTGGAAGAGTCCCAGTAAAGGGGCCAAGTTAGAAAATAGTATTATAAGAAGGGGTTCTGTGGAGGGGCCATACCTCTTGATCTTGATTTGTACTGAGGCCAGGAAACATTGCATAAAAAGATGAAATTTTTTTCCTCAGGCTTTGGGGGTCAAATTTGTAATTTGTTCCAGTTTTTTTTTCCTCCCAGAAGTATGCTTTCTTTTTTTTTAATTTTTAATTTTTTAAATTAACATACAATGTATTATTTATTTCAGGGGTACAGGTCTGTAAATTTGTTCCCGTTTTTAAGAATACAGCCCAAGAGTGAGTCCAAAGGAATAGAGGGAGTTTGTCCCAGAGTGGGAAAGACTGGCTACCGATTTCCAAAGAGGTGTCCCACCAAGGGAATGAAACTCTGACTTCTGGTCGCAGTTTCAGTCAGGGCGTCCCACTGACCTCTGAAAAAAGATGGGACCTTATGCAGGGCGACTGACCCTACTGGGGCATTCCACCAAGGAGAGGGTCATGGGCAAATGACAGTAACAGTCCCTGCTGGAGTGTCCCCTACAACAGGGAAAGCCGGACACATGGTTGCCGAACTGGGTTGGAAAAAGAAGGGAGAGGACTCACCCCTGAGATGTGTGGAAATGTGTTTTGCTTGTAGGTCAAGATGGTGGCTGGCTCTGCCAGAACAAAGGAAAAAAGGGGAGCCAGGTAGCTGAGAATCAGCCAGTATCAAGAAAGGGTCCCATCTGAGTCTATAAGGTGTGCACATTCACCCTAGATGAGCTATAGATGCAGTGGGGAGGAGTGGAAAGGGGTCCTTTCCCTCACAGGCACGGGCTGTCCATCCTGTTTGCCCTCAGACCTTCAGACCACACCAGGGAGCCACCTTGGTCAGGGACCTTCAGTTGTCTGGGGTGGGGGGTACTAGGGTTGGCTGCCAAAGGGCTGGAAAGAAAAAGGAGAGGGACAGAAGGATCCCTCACCCTTTCAGGCAAGGATGGTCTGGGACGTTCCCCATGGGGCTTCAGATCCTCACCAAAGAGTCCTTTGGCCAGAGGTTACAAGAGTCAGGTCCACTGAGGGAAAGTCCTGAGAAGTTCCTGGAGAATCTGGAGAGAGTCCAGAGCTGACAGAGGGTCCCCATACTGGCCACCAAATGTGGGGTATCCCAGTTGAGTGGGGGGTAGTGGCACAGGTGTGAAAGAATTCACCCAGGACAGAACAAAGGAGATAGAGAAATTTATTGAATACACTGTAAGGGAACAGCGGGCAGGACAACAAAGGAGGGACTGTGTCCGACAAGGTGGTGGTGAGGGGCCACAGTTAGTTATAGGGCAGAGTGAAGGAGTGTGGGAACTTATTTTCCCTTTTTTGGTAATCTTAGGAACTGAGCCTGGTTGTAATGGTCAGTTAGGGCCTATGGCTATTTCAAGGTGGGTCACTTAATGAGCCAGTTTGGGTCAGCTTGGTGGTCGGTGGTCTCTGTGGGCCCTTTTGCCTTGCTCAGATTTCCATTGCTCAAGCCTGTTGTCTAAAAGCAGCCTCTAGTGTTAATGCTTAGGCTACATGCTACAACATGGATGAAACTTGAAGACATTATGCTAGGTGAAATAAGCCATAGAAGGTCAAATACTGAGGTACCCAGAGTAGTCACATTCATAGAAACAAGGTAGAATGGTGGTTGCCAGGGGTTTGGGGAAATTTCATGGAAAGAGTGTTTCAGTCTGGGAAAATGAGAATGTTCTGGGGGTGGATGGTGGTGATGGCTGCACAAGGTGAGTGTATTTAATACCACCGAACTGTACACTTAAAAAATGGTTAAAATGGTAAATACTAGGTGATATAAATTTTATTTTAAAAATTTTAAAAAGGTAATACTTGGAACACAACCTTATAAGAAAGATTAAAATGCCTTCCACAAATTTCCAGAACACCCCTGAGGGGATGGTACCGGCCAAATTGTGAACCAACGTGCAGTATTGGTTCCAGATCAGGAAACTGATGTCCAAGATCTTAAAATCAGTAAGCAGCAGAGCTCATAATTCAGCTCCAAAGATTTTTTGCCCCCTGTTATGCCTGGGCCTTCCAACTCTCAGTCACAAAAACTTTCTCTCTGCTATGCCAGCATCCTTAATCCAGACCATTCAGGCTTCCATTTTCTTTTCTGTCCTCCTCTAGCAGTGTGGTCTTTTTCTTCCTGAACACTTTAAAACCGCAAAACAGAACTGAACATGTTTAAAATAATGTTAATCAACACCCCCCCCTGCCGCCGCTGCCATCCACCCCAGAACTCTGAAATAGGCTTATTTCTTAGGAAACAGTGAAAAGAAAAGAAAAGAAAAACTGGGGGTAGACAATCTCAGAAGTATATGGAAATGGCATTAGTGGAAGGAAAACTGATCTAGGCCCAATCCTAACAATTTTTCATCATCATTCAGATAAAATTTTTTTAACTTGTTGTGATACTAGGGAGTTGGTTAGCAATTAGATAATTCTTAGAATTGATAGAGAAGACTCATCACTTAGTATACCTTACAAAGCCTGGTGGGGAGGGGGCACATCCCCTTTTCTAAACACATGCAAACATGGAAACCCATGATACCTCAGAAGAGCATTCATCACTAACAGGAATCCATGCCTGCAGAGCTGCTGTGGCCAGGGTGTATTTTCAGAGTGCTCATTGAGGTATTAGTCACGCAGGCAGGTTGTGGACTGGGGATGAGCCCTCTGGAGCCATCTTACCAGAGGGGAGATGGTCTAACTTCTTCACAGACACACTTTTCTTGTTTTTACTTTTGTTTTTAGTGAGAGGAAGGGTGGACAGAGGCAGAGGGAAAGAATCCCAAGCAGCTTCCACACCTAGCATGGAGGGCTCGGTCTTCCAACCCCAAGATCATGACCTGAGCCGAAATCCTGAGTCAGATGCTGAGCCAACTGAGCCCCCCACCAATCCCCAGACAGAAACTGTCTTAATTCACGGTGCATTGTGTTCATCCAAATTAGCTGGGAACCAAGGGTCTGAGAGAGAGCCGAATCTGTGCCAGGAATGAGACTCCAAGGAGGAGACTGTTTCAGATCAAATTTGGATTTAGGTGGAATCAGTAAATTTAAATAAACCAACAGATTAAATATCTTTCATTGCTCAGGAAGGACTAGAACAGTTTTTGATAATTAGTGAGATATCTGGCATAGAAATTGTCAGAGTCACTAAACTTTAAGTTACTCTAAAACCCTAGTGATTTATTTTCTCTTTGAAGTTGAAGTCCATCTTCTAAAATTCAGGATTATTTGAACTGGCATCAAAATCAAACCTGGTTTTGACTGATCATTCCTCTAGAACATTTTGCCAAATCTAGAGCTGATCTAATCAATGCTGTGTCAAGGATGGACTATTTGTTTTTTTTTAATCTCAGGGAAGTTATTTTTTTTTTTAAGATTTTATTTATTTATTTGACAGAGAGAGATCACAAATAGGCAGAGAGGCAGGCAGAGAGAGAGAAGGAAGCAGGCTGCCTGCCAAGCAGGGAGCCCGATGCAGGGCTCGATCCCAAGACCCTGAGATCATGACCTGAGCCGAAGACAGAGGCTTTAACCCACTGAGCCACCCAGGCGCTCCATGGAAGTTATTTTTTAAAAAGAAAAACAAATACTTTAAAGAAATTTTAGAGTTAGAAAATGTTTTCAAAATCAGATCACGGTTTTTTGAGCCATCAGCCATCTTTCTTCCTTCTGAACTCTTCTTCTGTTTCTTCTCCTTGGTGGCTGTTACGTAACCATCACTCGGAAACCCTTCTTTGTGTTTTCTCAGTCCTGACCTTTATGTGTCTTAACAGTGCCACGTGTGATTACTGACAGCACGGAAGCCCATCGTGGCAAAATGGAAAGACTGGCCGTTTAAGAAAACCAGCAGAGCCAGCTCCCTGTGCCTCCGGAAGTCCTGTCAGGCCAAAGGTCCGCTCCCTACCTGGTCAGCTGCTGAGGAGGCAGTTGGTACCTGCTCTGCAGGTGTGGTCCTGACAGAAACATCTTGCTAGTAAAGAGACACTGGGCTGCCTGAAGATGGTAGTTCTTAAAAATGTTGGTAGGCAAAGAATTGTATGTTTTCACTTCAAGCAGATCTTAGTGCTGTTTTATTCTCAAAGCACAGTTGATCAGATTTAACAAGCTAAAACGGTATTTGAGGCTGATCTAATCAAGGACTACCTTTTAATAGCCGTAAGTTCTATTTCAATATTATTATGATGTAAAGGGCATCGTTTTATGTTTTTAAATCTGTGAGTTTAGTTTTCTTCCACCTTTGATCACCTCAGTGGGCTTGCTGGTGTACAGTGCACATGTAAAAAAACTTTCTAAGTGAATGCCCCACTTGTTTTAATTTACTTTTCTTAGCAGAAACAGAGAGAGGGAAAACACAGTTGCTTAAAAAAAGACAGGGGGGAAAAACAGACCAAACCCTATTTCCTATTCAGATTTCTATTCACCTTACTTTGAAGTCAAAGGGTAGTGTAAAGTTTTGATTTGCAACAAATTCTAAGATTATCCATTAACTACTCTAGCAGGATTTCTGCTCCCTTTCTAGTTTTTAAAGGGGCCAGGCTCTTTTCTTGGAGTTTGTCTTTAAAGAAGTAGATTTTCAGCAGACCGGTTTTTTAGAGGGATGGAATAGCTTTTCAAATGTTGAATGGATGTGTCAGAAACTAAATTGCGTGCGAGTGAGAGGCACCAGCCTGAAGCTGCTCATCTCTGGGGCGAAGAGCAAGTGAGTACAAGCGCTTTGAACTCTGAGTCCCTATTGGAAAGTAGGGAGCTGTAGAAATCATTATTACAAAACCACGTAAAATATTGTGCAGCGTTTACTACCCCATTTTTGGATGTAGCATGTGACGTAAGAAACACCGGTTTATTCTCGTAGGGACAAAATGAGTGCCTGTTGTCCAGTTTGGTGATGTGGACGTGAAGAGGAAGGGCGCAAGGTCAGGGAGGCAGAATCCTCCCAGGCAAGGACGCATGAGGGCTGCGTTATGGGAACCTGCTTCTCTCCTCTCTCAAAGGGCACAGTAACTGCAACAGCCATGGATGACAAATACTGTTGCTTTTCCCGTGCTCTGTTGGAGTGGTTTCTGTCTTGCTTTCCCGGCCTCCTGACATTACTGCCTTTTGGGTTTTTTTTAGTACTCTGAACTTGACTCAGCAGCTGTTACCGCACGTCCAGCATCAGAAATAGTTATCTTGAAGTGTCCCGTAGTTCCTCTTCTTTAACTGTTCCCCAAAGATATATATAGTCTAACCTCTATGCACAAAAGTTTGATCATCATCTTTATGTAATAAATTACATAAATGTTACATAAAAGACATTAAGCAAAAATCACCCATCCCCTTAATAAGTTGGAGGCAAGGGCAATTGAGGCTAAAGACCATCATGGCATTGGCCAAATCACACACTTTCAGAAAACGACTGTAGGTCTTTTTGACCAATGACCTCCTTACTTTGCTGGTATATACTACCACTGGGTTTTGAGGGTTTCTGCAAATAAAGTGATGTAGAGTTCCCTCCTGTTGGGTATTCTTCTGTAGTGCAACTATCTGTCAAGGAGAAGATTGAGTTTCTACCGTGCTTACATCAGCTTTATTGGAGCTGGCTTTATACTATGACCACCCATTTAATTTCCTTCATGGTTGACTAAGAGCCAGAGGACTCCGCCTGGATTCTCTATAAAAGAACACTAGGTCTGATGTCTCCCTGTGTCTGGCGCTGTGGGTCCTCTGCAGGGGAGAGGTGGAGAAGGGAGAGAAGCCAAACCAGCAAGATGACTTTCTTAGGCTCCTGCCCCAGCCTCTCAAAAAGGAATCTGCCTCTGGGCTCCAGTGAGGGGAGGGGAACCCCTGCCTTCAGCTGGCTGGTCAGAAACATGTCATCCATAGATATAGGTTGAATCACCATTTACTTGAAGTGGGAATGGTTAGGAGGAAGGGCAAACTGTGAACTACTTTGTCTTTTTTTCCTTTCTTTCACCCATGATGTAGAATGAGCAGATATTTAGGGATATGAGTTCTTGGTCACTTTGGATAACAAAACAGTAAATAGGGTTTCATACAATCCAAAAATGGCTTCTGTGGTTAACAAAAGTTGTTGCTCGAATGATGAAATATGTTGCAGGAGCAGGTAGCATTCAAACTGTCGGCAAGGTTTTGGTCATCTCTGAGAGGTGTGCAGCCCTGGAGTAAACACGTATTTGAGAACAGGAATGAAAGACTAACTCCTGCCTGGAAGGCTTGTCTACATTCAGATAAGGTCTGCTTGAAACAACTGCTCTACAAAATGGTGTTATTCCTTTTGCTCTAGTGGCCTCTGTTTTAAGCTCTGTATTGGTTTAAAAAGTCAGATTGGGGGTGTCTTTTTTAGCTTGCAGATTTTGGCTGCGGGTGGGGAGGAAGTATTAGAAGCTAAAGTTCTTGTTTTATTTTAACATCACCAATAGCAATAAATTTCAATGAAATAACACCCCTTATAGTTGAAGAACTAAGTTTCCACTTAAGCATAATTTGAATTTACCAAACTTACCCACTTTCAAAAGGCCCAAAGTATTTCACACTAATATTCTTTGTAAGGGTTATAAAGTAGAGCAAGGGGGAAAAAATAAGCCACTAATAAAAGATAATAGCTGTTTGGCAGGCATGTGTTATTAGTTTTATCAAAAGAATGACTAGTAAATTTAGTTTTCTTGAGTACTAAAGAATGTCTTTTAAAAAGTTATAATAGATCCTTTGAGTACTTACTGAGGTAGATTAATACATTAAGTCTGGATTCAAATTCCAAAATAAAGCTGATGAATACACATAATTATGTCCTACCTGCTTTAAGTCAGGTTATTTATTTTCTTCAGAAATGAGCTGGAATCCATCTTTCCACTTTGTGTAAGTTCACTTAAGGAGGAGTGATAAAGGCCTGGAGGAGTAAGCCAGTTAGAGGTTACCTTTTTTAATAGCTGTCTTATCTGTGCAGTCACAAGTGGATTCTTAGACCAGCATCGGTCAATAGAAATATAATGCAAGCCACATATGTAATTTATAATTTTCTAGTTTCCGAATTTTAAAAAATGATATGAAATTAGTAACTAATATAGGCAAAATATTTTAACTTGGAGTCAGTTTTTAAATTATTGAGCTATTTTGCATGTTTTCTTTCTAGTCTTCCAAATTTGTTGTGTGTGTTATACTCACTAGCTCCATTTTGGGGGCTCAGTAGTCCCCACGTGGCGAGTAGGTACCACATTGGGAGGCACAGTGTTAGCGCGGTGTGGACGAGAAGGCAGCTGGAGATGAGGCTGCGCCAGCAAAGCAGGAAGACTTTCATCTGTCCCAACCAGTTGGGGCTTTACCCTGAAGGCTGTGGGGGCCGGCAAAGGGTCTTAGGCAGAGAAGTGTTTTTAATTTTGAACTTAATCTGCTGGTCTTAGAGATTAGAGATCCAGGAGTCAAGCAAGAAACATGCTCAAAGGTTATTGTGTAAGTGAGGAGTGATAGGAACCTAAACTAAGGCACCCCTCTCTCGGGTCCCCTCCCTCCAGGAGCTTTGTACTCTCACTTTACCATCCCTCACAATAAACCTTGCTTTGCTGCCCATCAAAAAAAAAAAAAAAAAAAACTAAACTAAAACCTGGGGAACAAATGCCAAAGGAAGTGTGCCTGAGAAGCGTAGGGGGTAAAATCATGAGACTTTAGGGGTGACTCCTGGATCTCGGAGAGGATGGAGAGTGAGTAATCTAGGATGGTTATTTGGTTTCTCCCTCTGGTAGTTGGGCCAAAAGTAGCAGTGTTACCTGAAATGGAGGGAGAGCAGGTTGGGAGGGGGGAGAGGAGTTCAGTATGGGGCATGCTGTCTTTGAGGTGTCTTTGCACAGGCAGGTGGATAGGTCTAGTTTGACACGTAAGAGTTTACACAAGAGAATATGTAGCCTTAGCAGCTAGAAAAGGCTGCGTAGGAACACGCAGTACTTAAGGTGCCAAGGAAAATGTTAGGCAGCAACAAGAAGGGGATGTAAGTCAGAGGTAATCAAGGACAGCTTTTTAGAAAAGGTGGGATTTGAGCAGAGTCTTAAAGAATGGGTGGGATTCAGAAAGTCAAAGATGATGGAAGAGGTAGCAGAAATGTACAGAAGTAAGAAAGTACGAGACGTGTTTAAGGGACACTGAATAAACCTAGCCTGCTGGGCGGGATGGGATTAGGGCTAAGATCAAAGCCAGCCTAATGCAGTTTGCAGACGTGTTTGGTTTGGCTTGCACAGGGTTGGATCATGCCGGGTTCTAAATTTAAGGTAGGTGCCAACATTTCCACACAAACAACTTTCTGACTTTCCTTTAAAATAAAAGAGGGCTGGGAGATGTGCTCCCTCTCTCCAACAAGCCTGTTTCCCTCCTTAATGTTACTTGCCTAAGTCCTGTGGACATTTGCATTTTCTGCTTTTGAGTCAAGGATCAGTAGGTAATAAAGGCACAAAGATAGACTGGTGACAGGTTATGAAGGGCTTTTGATACCAAAGTAAAGAATATAAATGTAGGCAGTGGGCAACTGATGACTCAGGGATTGATGAGATAAAAGGATTGTTCTGGACCAATGTGAAAATTCAGGAGTTGGGAAGGGGAGTTACCAGTTTTGAAAACGAAAAGGCAGATGTGATGGTGTTGGCATATCCAAGTGGGCATAAAAATACAAAATGGAAGTCTCTTAAGGGGTGTCATTCATCCCTGAAGGCTACTAGGACCACCTGGGAACACTGGGCTGTTGAACTCCCTGGGATAATTTGCTTTGCAGGCTCTGGAATTCAGGCCAAAGTTTGGTATAGGGAGCAGTAAGTCTGATTGTTTCAAACGATTGTTTGGATTTGTTAAAACATCTCTGTGATTTCAGAAAAAGCAGTAGGCGTACAGACACGCTTTTTATCCTTACTGTGAGCACAGATGCTCATTGAGAGAATGGAAGTGCCAAGGAGGGGTGACACTTAGGGGCTGTGGAGCAAAGCTCATGCTGGCGGGTGCTGAGTTGCGTGTTTTGTCACCCCAGATAGCACCTGCCTGGTCACACTCCCTTTTAAAACATTGTCAGGTCGTTTGGGTGGCTCAGTCTCCCTCTTCGCTTCCCCTGGTTGTGCTGTCAAATAAATAAGTAAAATCTTAAAAAAAAACAAAACCCAAAACATTGTCAGGTGGCTGTTTTATAGTCACTGTTATAGGTACACTGTAAATTAAGGGAAAGGGTCCTTTTAAAAAACGCTAAAATTAATATATTTTTTAAAGATTTTATTTATTTGAGAGAGAGAAAGAGAGTGAGAGAGAGAATAAGCCAGAAGGAGGGGGAGAAGCAGGCTCCCGCTGAGCAGAGAACCAAATGTGGGGCTCAATTCCAGTCTTGGGATCATGACCTGAGCCAAAGGCAGATACTTAACCCACTGAGCCACCCAGGCGCCCCTAAAATTAATATCTGATCATTATTAACTGTGTCAGGCACTATTCTAAGTTCTTTACACAGATACTTTATTTTAATCCTCAAAACCACTCTCCTGAGGTACTATTGCTATCTCCATTTTATAGAAAAGGAAATCGAGGACCTAGAGGTTAAGAACTTACTCAAGATTGCCAGGCTGGGGCGCCTGGGTGGCTCAGTGGGTTAATGCCTCTGCTTTCGGCTCAGGTCATGATCTCAGGGTCCTGGGATCGAGGCCCGCATCGGGCTCCCTGCTCAGTGGGGAGCCTGCTTCCCCCTCTCTCTCTCTCTGCCTGCCTCTCTGCCTCCTTGTGATCTCTCTCCCTCTGTGAAATAAATAAATAAAATCTTTAAAAAAAAAAAAAAGATTGCCAGGCTGATAAGAGATGGACCCTAGACTTGAACCCAAGCAGTCTAAGAGGCTTTTCTCCTAACCGCTGTGTTCGTTCAACTGCTTCTGTATCTCTGTCTGTTCTGATGCCGCACAAATAGGCAGATTCACAGGTGGGGACCATTATGCTTTTATCCTGGAAGCTCCAGGACAGCTGTTCAGGGGTGTCTGTTTGGTTCAGGTTCTCCGAGAAGATGTGAAACTGCCTTAAACTGCCTTACAGGAGAGCAGATAATAGGGTCCTTAGATGACTTTGAGAGAGCAGGGTTGTCCGATATGTTCAAAGTCTGTTCCATTAGCTAATGGCTCAAGGTTAGCTTAGAAAATGTGTGTTGGTAACCCGTTTTTGAAATGAGACCTCTCATGAGGATTCTTGTTTCTTTTATGCAGGCTAAATCACGTTAGCCTTGTCTTCATATGTTCTGATGAAAAATTATCACAGAAGACATTTTATGAATATTTGGATTTGGAAGGGGGTGAGAGTCCATAACATTGTAGAGGCACAAAGACATTTTGTGTCAAAACTTGTCAGTTTTTCCTACCATGTTTAGTGTTGTCTCTTTCTCTTTGGCCCACAGATGAAATATGTGAATGAAAGATTTCAAGATGGAAAAAACAAAGAGGTGGTTCTCATGTGCATTGGCATTACTTCAGGAGTTGGACGGCTGATCTTTGGCCGGATTGCAGATTATGTGCCTGGCGTGAAGAAGGTTTATCTTCAGGTACTTTCTTAAGCCACTTTTCCCCCACAAAATTATCTTTAGCCCCTTATGTCTCATTATATGTATTTATTTGCTTAAATTCTTCTGTAAAAATGATAAGCATTCTGAAAATTAACTTCTACCAGCAGTTTTTCAAAGGGCAAAATCGGTTATGAGTTTTGGATTTTCAACATGGGACATTGGCGATCAAACAACAATCTTATTTGTTTTGACATGGAACTCTACCAAATCCGAATGTTTTTTGCCATTGCTTTTTCTAAAAAGAATGTTTTATTTTTGGCACAGTTCTCATAGTTATGTGCCTTTTGCAGTATCTTGTGAAATTTAGGGGTGTGTGTTTCTTTTGAACTTTTTTTATTTTAAAGATTTTATTTATTTATTTGACAGAGAGAGATCACAAATAGGCAGAGAGGCAGGCAGAGAGAGAGAGGAGGAAGCAGGCTCCCTGCCAAGCAGGGAGCCCGATGCGGGCCTAGATCCCAGGACCCTGAGACCATGACCTGAGCCGAAGGCAGAGGCTTTAACCCACTGAGCCACCCAGGCACCCCATCTTTTGAACTTCTTTATTGAAAATTGCCTCCTGGGTGTTGAGGGGTGTGCACTAAACTAATACTAACTCCAAGATCATACTGACACTCATTTGACAAGTACTTAAATGACTCCTCCATGCCAGACGCTGTGCTAAATGCTGCAGATGAAGCATGAAACATGACCTGTACCCTCAGTTAGTAGCTAATGGTCTCATGGGGAGACAGATAAAACAGTGTTGCAGCACAGTGGAATAGTGACTATTCTAGATGGGTGCCATAGAAACATAGGCACCAAACATCAGAGTCACTCGTGAGGGTCTGAGCAGGCTTCCTGGGCTGGGGGCGTGTTGAGATGTGAGTGGTAGTCAGATAGATAAGGCAGAGAAGTGCGCCCCAAGCAGAGGAAACCACATGGGCAGAGAGGTGGAGGTGTGACGCAGTTTATTATGTCTGGGAAGCTGAGTAAAAGGAGAGATAAAGGGAATAAGGGGAGAGCACTAAATAGACTGGCTAGAGGGAGAGGCAGGAGCCAGGTTAGGAAGAGGATGAACACTATCCTGAAGTCTACCAGGAGCCACGGGAGGGTTTGTTTGTTTTTAGATTTTGTTTCCTTATTTGACACAGAGAGAGATCACAAGTAGGCAGAGAGGCAGGCAGAGAGAGAGAGGAGGAAGCAGGCACCCTGCTAAGCAGGGAGCCCATTGCAGGGTTCGATCCCATGACCCTGAGATCATGACCTGAGCCGAAGGCAGAGGCTTTAACCCACTGAGCCACCCAGGCGCCCCACCACGGGAGGGTTTTAACCAAGGAAGTGACATGACATGAGTTGTATTTTATTAAGCTTAATCCAGTGAAGAGTGGAATGAAGTGGAGGAGGGGCAAGAGTTCAGACAGCCCCCGAAGGCTGCCTTTCTATGAAGTGCCCCGAATAGGCAGGCCACAGAGATGGTATATTCGTGGTTGCCTGGGGCCAAGGGAGGAGGCACCGGGGAGTAACTGCTACCAGGTGTGGGGATTCTTTCTGGGGTGATATAAATATTCTAAAATTAGGCAGTAGTGATGGTGGTACAACTTTGTTAACTAAAACCCACACATTTATTTTAAAGGGGTGAATTTATTATCTCAATAAAGCTGTTGTTTAAAAACGGTGGAGCCAGAGAGACTGGTTGGAGACTGTTGAAGTAGTCTAGGCAGGAGGAACCAAGGCAGAAACATTGGAATCAAACGGTGTAAAATAGGGATACCACCTCAGCGGGGTCTGAGATTTGTGGCTCTAATCACAGAGTAGATGGTTGTGCTGCTTCATTAAGACCAATAATTCAGTAATGGAGTTTAGATACTGAGTTCATTTTTGCCATTTTAAATTTGTGGTGCTTGTGGGAAAGCTGGGTTTGGAGCTCCTGAGAGTCTAAGAGGCCTGTGGGACTCGGGCATTGCTGGGCTGTGGAGTGGGGGGCTGAGGTGTGTGGCGGGGAATGAAAGGGATGGCCAGACTGGTGGGAAAGAAGCAGGGCACAGGTGTTTTCATAGACGGGGTGCTCGGCGGCGTCGGCAGCTAGTGAGAGGGCAAGCACGTTAAAGACTAAAAGGTTTTCATTGGAGTTAGCAAGAGTTTCGTTGGAGTGGCAGGTGTTGAAGATTGATCATAATCACTGAATAAGTGGCCACATAGGCTACTTTGCTCAAAAGCTTGGCTGTGAAGGGAAGGTAAGGGGAGCCCAGGGAGGGGGTGCATTTTGGGATTGGGGGGAATGAGTGTGTCTCCTCACCATATAGATGGGAGGCAGTATTTGAACTGGGCCTTAAGTGAGATTTGGATGCAGGAAAATGATTGGAAAAGGCATTTATTACAGATAAAATAACTTCCATTAAGTGATTTGAAATAACAGCAGCCACCATTTATTATTTCCATGTGCCAGACAATGAGCTCAGTGCCCCATGTGCAATCTCAGATACTCCTCACCCCAACCCTTTGAGGATGGTATTGCGGTCACTTCCACTTAGAGGTGTGAACCCTGAGGAACAGGGACTCGGCCTCACTGTGGGCGGCTGTGTGTAGGTCCTGGCAGACAGCTGCAGAAAGGAGTCTGGTCCCACGGTGGAAGGAAGTGTTCATAGCTGGTAGAGTGCTACTTTTGAAAGCATTTACTGTATTACGATCAGTCCCCCTTTTTTTTTTTTTAAGATTTTATTTATTTATTTGACACAGAGAGAGAGATTACAAGTAGGCAGAGAGGCAGGCAGAGAGACAGGGAGAGGAGGAAGCAGGCTCCCTGCTGAGCAGAGATTCCGATGCGGGCCTCGATCCCAGGACGCTGAGATCATGACCTGAGCCGAAAGCAGAGGCTTTAACCCACTGAGCCACCCAGGCGCCCGATCAGTCCCCTTTTATTAGGACCTTACTGTGGCTCTTCTTGTGGAACAGTTGGTCTTGTTTTCAAGGGTCAAGAGAACCCTCTAATGGACACTTGTTGAATTACAGACTTTCAGCTTCCTTTCATTCTTTCCAAAGACTGTGTCTGCTGTGCTCCAGCCTAGACCCTGGCAGGGTGACACACACAAGACACTCGTGGCCCCTGAGTTCCTGGAGCAATCCTGGGGGCAGGAGAAAGGAAGAACTCAAGAAGACAGGGAGAATGACATGGGAAGAGGTTGGAAAACTAGGCAGGCCAGATTATAGAGGGCCTTAAAAGCCAAAATGAAGAGATGAAGTGTAGTGGGTCTTTGTTGGAGAATGACATGGTCTGATTTCACATTTTTTAAAAAGATGTACTTATTTGAGGGTCGAGGAGGAGAGGGAGAGAATCTCAAGCAGACTCCTCACACGAAGCATGGAGCCTGACACAAGGGCTTGATCTCACGACCCTGAGATCATGTCCTGAGCCGAAATCAAGAGTCAGGTGCCCTTGAGCTCACATTTTATCTTTTCTTTTTTTTTTTTTTTTAAGATTTTATTTATTTATTTGAGAGAGAGAACACGAGCAGTGGGAGAGACAGAGGGAGAAACAGGCTCCCCGCTGAGCCTGGAGCCTGATGTAGGACTCAGTCGCAGGATCCTGGGATCATGACTTGGGATGAAGGCAGATGCTCAAACGACTGAGCCACCCAAGCACCCCCTGATTTCACACTTTAAAGTCACTGTGTTGTATGTGGAGGAGAGATTCCTGAGATGGAAGCAGTAATCCATCCTCCACAGTAGTGTATGCAGAGTCATAGGTGAGCGGACCGCATTTCAGAGAGGCCTGTGAGGGAGAAAGAAGCCCTTCAGTGTGTGCTGTGGCTGTGGGGAGCCACTGGCAGGCCCCTCCCGTGAACACAGTGGTACAGGAGCCACCACAGGCCTAACGCATGTGGTCCTGGCCTCGCTCCTTTATATCACTTCCCTCTTCTGTCTCTCCTTTCTCTTGGCTTCCCTGCCCAACTCCAAACCGTTCAGTGTGGTTTTTGATTCTTGGCTGTTCTCTGCTGCAACCAACTTCAGCTCTGCCTGTTTGCTTACTCCCCTTTCTTTCCCTCGCTGGCTGTCGGCCTTTTGGCCTGGCCTTTAACAGTTGGAATGCTCCCACTGCTTACCTTCCTTACCTTCTTGTCGGTGGTGGCACAGATATACCCGCCCCCTCCTTTTGTCCGTTATAGCCCAACCTCACCGGGCTGTGATAGTTCTCTCCCCTTCCCGTCTCCTAGCAGCTGGGCACAGAACACACTTCACAGCCTCCCATGTGGTCTAATTTCTGGTCACAGTCATCTGCGGTCTGGGAGGCTGCAGAGCAGAAAAGTACAGGCTCTGGAGTGAGACATGAGTTCACCCCAGTTCTTGTCACCAGCTGTCTCCAGAACTGGCAGAGGGCTGCGGTAAGGATTCATGGTGACAACTATGTCAAGTGTCGGCCCAGAGTGAATGGTTAATAAATCCTTCCTTTGATTATGTTTTAATATTCTATCAAATACTGAAGCAGATCCTGATTTGGAACAGGTCTAAAGAAGGGAGACCTTGGTAATCCTGAACTAAGGATCTTTGCTTATAATTTTTTTAAAGTAATCTGTACACTCAACATGGGGCTCAGACTCACAACCCTGAGTCGCATGCTCCACCAGGTGAGCCAGCCAGGCGCCCCAGAGACCTTTGCTTGTAGATAGACTCTGCAACTCATTGTTTAGGAGTCTCACACTTTCGCTTTGGAGTTCTGAATGTACACTCTGTCAGGGTCCCGGTTTTGTGTTTTCATCTTAACCGTTTTAAATGCTGAGCAAAGAGATGACTGAACTACATTTTATGGTATAATAATGGTTAAAGGTTTTCTGCTCGGGGCTCCTAGCTGGAAAAGTCTGGAAACTTTATATTGAATAAATTTGTAGGAGCAACACTTGAATCTAACTGTGGCCAGTTGTGTGTCTGCCTCTGAAAATGCCTTCTGCTTATTCAGGTGCAGCTCATTTTTCTTCTTGAGCTATACTTAGATTCCTGAGCAAAACTTAAACTGACATTTCTCCAAGAATGTTTTTTTTTTGTGATAGAAATGGGGAAGGATAATAGCAAAAAAAAAAAAGAAAAAAAAGAAAAATGCCAATTTTTTTGTTCTTAGGTATGTAAACAAACTTAAGCAAGGTGTTCTGTAATAGAACCTATAATACTGTGACAAGATATTTCCTTGGATGATTTTAAGAAAACAAAAGCAAGAAATACATCTCAGGCGCCTGGGTGGCTCAGTGGGTTAAAGCCTCTGGTTTCGGCTCAGGTCATGATCTCAGGGTCCTGGGATCGAGGCCCGCATCGGGCTCTCTGCTCGGCAGGGAGCCTGCTTCCTCCTCTCCCTGTCTCTCTGCCTGCCTCTCTGCCTACTTGTAATCTCTCTCTCTGTGTCAAATAAATAAATAAAATCTTAAAAAAAAAAAAAAGATCTCAACAGTCAATGCCTTATTAAATATCAGTGCCAGAGGCTAGAAGAGAATTAGGGACATTTGAATACTTCATTTAGGGGCACCTGGGTGGCTCAGTTAAGCTGTCTGCCTTCAGCTCAGGTCATGATCTCAGGATCCTGGGATCGAGCCCCACATCGGGCTCCCTGCTCAGCGGGAAGCCTGCTTCTCCCTCTCCCACTCCCCCTCCTTGTATTCCCTTTCTCACTGTGTCTCTCTCTCTGTCGAATAAATAAAATGTAAAAAAAAAAACATTAAAATCTAATGAGACCTGCTGTGCTGGAGGAGGGGAAAGAAGTTTATAGTAATACTAAATTTATTTATCTTTCAAACTGGAGCCCAGTATTTACAAATCAGTATTTGATGTATGGATCAATATTTATTTGGGGAAGTGATGAAGTACAGAAACTCCCATATGAACAGTTCACTAGCTATTTTCTGAGAGATGCTAAAGGATAAATGGGTGAATGCTTATGAACTAAGTTCTTAACAAAAAACCAAGAAATTTTACTTTTAAATAATAATTTCTACTTATTAAAACTTAACAATTTTGAATGACAATAGTGACTGTCAAATAATTGAAAAAGAGAGAATATAGTTAATATACTTTGAACTGAGGAGAACACGTAGTCAGGTAAAGTATTAAGAAATTATAACTCAAATATCTAGTAATGTATATAAATTTGAAACTTTTTTTTTTTTAGAGAGGTGGGGAGGGGCAGAGGAGAGGGAAAGAGAGAATCTTAAGCAGACTTCATTTCAGGTGACCCTGAGATCATAACTTGAGCCAAAATCAAGAGTCAGATGCTTAACTGACAGAGCCACCTAGACACCCCTAAATTTGAAACTCTTAAGTGAATTATTTTTTACAAAACTAACCAAAGAACAAAAATTGGAAGGGGCCAAAATTGTATGGAAAAATTAGGATAACTACAAGAAGTAAAGCACCTGAGTCTCAAGTTACATAAATTTGTCTGAGAGAAACATTCATGTATTTAGCACAATTGACTTGGTGCCAAGTAGAGTGCTTAGGCTTTCAGTATTTCACTCTGGTTCTCTTATCTTGGGAGAGATTTTTACTAAACAAAATAGAATAGGAAACATAGTCAAAAAAATATTCTTGAAACCTAGGCAAACCTAGGGATGCCTGGGTGGCTCAGTCGATTAAGTGCCTGCTTTCGGCTCAGGTCATGGTCCCAGGGTCCTGGGATCGAGTTCCCCATCAGGCTCCCTGCTCAGCCGGGAGTCTGCTTCTCTGCTTCTCTGCCTGCTCTGCGTGCTGCTCTCTCTGCTTCTGCTCTCTCTCTGACCAATGAATAAATCTTTAAAAAAAAAAAGAAAGAAAGAAAGAAAAGAAAGCAAACCTAGTATAGTTACAGTGGCATGGTTCGGAATGTTTAGTTGGTGGCTTTACCAATTAAATCCATTGAATGTGGCTCCATAGTGTCCTGAAATTTTATTCTAGATTCTCTGGAGTTTGTGATAATAGATAAGTTATGACTTTCCATGTTTATCTCCTTTTATGTTTGTAGGTGGAGTTAAAAATGTATGTATAGCTAAGAATATTAAAGTGTGGTTAGTTTATCAATGATAATACTTCGGAAATCTTTACCTACTTGTGAATTTCAAACCACTTTCTACATTTTGATTTATTTTTAGATCTTCTGTAGATGGGAAACTTTGGGAAGCCTTTTTACTTGTTCAAGGTTACAAAGAGCTGGAACCTACCAGGCTACAAGCCCACTAATTACCCATGCAAAGAAATTATGCATGTGTTTTCATTAAAGTTGGGTTGGAGGAAATGTTTAAGTAGGAAACGTCCATTAAGTTTCTGCCTTCTGCTCAGGTCGTGAGCCCCGCAGCAGGCTCCCTGCGCAGGGGGGAGCCTGCTTCTCCCTTTTCTTCTTCCTCTGCCCCTCACAGCTTGCCACCCCCCGCCCCCTCCCTTTGCTCACTCTCTCTCACAAATGAATAAATAAAATCTTTAACAAAGAAAAAGAAAAAAAAATCAGGAGAATGGGAGATGGTGTTCTTTAGAAAATGTGAAGTGTCAGACTTACTTTTCAAGTAACTAACTCAGTCTTTTTTTTTTTTTTTTAACATTTTGTTTATTTGTCAGAAGGAGAACAAGCAGGCAGAGTGGCAGGTAGAGGCAGAGGAAGAAGCAGGCTCCCTGCTGAGCAAGGATCCCGATGTGGGACTTGATCCCAGAACCCTGGGATCATGACCTGAACCGAAGGCAGCTGCTTAACCAACTGAGCCACCCAGGCATCCCACTAACTCAGAGTCTTAAACTAGTATACCATAAAGTCCTATTTTAATAGTGAAGAAGAAAATTGCACTCAGCTGTATGGTATGATAGTGTCAAAAAGAGACCTAACCTGGAGGCTGACGTTCTTCAAGAGCATGTTTCTTACTGTGGGGTCCGTGGGCCACTTACGTTAAGCTCAAATGGAAAACTTGGCACAACTTGCACTCCTGCATCCGTCCCCTCACTGTGCCATATAGGCAGCCCTGCAGAAAAGCTAGCCATGGTGGAGCTTGTGCACCACTGCCCTGAGCTGAGCAACCAAGCTTGGTGTGTGTCGCTGGGAAAAGCAGAATAGGAAAAGATGGTGACCCAGATGGCTGCTTTATATGGTCTCTCCCTTCCTCCCCCACCCCCTCGTCGTGGGAGGTACCCCAGCGAGGTACCCAGCGAGTTCCACCTGCTCGCTGCTACCGCCTGTGCAGACCAGAGGTTCCCGGGTGGGCGCATGTAGGCACGTCACTAAATGTCTCCCAGCATCACTCTCTGCATCTGTAAAATGGGCATCACATTAGTACCCACCTCATGAAGTTGTTAGGAGATCACTAGCTAACATTATTAGAACAGTGCCTGGCATTTAATAAACACTAAGTAAATGATAGCTGCTATCCTGCATATTTCTAAAAAGGCTGATGCTTTTTGAGGTTTTTTTTTGCTGACTAGTGAACTGTCTGTCCAGTTTCATTTAGTTCTTTGCCTATAGTTACTGAATTGCCTGCTCCCTTTTGTGTACCCACCACACTTGGAATATACAACTGTGGCAATATCTAGAATGCTTTGATGTGCACTCCTTTTGCCTGTTTGTCCCCCCACAACCCAAAGGTAGGAACCAGGGTTTATTCATGTGGCACAGTATATAGCACAGAGCACAAAAGCTACCCAATGGCAGGCAAAATCAAGTGTCTGGTTCTGTTAACTACCATTAAATGAAAGTGTTCCATGGCTCAGAATATTTCTCAGCCTTAAGTCTGTGCTTAAATAGGGTATATCTGTGCTGTATCACCAGAAGACAGTGTTTGAAAATATCATTTGATAATCATATTGATTTACATTATCAAATAAAATTGGATTACATAATTTAGCTCTTAGGGTGTTCTAGTAGAATATGTTTATATTTTATTTGCATATTATACATATTTTCTATGATAGTCAAAACTTAATTGGAATTTGAATAATTGAAATTTAGTACATATTTATGTAATACATATCAAATCATAGTTATTTTAATCTCACTTGGTCTGAATATCTGGAATATGTCTGGAATATTGGCAGGCAATGTATTCTAAATTATTTAAATATCTAAACCTTACATCATCCTAGTCCCCAAGCTGGAAGCTCTGTAATGTGAAGTACTGAGCTTGGTGGCATATTTTCCTTTTCGGATGTTTGATGAATGAATTTGAGCTAATTCTCAAAGAACAAATATTTGAGTACTGACCAGGTATAAGACTCTTAAACCTTAGATTATCTAGTCCAAAGATGACTTTTGTACAGATTCTGACTTCAAAGAACTTACAGGCTGGAAGGGAAAGTAAGTATATAAAATACTTATTTTATTCTTGTCCCTTTATGGGAATTTTGAGAAAGTGCTCGGGGAACCTAGGGGAGATGATTATAGGAGTTGATTATGTATATAAAATCAAGGTGAATTGGGCCAGGGAGGCAACTAACCAATAGTCGGCCAAGAGTCCTAAGCACGTTGCTTGGTAATTGGAACATTCACTTTTCCTGAGAGCAGAGTTGACATTGTGCTGTCTTGTCCTAGGTACTCTCCTTTCTCTTCATTGGTCTGATGTCCATGATGATTCCCTTATGTAGGGCCTTTGGGGCCCTCATTGCTGTCTGTCTCATCATGGGTCTCTTCGATGGATGCTTCATTTCCATTATGGCCCCTATTGCCTTTGAGTTAGTTGGTGCCCAGGATGTTTCTCAAGCAATTGGATTTCTACTTGGATTCATGTCTATACCCATGACTGTGGGCCCACCTATCGCAGGTAATGATGCTTCTCCAGTAATTTACTATATGGAAAATATATTATGATATTTTTTTTTGGTTACTCGTCTTTTGCTTTTGTGTGTACCTTACTGATAACATTTTTAATAAGACCAGCCTTGGGTGACGTGTTGAAAAAGTTTGCTGAGGAGTCCCTCTTTTCCTTATTGATACATAACACACTCTATAAAATGTTTAATTGTAAGCTTCTGGGCTTTAAGCTTTCACAGTGGCTATATTTCATTTAATATGTGTTTTGGGGGAAATGGAAACATGGTTGCTTTTAAAAAAGAGATGAAGATTCTAAATATGTATGCTTTGTGTAAGAGCTCATATCTCCGCCCCCCGAAATCATAGTGGAAAATAGCATTTAGTGGAAACAACTCAAATGTCCATCAGCGGATGAATGGATAAATAGAATGTGGTGTAGCAAACCATAAGAGACTCCTAATCTCACAAAACAAACTGAGGGTTACTGAGGGGGTGAGAGGGTAGGGATAGGGTGGATGGGTTATGGACATTGGGGAGGGTTTGTGCTTTGGTGAATGCTGTGAAAGATGTAAGCGTGATGATTCACAGACCTGTACACCTTGGGCAAAGAATAAAAATAAAATTAAAAAAAAAAAAAGAATGTGGTGTAGCTATATAATGGGGTAGTATTCAGCCATCAAAAGGAAGTACTCTACCAATACATGCCATCAGGTGGATGAACCTTAAGACCATTATGCTAAGTGAAAGAAGCCAAATCCAAAGGGTCACATACTGTAAGGTTTTATTTATGTGAAATATCCGGAAGAGGTAAATCCATAGAGGCAGAGAGCAGACTGGTGTTTTCCAGGGGCTGGAAGGAAGGGGGATTAGGGAATAACTAACTGCTTAATGGGTATGGCATTTTCTTCTGGTATGATGAAAATATTTTGGGACTAGATAGGGGTGGTGGTTATACAACATTGTGAATATAGTAAATGCCACAGAAATGGTTAATTTAATGTTATATGAATTTTACCTTTAGAAATCTTCTGAGTAGTTTAAAGGTGCTTTATGTTCAATATTACTTGGGGGCCCGTGTGAATTATTAGGTTATGATTTGATAAAACTAGGATAAAATTCAAGTGTATGTATTGTCATCTGTGTCTGGCATGTGAGGGGCTCAGTGAAAGTTTATTCTTATGTCCAGAACCACACATATCTAGCAACTTTGCCAACTGGAAATGTAGTCATAAACAAGCAAGCAGTAATTAAAAGTCACAGTCTCCCTGTAGGAGGTCCCTCCAGCCCTTCCCCTGTCCCCCAGGTAATACACTACTTACACTATTTTTATACCTCACAACCTTGGAGTTTTAGTGTTTCTAAGTCTACAGCAGATTATAAGCAGCACTTTGGTAGGAATGGTGTTTGCAACTAGATATAACTGAGAACAGACCAATAACAAAGGAGATAACTGGAAACTTCCGAATTAGGCAGAACATGTGACAGCTAGCAGCCAAAAGCTCTTGGCTCACCAGGAGGTTCTGAGGGGTCAGAGTATTAGAGTCAAATATGATAATTAGTGTTCAGAAGGACGAAAGGTTTAGTTATATACAGAATATTCTGATTCAAAAGATAGGAAAGTTGTATCTATATATTATGTATGTTAGGTTACTGTCTAGAATAAATGTACACTTTTTTAATGAGTCAGTACTTAACTGGACAAATTCTCAGCTGTTTATTTCAAAAAGTCAGATACTCAATTCATTGTGTTCCCTGGACATTTCAGAAAACTGAGATTTTATAGTAAAAGTTACAAAAGTTTAAAAACACTAAGATAACTTTTAAAATCTGGGTTTTGTGGGGGCACATGGCTGGCTCAGTTGGTAGAGCCTGTGACTCTTGATCTCAGGGTTGGGAGTTCAAGCCCCATGTTGGGTGTAGAGATTACTTAAGAAATAAAATCTTAGGGGCGCCTGGGTGGCTCAGTGCGTTAAAGCCTCTGCCTTCGGCTCAGGTCATGATCTCAGGGTCCTGGGATCGAGCCCCGCATCAGGCTCCCTGCTGGGCAGGGAGCCTGCTTCCTTCTCTCTCTCTGCCTGCCTTGTTATCTCGCTCTCTCTGTCAAATAAATAAATAAAATCTTTAAAAAGAAATAAAATCTGGATTTTGTTAGAGAAATTAGAAATAAGGAGTATTCTGATAGCAGTTTTCAGAAGCAGAGCCCAAGGATCTATCAGAGTGCCAAACATTTTACTCCCATGTGCTGACAAATATATATATGTATATATATATTTAAGATTTTATTTATTTATTTCAGAGAGAGAGAGCATGAGAGGTGAGAAGGTCAGAGAGAGAAGCAGACTCCCCATGGAGCTGGGAGCCTGATGCGGGACTCGATCCTGGGACTCCAGGATCATGACCTGAACTGAAGGCAGTCGCTTAACCAACTGAGCCACCCAGGCGCCCACTGACAAATATATTTAACAATCTAACTTTTTCGTCTGAACTCTCAGATCTATAATTTTTCATGATTTTGAATTTTAATTTTATTTATTTTTAAGATTTATTTATTTGAGGGAGGGAGAGAGAGAGCACAGAAGGGGGGGGAGGAATAGAGGCAGAGGCTGAGGGAGAAGCAGACTCCCTGCTGAGCAGGAATCCCAATGTGGGGCTCGATTCTGGGACTCTAGGGTTGTGACATGAGCCAAAGAGCCACCCAGGTGCCCCTTGAATTCTAATTTTTAAATAGTTTCATGTTACTTCATAAACAAATAGGCCCAAGAAGGTTTGAGATGTAGACATTGTGAGGTATGTGTGTATGAGAGAGGTTTCAGGTTGGTGGTTTATCCACCTTCCCTTGAAATAAGGACCATTATACCCTGGGTCAGAATACCCCAAAGGCCTCTGAATGGTTTTGAAAAACCCAAAGCTTGGTTACAAATATTTTTTTCCATGTAATATCTTGGTACACAAACCCAAAGGCCTGTAGTCTATGACAAGATTAAAGATCTAAGATCTTTTCCTTTCTCATATCAGAAAAGGTTTATACTTCAGACCCAATTCCTAAGAAATGTGTGACTTATCTGAGACCCCTAAGAGCCACCCTTGTTTTCTCTTGGTGACAGTTTTTTCCCTTCCCAGGGTTACTTCATGACAAGCTGGGCTCCTATGATGTGGCATTCTACCTCGCTGGAATCCCTCCCCTTATTGGAGGTGCTGTCCTTTGTTTTATCCCCTGGATCCACAGTAAGAAGCAAAGAGAGATTGATAAAACCACTGGAGGAGAAAAGATGGAGAAAATGTTGGAGAATCAGAACTCTCTGCTGTCAAGCTCACCTGGAATCTTTAAGAAAGAATCTGACTCTGTTATTTAATGTCTTACATACCTCCACCAGACTGAACTTGGCTTTCAGAAGTTTAAGCAAGTTTTCCTTTTATATAAATTGCAAATTTCTTATTTTTTTAATTACTTCCTAGGAATAGCACAATAATTGGGAACTAGAACCCTTATTACTACAAGAACCATTTTCTGCCGCTGAACAGCTAGCTGTCTGCTATTTTCATGAGTGTGGGGGCAGAGACTCTGGTATATGAAAATATACGTTGGAAAGTCAAATATTGTGTGCATTGATGCTATCTCAGTAAAAAGCAACTCTGGAAACTGTGAATGCTAATAAGCTTGTACAAATATTTAAAAATACCTCAAGCTATAATGAAAGGGTTGCAATTTCGTTAGGACTGGAAATACTGTTCATTGTCGCCCGTGATGTTTTTAATTCTGGTATCTCTGTTTTAATTTCTTCTGCTATTGGGAAACTTTTTACAAGATTTAAGCCTGGATTCTAGATAATGTCAGAGCTACCTAAACCTCAACTCTGTGTTAAAGCTGCTTGCCTGCTGTTAAATAAGATATGAAATTAAGTTATTCTGCCTTGCTTCGGTGTCCTGGGAGCTTCCGGGAGCAGATGGTAGCACTGTGTTCAGATTCAGTGCGCGACACAGAAGGGATCCTGGTCATAGGGGCAGAGCAATTCGGGAGGCAGGCATTTCTTCCTCTTCCATTTGTTCCCTTTCGGTTTGCAGTGTGTTTTACTCAAGTAGCCAGAACCCCCCCCACATTTCTGAACTTGTTTAAAGTGTAACAATAAAGTGAAATAGAATGAATGAGATTCTGACCATTTTAACGTAGAATTTTTCTGACTTCGGGATTTGTTAGCACTAGGACCTGACATTTCCACAGAGTCTTACTGAGCATGTTATCAAGTTGCAGTTTCAGGTACAAATGGGGAAAAAAATACTTGTATTCATGCAGAAAATATTTCTGATAGAAACACAATTGCTCAAATTCGTTTATAAAATGGGTCTTCTAAGATTAAAAGCACTTATAAAGAGTATTTCCAAAACTTTCTGCCAAAATTTGCACTCATCAGTATTTATCCTAGCACACTCCCCATTAACATCCCCAGATTTTTTCTATTTATGCAAAGACACTTGCATAAATTTATTTTTAAAATTTTAATATTTAATTTTAATTTAAAATTTTTAAATTTTAAATTATTTAAATTTAATTTTTAATTTTAATATTTAAAACTATTAAAGTTTTAAAGACCTAAAATTAAAACCAAAGTCATGCCATGACCTATACTCATCTACAAACATAAAACTCATCTACAAAAAATAGGAATACTTTCCTCATCCTGAATGTTTCTTATTTATGTCTTTGAAAGTTAATATGTAAAGTATATTTAAATCCTAAGTATAAATGTGTATTAGAGCTTCCTCAAATGTAGCTTGTTAACCTGGGTAGAATGCTATTTTTCTAAAGTACCTCCAGGATCCATCTGTTTTGAACTTCACTGTAAGGACAGAAACTTTATCTCTTATCTCCCTACTTTTCCTTCCAGCATCTATTCTTTCTTCATCTTTAGCTGAAACCTGAAGAGCATATGGATTTGTAGTTGTTGATGGGGGGGGGGAGGCCACATAGGGGGCTAGAGGGAACTGAGGCGATTAATAGCTAGAAAACCCTAAAGTTCAAAGTAGGAATGCTAAATGTGCAATTTATTTTTAATAGGATTTTAAATGATTTTTGATTGTGAAGACATTCAGCAGTTTACTATGGCATGGTTGTAACTTAGTACTTCTATATTTTGTATTTAGGAAACTTGGGTAATTTAGTTTTTTTGGAAGGTTATGTTGCTTAAAAAACAACTATATTTTAACCATCTTGCCCTTTCATATTCTTATTTTGAATTTTTAGAAAATGACTTAGAGGGGCACCTGGGTGGCTCAGTTGTTGAAGTGACAAACTCTTGATTTCATCTCAGGGTCATGAGTTCAAGCCCCACATCAGGCTCCATGCTAGGCATGGAATCTGCTTGAGATTCTCTCTCTTCCTCTCCCTCTGCCCCTCCCCACCCAAGCACACATGCTCTTAAAAGAAAAGAAAAAAAAAACGTAAAAATGATAATATATTACTGGGTTCTTCATTTATTCATACCTAGTTATATAAAAATTATTTCCTCATTATTATCAGTGCTTTTGAGATCAGGAAAACATACAACTAAGACCAGTCATCAAACCTGCCATTATAAAAATTTTAATAGTTTTAGCACAGACTCCTAAGACTTGTCCCTGCCCCTGCCAATTTTACAGAAAGAATTCTAAAAGAGAAAATTTACTCTGTAAAGACCTCCAAAACGTTTTCCCTTTCAAAATTTGACTGATTTTAGAAAGGAAGAAAAAAAAGTAATAATCTGAAGCTCAGAGACTTGATCTTGCTTGGCTAGGTTCTATAATAAAAGAGCAAAGTGGGGCACCTGGATGGCTCAATTGGTTAAGCCCTAGACTCTTGATCTCAGCTCAGGTGTTGATCTCTCAGGGTCATGAGTAGGAATTGTGGAGCCTACTTTAAAAAAAAAAGTTAGCTGAAATATTTATAGTAAAACTTAGATCTCAGAATATTGTGCTCATGTACAATATTAAACGTATGCAGTGTTCAGTCAGATGGAATGAATTAAACAGGTCCTGTGATACTGAAAAAGCTCCCCTACATTAGACTGTTATGGAGAGTTCTTTGCTGTAATAACAAAGTTAAAAAGTATAAAAGATGCTAAATTCTATAAAATACATATTTCATAACATGTTTGGTACAAAAAGTTCTAGAAGTCTAAAGTTCTGAAAGTTCTGCAAACTTAGAAATGAAAAATACTAATATTCACAAGGATTTGTGTTTTAGACCAAGAAACATTACCCCCCAATCTTTCAAAGTAAATCCTTTCTAATTTCTGAACAGTGTTAACTATTCAATAAAGTGACCTTGTGGACCTAAATGTTTTTGTTCAATCTAGACGCTTGAGTGGAAAACAGTAGAGTCAAAACTCTGCTTTCTATCTCATCATCCTAATTCTGATAAAGCTCAGCAAATTCTCACATTCAAAAGGTTCTAGCATTTGAGGCTAACAGTATAAGAAGGGGAACAATTATTCCTCTTTACAGAGACTCTGATTCAGATACTATTGTTAACAGATACCCATGGGTCTTCCAGAAACATTTTAGTTAAAGCAGTAGATACTCTTGGTATCCATCCATTTCAGTAATAATAAACACCCAGATTGATACTTTATTCAAAATTTATAAATTTCCTTGATCACAGTTGCAATCCTTAGTCTACAGTCCTACTAAGAGATTTGTAATCTCCATTTGAGATTGCATAGTGCTTGGCGTTAAGCTTCAAATTCTATTCATAAACAGATGCAGGACTTCATTTGTTCTTCCTGATCCACAGTATTTGTTTATACGTGTTTGCAGATCTCATGGGCTCTGCCCAAGTACGGAGCAAACCTTAACTCTGTTAGCTTTAACTTTCTACACTTTTTAAAAATTTTTTTATTTTTTAAATTTTATTAACATATAATGTATTATTTGCTTCTGGGGTACAGGTCTGTGAATCATCAGGCTTACACATTTCACAGCACTCACCATAGCACATACCCTCCCCAGTGTCCATCACCCAGCCACCCCATCCCTCCCCGCTACTGGCAACCCTCAGTTTGTTTCCTGAGATTAAGAGTCTCTTATGGTTTGTCTCTCTCCCTTGTCCCGTCTTATTTAATTTTTCCCTCCCTACCCCCCACAACCTCCTACCCTGCCTCTCAAATTCCTTGTATCACAGAATCATATGATAATTGTCTTTCTCTGACTGACTTACTTCACTCAGCATAATACCCTCTAGTTCCATCCACATCATGGCAAATGGCAAGATTTTGGGGTTTTGATGGCTGCATAGTATTCCTTAAAGTAAATGTACACTTAGTTATAAAGTAAACACAGGTTTGTTTTTACTTCTGGTAATTCTAATACTTTTAACCTCACTGAAGAATATTTTAATTTGGATCTTTGTTATTTATAAACCACTTTATGTCTGGATGACTGTTGTTGTTAAATCAAGAGAAAATCAAATAGAAAATGCAGTGAACAGGGGCAGGCCACATCTAGCGTGGGTGGCACCAAGGGGGGTTCCTGGCAGTGTACTTTTTCCCACTCTTTCTTATGCCTCTTTTGCTTGCTCTTCCTGTTCTCTTTCTCCTTATCATTCTTTTTCTCTTCTCCCTATCCTTCAAAAACCTGAGGAGTCCATTAACCTCCTTGCTTAGTTCTACTGGCTGCTTAGCAGCCCTACTTACTGGTCCCTGTGGCTTCAGAGGATGGAAGCCCATGCAATGTCACGTAACCTGGTGAACGGCTTGCTCTCAGCCTTGAACTTAAGAGTTCTATTGCTCTGCATTAAAAACATTATTTAATTATGTGATTAAAATCTGGAAAGGAGGTTCATATGACTGGCATCTTTTGTGCTAATATGTAAAACTTTTATTTAAATGTTTAAGGTAATGCTTTCAGAGAAGACTGTCAAGTTCTTAACATGATTATTTTCAGAGGGCATAATTTTTTACTTTGATTTTCATATTCTATTAAAATTTTGCTAAATCTTAGCCTGAGAGCACATCGTGGAGGATGCTTTGGAATGTAGTGGGCCCCTCAGATGCGGTTCCTAATGAATCTGTTATACTTTATGGTAAATGGTGTTGGAGTAAACTCCCAGAGTCTAGAGATACAAGTGGAAAGGAGAAGTTAATTAGCTCCAATTAAAAAATATGTTAACAATTTAAGTTTTAAACTCCTTAGGAAATTTCTAACACTGAAAACTTCATTGTTGCTGGCATACACATTAAGGAGCAATCTTTGCATCAGGCTGAAAATTGTTGCTTTTGCCAATGTGTGAAAAGGAGAAGGAAGTGAAATGTTCTTATTTTACATTTATATTCTTTAATTTGAAAGACAAATAGTATCTTGGCTAATAGGAAAAGAATCATAGTTAACTCTTAAAAACAAAATTCTTACCTTGTTAATAAAACAGAACAGGTCTGCCATTTGTAATGGTGATGTGGATTAATGTGAACTAAGAACACAGCAGTGAAGGAAGCCTTGCTACTCTACTTGACTGACAATCATTAATTCTGCTCCTATTACACTCACTGATTTTTGTTGATACTTAGGTGTTGCAGAAATAAAAAGACCATCTGGAGCTGAGTTTGAGAATGGTTCACGGGGCAAAGAATAACAAGGTAGAGAGCAAAAACAGATAGCTCATGGGCTCGCTATAATTTTATAGTCACAGCCCTTTTTATTAGTTTATTTATTGGCAGACACTAATGCATTGTTTTATAAATAACCCTAGAGATAGGTTACAATCTCAGAAATAAAGGGCCAAATGCCCACAGCAAATGTGAAACCCGCATACAACAATCACAATTACTGAACTTACATAAATGTTGACTTAATCAGATGATTTTAGATGACTCCTCTTGAGACAATAAAGATCCATGAAACAATTCATTGCCACATCTTTGGATCACTCAAAGAAACCTTGAAACTTGAGATCTAGTTTGCTTAGATTGCCCTTTTAAAAATTACCAATTTTTCAATAGTAAACATTAATCATTTTGACCTTTATACATTTAAGGAAATCTCCCACGGTACTATTTTCTTGACATATAATATAGGAGGCTACCTCATTTACAAGACAGAAGATTTCAATTTTTTGTTAGTGTGTTAGACATTGGGAATGAAATAAAACCTTTCTAAGTACTTGATCATGACAGTCCACCTACCTCAGCTTTCAGTGTCCAACTAAAAGCCCAGCTTAATTGCTTCTTGCTTAATCAGAAAGGAGCTAGTAGTGACTCAGATTAAAAGGCAAGGTAGTGCAAGGAGTACAGGGGCCAAAATATCAGTAAAACTTCTTAAGTGCTTTGTTCTGTTAAGTGGATATAAGAGGAACAAAAAAGGAGTATTAACTAATGTGGCCTGTGGATAATCTGAAACAGGAAAATTGAAGAAATTTACAATCTATATATAGTAATGAACACTTACTAAAATGTTTCACCAGTGGCTTTTCAAACTATACTGGCAGCTTAACAAAGTCTTATTTTCATTTGTGTTTTCTTTGGCAGGAAAATGGATAATCACTGACAACAGATTACATGCTTGTGCCTTAACCTTATAACTTACATCTTTCACTCGTGCAGGCGGCACCCCTTTCCTAGTCAAACAGGGACCGTGGCAATGAACTTTTGTCTCACTGGAGTTTTAAAAAATACTGTCGTTGAGTGTGGCAGTAGTGTAGGAGTTAACCCACAAGTTCCCAGTCTAATCAAAGATGTTTCTGGCCTTTCAGTATGAGTGCTATAAGAAGAGTATTTTGGAGTTGAATGTCACTAACCATGTGTGTGGTAGGAACTATCTATAAAATATAAAGTAACTTCTGGAAATCTAATGAAATCTATAACATTATTTTGGAGCCTCTGATACATGACTTATTTTTTACCAAATAATACTTTTTAGTATCTGTCGATTACTAGAAGAGTTCATTTGTTAAATATTTTAAATGTGGGTAAGCACACAAAGCATTTTCTGTTATGATCTTCCCTAAATGTAGTCTTCTGTAGTATATTCTAATATACTAGAAAGTTAATGGGTCAAAGTATCTTTTGTAATTCAGTCTATATTGGAATAGTATTTCAGGGACTGAGGGTTTTATGAGTGCTATTTTTTTGACCCCAAGCAATGAGCAGACTATATATTTGGTGCCTTTCTTTCCTACCAAAGAAAAATTAGGTCAAAATAGGTGCTAAATTTCATGTTCCTTTCAAAATTATTTTTTCTTTTTAAATATGTATGTCACAATAGGAAATGTGTAGATCCAGCAATATTATGCATGTTGTATCTTGTATATACAGCTAAAGAAGAAAACCTCACCTAAAAAGCAGTTGAGTTCCAATATCTACTTAGCGGTATATAATTTTCATTAACGTGTAGGGCTTTAAAGTATGAAACTGAAAAGAAAACGATCACCAAATGAAAACTTAGTAATGAATATGCCCTGCAAGGTAGTAACTTTAAGGAAAAAGTCCCATACAATGTTATATATAACATACAATGTTATAACAAGTCCCGGACAATGTTAAATGTCTGTTATATCTCATTTAAAACATAAAAAAGGCCCTTGTCAATGTTTCTAGCACAAAGTTAGTTATTCAAAGTATTCTGTAACTCTGAGGGTGTACAGAAAAAGTTTTATATATATTTTATTGTATACATATTTACATATTACAAAATACCTCTCTAATGAGCTTGTTTAAGTGGATATTTTAAGCTATTTTTCAGGCTAAAACTAGAGTTAGGGGAGTCATCAGTCTTAAAACTTGGATAGTGAGTTACATTAGACAAATTCTTACCGAAAGTATCATTGTTCATCTTTCAGATTTAACATAAAGACTTAAATTAGTGAAGACTACATCTGGGTCAGTGTGAGCAAATCTCAGACCTATGATTTATTCCAGGTTCTTAGCATCATGGTTGTAGCTGACTGTATGACACTCACCTAAAATCCTACATGGGTCTCTGAGTCTTAATGTCTTGTGAATGGGATTCTGATGAAGTGAGGGTAACAGATTTTTATTTAATCCTGCTTTTATAGACTGCCTTAACTCTATGAGGATTTTATAAATGTAAATTGGAAAAGTATACACTCTAGGTAATTAGGAAAACCATACATTTAGAATCTACTAGAGTATACTGGGTTCTCTGTCAACTAATGAGAACTCCTTACTACTGTTAACCTGAGTTATGTGTGAAAGGGAGAATGGGGGCTTGTTCATCAGAAGTTACTGTACAGTGAGATGAAATATCCCTTCACAAACTTCTGGTGTGACTTAATTTATGTGGTTTGAGAACTGTAAGATTCCAAAGGCACTGGGCTATAATGCTTGATAAATTTGCATTTTGTCAGTTTGTTCTCCTACCAGTTTCTTTTAGCCTGATAATGATAGCTACAGCAAACAGAGCCCTACAGTGTTAAGAGAGAGCGGGGATATTTTAAGTATCTCCTCATATAATATGACATTTTCATGTTGACTTATTTTAATGTTTATCTGAAAGGTAATTTCAAATTATGCGCATATTTTCGAAGTTAGAAACATGCTATGTCTTAGACATCAAAACCAAATGAGGCCAAGTGCACGCTGTACACCAGTGTGGCTCTGCTGCTCTGCCTACACAGGATGCCATTTTTGGTACTATAGTTGCTTAAATAGAGATCACGATGTGAAATAATTATGCTGGGTTTGATCGGTATGCAGTGTTTTAGTACTTGCCTTTAAAAAATGTTTTTTTCTTTTCAAAGAGTGTAATTTATAATTGATTTTTTATAATGTGAAATTTCACATAGATAACCAAGACCTTTTTAATGGAAAGAGCTGTGTAATCATTTGGAGAATAAAATCATTTTACTGTGGAACAATGTGGTATTCTCAGTAAATACAATAAAAAAAGGTTTTTGAGGCTTTGTGATTATATTTATGGGATTTCCTGGGGAGATGAGGGAAGGAAAAATTACTGAAGTGAAGGAAACTGTCTGTGTTGAATGAAAGAAAAATCAGCTGTGTGCTTTTTAAGCTGCACACATGTATTCCAAATGTGCTTGGGTAGCATTACCTCTCCTGGGCGAGTGACAGGGATAGAAATGATCCCAAAGCACTGGAGAGTCCAAAAACAATTTCTATCTGATACTCTTTTTTTATAGTTTGATTTACATTACTGTTTTACTTAAACTGATTGAATTTATTGCATTCAGCTGTTACTTGGGACATCTGACTCACTGACGGTTTCAGGGGATGATCAAGAGCCAGGCTGGAATTTCGGTGGATACCCACCGAGAGAAAAACTGACTCTGCAGTCAGGATGTTTATTACTGGATGTACCCTAACCACAGAGCGAATCATCATTTTCACTGAATGTTGCTAAAGAGATTTTATACATTAAACTTAAGAATATGGAATTGTGATATTTATTCCAATAATTATTCATTCATTTATTTTTAAAAAGATTTTATTTGAGAGAGAGAGTGCAGAGGCAGAGGGAGAAGCAGGCTCCCAGCCAAGCAAAGAGCCCCATATGGAGCTCGATCCCAGGACCCTGGGATCATGACCTGAGCCGAAGGCAGATGCTTCACCCACTGAGCCACCCAGCTGCCCCAACTCCAATAATTATTTACATGACTGGGCATAGGTGCAAAAATATGCAGGCCACTGGAGGGCTTTTGAGAGAATCCAGGAGAGAATGGATATGAGAAATTGTTACTGATCCTAAGCGGGATAAAATTCACTCTCCTGGGAAAATAATTTTTATAGGGAAAAAAAGAATTCTAGTGTATACAGGAAACCTAATTTTTCTAGAGACATAGCTCAAATCAAATAATTACAGTATCAGACTTAACATAGAAAGTTCTCAAATCTCCAACTAATGAATCTAAGTGAGTTCTTTTTTTAAATCCTTGAGCCGCAAGTCTTCGTGAACTCTTTCAGGGATAGGAAGCTCACTAATCCTACCCCAAATAGTGGTTTCCTTCACAGCTGGGCCCTGTGCTTCCCACACTCACACCATTCAGCTGAACCGCTTGTCCTTGTCTCAGGCATCTGTGGACCTCCCTGGTCACTCCTGTACTTTGGTCCATTACTCCAGCAAATGGCTTTTGATCCAACGTTCAGTGTTCATGGGGAGCAACTTTATTTCCACTCACACTCGACAGCAACACCTGAAACTTTGTCATCTCTGGAAATGGCTCCATCTTTGAAATATTTACTATCGTCCCTCTCTTTTATCATGACTTACAATCACTTTATTCCTTCTTTCTCACTTCCACTTGGCCTGCTCTTTGCCTCTGAGCTCTTCTTCCTTTGACTCTGTCCCTACCAACCCCACTCCTTCTCAGCCCACCAGATCTGTTCCCTCTTCATTCTGTTCCCTACCCTTACTCCTGGGATCTAAAAAAATACAGTTTTCTGAATATTCACTCACTAGTTGCCCCTACATCTCCCACCCCGCAAATTAAACATGACTAGCTTCCTCAACTGGATCACTACCATCAGTATATACACATGCTATTATTTCTCCCATCTTGGGGGAGAAAAGACCTCTTTTAAACCCATGTGCCCCCTGCAGCTACTGCCTCATTTCTTTCCATCCATTTAGAAAAGGCCAAACGGAAAAAGAAAAATGAAAAATTTCTATTCTCTTCAATTTTATCTCCTATTCTCTTTGAGTCCTCTCTATTAGGATTTTGCCCCTATCCGTCTGCTGAAACTGCCCTTCTCAAGGTTACCACTGACCACCACATCGCTAAATCAAATCATCATTTTTCAGGCTCTGCCTCCAAGATATGTCCAGAGCCGGCACTTCTCACTACCGCCACCTGCTACCACGCCGAACCACGCCATAGCGGTCTCTTTTGTCCTTTGTTCCTTTCCCTTGCTCCCCCCTCTATCTATTCTCTACAGAACAGCCAGCATGACCCAGTCACAACGGGGCAGGTGAAGTCGGTCCTCTGCTCAGAATCTTCCTGTGCCTACCTACCTCAAAGAAAGCCGAGAAGCCAATACTAAACTATGCGCTAACTTGAATTAAAAAAAAATTAAGTTAAAAATAAATAAAAATAAAAACAATGACTTTGCAGGAAGGAAGGAAGGGAAAGAAAGAAAGGAAAAGAAAGGGAAAGGAAGAAAGAAGAAAAAGAAAAAGCCGAAGTCGTGACATGATCAGCAAAGCTCCACGTGTTCTGGCTCCTGTCATGTCTCTGACTGTGTCCTGCTGTCTCCTCCTGAGCCACCTGCCTCCTTGCACCCCCATCCTTGCACTGGGCTGCTCGGCCCCTAGCTATCCACCTGGATTGTTCTGTCATGTCCCTTTGGGCTTAGTTGAAAAGTCTTCTCTGTGAGGCCTTCCCTAACCCTTTAAAATTTAATCTCCCTTCCCGGACACTTCCCTATCCTACTCCCAAAGTGGTTTTTTTCTCTTTAGCTGGTGTGTGTGTGTGTGTGTGTGTGTGTGTGGCCTGAGGGTATGTGAAGTCTGGGAGCAGAAACCACCCTCTCCGGCACCCAGCTGAGGCTGGGGGGCAGATGTGCAAATCAAGTAAGGGAGCTACTGCTAGCCTGAGGCCTGGAGTCCGCTTCTGCAAAGACTGACTGAAGGTGGTTACTGGGCCCGGGCAAGGTCTGTGCCATTGCCATAGCCAAGGGAGTACGCACAGCTGTGGCAGAGCACCCCTAGAGGGGATACTCCCCCTTCCCTTCCCCTCATCTGCAACAAGGGCGAGAGAGCAAAATGCGGCACTGGGCAACCAGAAGCACCCCTCCTCTGATCAGGTCCCTCCTGCGCCCCCTACTGAGAGGTTTGACGATGTGCCTTTTGAACCTCTTCACCTATAGGAGAATTTACTTCCTATTATGATTAAATATTGAGAAACTCAGATGGTCAGTGCATGCTGTAGGGTACCCTTGACCTGACAGCCACAAGTGTAATGCATTCTAAGAATCTGTGGACAAAGTCAGGAAATCTCACCCCTAAAATAGTAGGGGGACATTCACATTTTGAAACTAGTAAGAATCAAGCGGATAGGAGTATTCATCTGTGGAAATCGACTGCGAAAGTAACATACTGCAGTAATGATTTATAAAGATACTGCTGATAAGACTCGGGCACAATCTAAGTCCCAGTCTAAGGCCCTCTCCCTGAAAGGAAAGACAGAAATTTTAAATCCTAACAATCAGGGCTAAACTGACAGGAAGACTTGGAATTCAGAAGTCAAGGGTATTTTTAAAGAGAGCATTAGAGGACAGGAATTTGTCACTTTATTCCCAACACTTCTAGGATTCTGGTGGCTTCCCAAGCCCCTTGCTTTGACTTAACAGTTCAGCTCCTGTTCTTCACTGTGCTCTTTTGCTTAATGACTCAGTTTGACTCATTCTCATGGCTTTTGACTATCCCAGCTCCCTTCGCTGGGTTCCCAACAGGTCTACCCACTGAAATAATAGACACAAAGCATTTCCGAGTCAAGCTAATGGACGACTGAGCTGACCCTGCCCCACCCTCCTCATCAAGAGCTGGGTTAGGTAGGCATTTTCCACGGTACATATTTTCTCTCTCTGAAGAAACCTCAAAGTTAGATTTCAGTTCTTAGAGCCATATTTTTCACCTCATTTGGGCCTTCACTGTATCAAGATTAGGACCAATGGATGGCGTGAGGTGAGACAGGGAGCAGTTTGGCCCACTTAAAATCTCCTTTCGTTCCCTACTCTTGGCCACTCTAAATAAAGCTACAGTCAAAGTAAGAATGGTTTATCTTGAATACAAGTCCCCCCCCAGAAGTCTCCCCATCTTCTGACCAGATTATCTTACACCCTCTATAGAAATTCTGAAGCTACCATCGAGCATGCATGTGCAGAAGAAAATAACACACACACACACACACACACACACACACAAGATCATGGGACCGGTTGCCTCCATACCCACCCTTCTATTCTTACCAAGCCACTCTACTGCAAATATAATGATCACTTCGCTAATCTGTGTAATAAAACCACTGAAGTTATTTCCCTTTCTCTAGTTTCTTCCTACTCCAGTTCAACTGGCCAATACTGTCTGCTGATGTTCTTAGCCCTCTGCTTTCATCATGATACTCGTACTACTCAAAAACCTATCGTAGCTTCCTAAAGTCAAAAGATTATGTCTTCAGTTTGGTTTTCAAAGTTCTTCACAATCTAATACTATGCAGCCATCAAAAGAAACGAAATCTTGCCGTTTGCAATGACGTGGATGGAACTAGAGGGTATTATGCTAGACAAAATAAGTCAATCAGAGAAAGGCAATTATCATATGATCTCTCTGAGGAATTTGAGAGGCAGGGCAGGGGATCGTGGGGGGTAGGGAGGGAAAAAATGAAACAAGATGGGATCGGGAAGAAAACAAACCATAAGAGACTCTTAATCTCATCAAACAAACTGAGGGTTACTGGGGGGTGGGAGGGTAGGGATAGGATGGCTGGGTTATGGACACTGGGGAGGGTTTGTGCTATGGTGAGTGCTGTGAAAGGTGTAAGCTTGATGATGCACAGACCTGTACCCCTGAAACAAATAAAACATTATATGTTAATTAAAAAAAAATGTTCTTCACAATCTGGTCCCCAAATGCCTTTCCAGACTTACCTATTACTACTTAGTAAAAGTGGTCAACTCATTATTTTTACCACCACTTTGGAGTTAAAACTCCAAAGCAAATTTTCTCTCTGCCCTTCAGCTACTACACCTTGATTTCTCTGTGCAAATTCCTAAGCTTTTTCTGCCTCAACTATTTGCTTTGACATATTTTGAATAATTTGTTTACCTCAGACTTTATTAAATTCTTCCTTCACTGATCTAGGGTTCACTCTCAATTCTTCCTAGATGTCTACAATGGAACTTTTCAGTAACTCTTCTTATATCCTAGTTTTGGTTACAATTTTGTTAAAGAATTATTAAACATTATCTCTGCTCTTTCCTGCTCCTCTCTAGTGTATTCTTCCAACACAATCGGAAAATCCTTAATCTAAGGCCCACACAACCAGAAACCCTGCTTGCTCTCTCATTTTCTACCAACCTTCCCTTCACTCGTGCTGCTCCAGCCATGCCGGCCTTTTTATTTCTTGAACACGCCAAGTTCACTCGGGCTACTGGATCCTTGTATCTGCTGTTCTTTCTGGCATGCTCTTCCTGCAGGGCTGATTCCCTCACGTCAGTTAGGGTCTGGTTCAAATGTCACTCACAGGCACCTTCCCCAACACTATCTTAATTTAAAATAATCCCCTTCCATCACTCGCAGTCCCCTTTATTCTGCTTTATTTTTCTTTAGGGTACTGATCACTATCAACATATTACAAATGCACTTGTTCATTTTCTACTTTTGTCTGCTTTTTGCACTGTTAGACCTACGCCTGGCACAGACTGGGTATTTAATAATTATTTAATGAGTAAATCAATGAACGGGTGGGCTTTTATATAGTTGCATAGAAAAAAAAACAACACCAAACTGCTACGGGTGTTTGTTCCTAGTTTAGCAACATAACAGTCCCTGTCATTGTGGGGATTTCTGCAGAGGTGCTGGACTTCTCCCAAGCAGAGGGTAGCAAGTGCGGTGTTAGATGGCAGGGATTAAACCAGAAGGGCTTGGCTCCGGGACAGAGCAGTGTCCAGCCCTGGATAAGTGGCTGCTTCCAGCGGACAAGGAATGTGTCTCTTACAGAGCGGTTAAAGGCCTAAATGTAGTTTCCTTTTTTTTTTTTTTAATGCAGATGACTCTAATTTGACTCTAATTGTTCCTGCGGCCCTTAGTACTTTAAGAAAATGTTAGTCTATTTCTATTTGACCCTACAGGAGCCAATCTCTCACTTGCAGTTGCTTTGTTTTTATTCTCTTGATAAGTCCATTCTGGCTAGTAACAGTACAGTTAGCCAAAGATTGTTATCTTATCAAAACAGCATAGAGGACCATTATGATGGCAGATCAAAGAGCTCTATAGTCTTGAATGTTACCATCAATCCAGTTAAAGGAAATTCAAGTTTATATTTTTTAAAAAGGAAATTAAAAAATTAGTAAGTTTTAATTTTATTTTTTAAAAAAGATTTTATTTAGTTGAGAGAGAGAGAGCATGAGTGTGGGGAGCGGCAGGCAGAAGGAGAAGCAGGCTCCCCACTGAGCCAGGAGCCCGACGTGGGACTCCATCCCAGGGCCCCAATATCATAACCCAAGTGAAGGCAGATACTTAACCAAATGAGCCACCCAGGTGTCCCTAAGTTTTAATTTTTAGTGAGATAAAAAAATTCCATCGGAAACTCGTGTCAGATCCTTTCAGTATTATTTTGAACTTTTCAAAGTACACAGTGCCAACAAAAGTTATCTTACTGAGGGGTGCCTGGGTGTCCCTGAGTCAGGCTCCAAGTTCAGCAGGAAGTCCGTTTGAGATTCTCTCCCTCGGTTCCTTCCCCTGCTCACACACTCGCAAATAAATAGATAAGTCTTAAAACAAAAAGAAAAAAGCTACATTTATTTTCAAATGAAAAAAAAAAGGCCCATCAACATTTTATTTATCCTGAATTGTCTCACACAAAAAATTTATCCTCCTCATTATTAGCCTAAAGAGAAACCTGCAAAAAATAGTACCCTATTTTCATCACACCTTTTTTCTTAAAAGGTTGTGAGTGACCTCTGGAGGCAATTGGACAAAATATCCTGCTGCTTTTAGGAGTGAAACAGGGAGAATTTGAAAGTAGATCCTTCCATTTAGAGGAGATTATTGTTTGTTTGTTTTTGTTTTTGTTTTTGCAAGTTTAATAATCAATTGAATTAATAATCAATTGAATTAATAGTTCAATAATGAATTGAAGAGCATTTAAATTTAAAATTAGTTTACGGAACCTCAATTCAGTTTAATAATATTTATTAAGTATATAATACAATGCTATAGGGGAATTAGAGACATAAAACTTTGAGGTTACAATCTACCAGGAAACTACAGCTAAGTGCTAAAATATTTATAGTACAAGCTAGAATGTGTAAGAAAATTGAGGAGTGGCACAACTACACAGGAATGCAGATTTTTGGTTAGGGTGACCAGAGAAAGTCTACTACATTCAACAAACATTTACTGAAGACCCACTTTGTGCCAGGCACTATGCTAAAGAATAAACAAGACACAGTGCCTTCCCTTCAGACACTCTGAGTATGGTAGGGAAGATGACACATAAACAGGAACATTCTGTATGAAGCAGTAGGTGGACGATCAGAATTATGCACCAAGAAGTGGAACTAAAACAGCCTCAAGATGGAGAGGAGGGTCAGGAAAGGCTTGCTAGAGGAGGTAACACCTAAGTGGATTCTTTTTCTTTTTCTTTTTTTTTTAAGATTTTATTTATTTATTTCGAGAGAGAGCATGGGCCGGGATAGGGGCAAGGGGGAGGGCGAGGGGGAGAATCTCCAGCAGACTCCATGCTGAGCTGCCTTGGGTCTCCACACGGGGCTCGATCCCAGGACCCTGAGATCATGACCTGAACCGAAACCAAGAGTCAGGAGCGCCTGGGTGGCTCAGTGGGTTAAAGCCCCTGCCTTCGGCTCAGGTCATGATCTCAGGGTCCTGGGATCGAGCCCTGCATCAGGCTCCCTGCTCGGTGGGGAGCCTGCTTCCTCCTCTCTCTCTGCCTGCCTCTCTGCCTACTTGCGATCTCTCTCTCTCTGTGTCAAATAAATAAATAAAATCTTTAAAAAAATAAATTAGAAAAGAAAAAAGAAACCAAGAGTTGGATCGTCAACCAACAGCCACCCAGACGCCCCACGCCTAAGCGGATTCTTAAAGGTCGGAATAGTTCTGGTATAGCTTTGGCATCATAAAGCTGCTCTCGTCCATCTCTCCCACTAATTACAACTAAAAATTCATGACAAAATACAGACAACAACTGCCTGAAGACTCTGAAAAGTACAAGATTGTGAAGGGGAGGCACAACTTGGAAAAGAAACCTGCCAGGGGATGGGTTTCCTGGCCTTTTCTCCTCTTTTCTTGTCATCTCTGTCCTGAGGAGAGGCCCCATGTGGGAACTGTTTGGCGGCATGAGCAGCTAACTCTCTGACAGAAACCCCGTCTCTCCAACCAGGGACCCTGAGGGCAAGTCCAGGGAACTGAGAAGAGGAGCCACTGTGAGTTGGAAAGTGACCATGGAGGAGGGAGAGAACAGGGTCACAGAAGGGGACTCCTAATTTTGTGTAGGAACCACTGTAAGTCTTAGGTTCACTGTTGAGTTGCACTTGTCTGCAAGAGACCCAAAGCAGCACAGCACAGCAAAGCCTTTGACAACTAAGAGTTAATCATGGGCCAACTCTCAGACTAACCCCTGAGTGGTACATGTTCAGGACAGACCCAGAGCAACAGAGCAGAGGCTTTGAAAACTGAACTGAGATTGAAAGCATCAGCCACAGAAGGTGATGCAAAACCTGTAATGTGAACTCCATTAGGTTGATTGCCTGCTTAAACAAACGTATATTCTCCAGAGGAGGATTTTCACAGGATCCAGGGGCAGCACAATGTTAACTCACTATGTTCAGGAGGCAATAGAAAATGACCTGTGTAGAAATTAATAGGACACTTTGTTTGAAATGACATCAGGAGGCCAGCAGGGGGAGCTCTCGTGCCCTGCCGCTCTTGGTCACCCCCAGATCCAACAGCGGGAGACATTCTTTGCTGAGGCAAGTTGGGTACTGCTTCTAAATACTACCTTACTATCCTAGCAGGAAGGAAGAGAGGTTTTCCTCCTCCTCTGGCAACAGCCCAGTCAGTGAGAGACTGTCACAACTCAGCCAATGAAAAGACACTGTACTTTGAATTCTCACTTTACTCCAATGGACTTTTTGTTTGTAATGGTTCTCCCAACTTCCCCCTTTCTTCCATAAAAGAGGAGTCCTCTCCTTTGTTCTCCAGACTTGCTAATGGTTTTGCTATAGCTTGCAGTCCTGGACTGCAATTCTCTGCTATTCCCCCCCCCCAAAAAATCCATTTTTGCTGATAAAATAACTGGCTGTTTTATTTTTAAGGTTAACATCTGTTATACAAAGAACCAGGAAAATGTGGCCAAATCCTAATGGAAAAGACAATCACCAAAACAATCTTGAGATAATACAGGTGCTGGAATATTCAGACAAACACTCAAATCAGCTATTATATGTTGCAGGAGGTAAAGATAAACACACGTAAGATAAATGTAAAGAAAGACATTTTCAGCAGAGAAACAAAGCATGAAAAAGAACCAAGTGGAAATTTTGAACTGAAAAGTACAGTATTTGAAAGAAACAAGTTCACTGGATAGGTGTAATAGCACAATGGAGATGATGAAAGAAAGCAGCAGTGAACTTGAAGATAGGTAAGTTAACTGAAATTACCTAAACTGAAGAGCAGAATGAGGTAGGAAGCTGGGAAAAGCAGAACACAGGAGCATCAGGGACCCGTGCAACAGCATCAGAAAGTTTAATATACACATCATTAGAGTCCCAGAAAGATAGGTCAAAGAGGTTAAGAAAAATTATGTGAAAAAGTAATGGCTAAAAACTTCACAAATTAGGTGAAAGATATATATTTACAGATTCCAGAAGCTTGGTGAACTTGATGAACTTAAATTCAAAGAAAATCATGCCTAGATCTGTCAAAATCAAACTACCGAAAGACAATGATAAGGACAAAAAAATCTTGAAAGCAGCCAGAGAAAAATGAAATACTACATAAAGAGCAAGGATTGAATGACTGCAGAGTCTAGGGTAGCTGGAAGACACTGGAAGGACACCTCTAAGTGTGGAAAGTAAATGACGATGAATCAGAAGCCTATATCCAGTGAAAATATTTTCAGTAATGAAGGTGAAATAAAGACATTCTGGGATGAAGGAAAACTTAGAAAGCTGTTGTCAGCAGAATCTCCCTTTAAAAAATGCTGGGGCGCCTGGGTGGCTCAGTGGGTTAAAGCCTCTGCTTTCGGCTCAGGTCATGATCTCAGGGTCCTGGGATCGAGGCCCGCATCGGGCTCCCTGCTCGGCGGGGAGCCTGCTTCCCCCTCTCTCTCTCTGCCTGCCTCTCTGCCTCCTTGTGATCTCTCTCCCACTGTGAAATAAATAAATAAATAAAAAATCTTTAAAAAAATGCTGAAGACGAAGGGAAAGGATACCAGAAGAAGACCTGGATGCTCAGGAATGAAGGAAGAGCAGCAGAAAATTTAACTATCTAGGTTAATATAAAAATCCTTATTTTTTATTCTTAAATCCTTTAAAATATGTACGATTATTGAGAAGATAGGCAGGAATACAGCAGGTGCTCTTAGTTAGGGGAGACTAAGCTACTGTAACAAAAATTCAGCGATTTAATCAACAACAGGCTTGGGGGCACCTGAGTGGCTCAGTCACTTAAGCACCCGACTCTTGATTTTTGGCTCAGGTCATGATCTCAGTTGTGAGATCAAGCCCCATGTTCAGGCTCCATGCTCAACAGGAAGTCTGTCGAGATTTTTTTTTTTTCTTTCTCTGCCAGCCTCCTCCTCAAATAAATAAATCAATCTTAAAACAACAACAACAACAGGTTTTTTAACAGTCAGAGGGAAAAATTCTTTCTGGCCTTTCTGCTCACATTCTATTGGCATCCTTAATTGCAAATTCAGCTGGGAAATGCAGTGGATCTGAGGCAGTCATGCACTGGGTTAGAAATCAATTACTTAGGAAGAAAGGGCAAATGGATTTTGATGAAGAGCTAGTAGCCTCCCCCACAGCAGGTGAAAGAGAAAGGAGGCATTTTGGATAGAGGGGACAATATGATCAAAGGTAAGAAAGAGAGAAACCACGTGTAAGGACCTAATAGCAATTTTGATGTTGTTGGAATGTAACTAAAGAGATAAAGCGAAAGAGGTGGGTGGGAGCAAATGAAGTTGGATTTTATTCTTGAGGAGCTGAAGGATTGTACATAGATTTTCATTTCAGTGAGCTACTCAGGGGTGAAAGATGGGGTAAGAGAAGACTAGAGGAGAGAAACCCCATTAGGACCTTAGGGGAATAGTTTTGGTGAGAGGTGATAAAGTTCTAAAAGTAGGCTGTGATAATAGCACAGAGGGGTGGTTTCGGAAATATCTGTCGAGGTAAAATTGGCAGGACCTGGTGAGGAGAAAGAAAGAAGCATCAAGACAGGATCTCAGGTTCCTTACAAAGATAGCTTGGATGAGCAGTGATATCAGCATGGAGCATCACAGAGCAGGGGCAAATTTATTTAGGAAAAAAAAAAGAGTTTGGTTTTAGGTAATAAAGATGAAATACGTGAAGCTTGAATTCCTACAGGATGTTTTTGGTTATATCACATCTCAGTGAGCAAGTCGGAGGTGTGTCACTCAAGACAGAACTCCACGGAGAAGGCATAAAAAATCCTTTGTAACCTACCTCTCATATAACCTTCTATTCTCTTTAATACATATACCTTTTGTTTCAACCGCAGTCAAACTTTTCTCAAAGAGGCCTTCCCTGGTTCTGAAATTTAAAACAGGTTCTCTTAAATCACAGCATCGTGCTCTCTGAGGTAAACTGGGAAAGGCTTCAGGACCAATGGATGGGGCTGGAGAGATGGGTTGGAAAGGAAATGATGAAGAGCTTTAGGTTTGTAGTCTGGGAGCCTAAGTAGGTAAAAGTAATCGGGTGCAAAAGCACATTTCAAATAGACGGTAAAATACTCACACATCTTGAGGCCGCGATCTGGTCAAAGAGCAAAAGGGAACAAAAGGCCGGAATTGGGTAAAAAAGACAAGGCCTTTCCTTCTCCACTGGCACACCTTTACTCAGCCACCCTGGAAATCCGCGCCCTGCTCCAGTTTCTGACAACAATGGTATTGTTTGCAGGGACTGGAGCCAGAATGTGCTTGAAACCTCAGCTTTGGGTCCAGGCTTCTCTTGAGCTACTGTTACACTATGCACAGCCTCGGATTCGCTGACTGACCTTGGGCACCTTGCTCCTTATCCTCTATGACTTAATCCCGAGATCTGTAAAACGAGGATAACGTGGAATTTGGAGGGTTGTTAGGAGGAGTCACTAATACCCGTGAAGGCTTACATGTGAAGTTCAACAAATGTGGTGGGGTGACAGCTGGACGACACAGCTCAAAGGAGCGAGGGCAGCAATTCCAGAAAGCCGTACAAGGGCCAGAAAGCCGTACAAGGGACAGACCTCCGGGCTCCCTCTGCCCTGCGAGGAGACCCGGGGAGCCGGTGCAAAGGCTGACCCTGCCGATCTTGGCCCGTTTTCTCGCCCGCCATAGCGTGGCGGCGTCTTACCTCAGGATCCGGCCGGTCCCAGGCTGCAGCTTCAGCTCGCTCCACCACGGGGCGCCCGCTCACTGGGCCTCTGTGGGCTCAGCAGTGAGCGATGCGGCGGCCCCGGCGCCACGTCCGGTCTCCCAGGCAACCGCATAAACTTCCGGTTTGAGAGGGGCCGCGGTTGGCGAGAGGCCACATTTCCGCCACGTGACCCTCTCCGGCACCTCGCGGGCTGCAGGGCTCGCGTCACCGGCCTGCAACAGCCAGCGAGTCCCGAAGTTCGACTCGCCGGCCCTGACTAGGCGCAGTTCCAGGGGAAGCGGCTCCCGTGGGGACGCCAGGGCCTGGAGAGGCGGGGCCGGGGCTTGGCTTCCAGGTCCCGAGGCTCGGCGGCGGAGCCGGGCGGCTTGCGAGACCGCTTCTCCTGAGCCGCCGAGCTGGAGTTGGAGGTGGAACTCCGTGGGGCCGCGGCCCCGGCGGCCGGGCGGCGGCTCCTCGGGGCCGAGGCCGCGGCGGAGAATGAGGCGGTGGCGGTGGCGGTGGCGGGTTCCCGGCGGGGCCGGCAGGCTGGAAGCATGCTGCGCTGGTTCATCACCGTGATCCTGTGTGCCGCCTTCCTGGGGCTGGTGAGAGCCGGGGCTGGAATCCTCCCAGGCGGGGGCGTGAGCAGGCGTCCTGCAGAGAACGCCGGCTTCTGAGTTCGAGTTTCACCTCTGCCGCTTGCAAACTGCGTGACCTTGGGCACGTTCATCTGCCCCAGCCTTAGTTTCCTAATCTGAAAAATGGGCACAGTTCTAAAGGTCTCATGTTGGAGGGTTACTGTCAAGTGCGACATTGATTTTCCTAGTATATTTGTCAGCTCCAGCAAACCTTCCTACTTCTGCGTGGGGTCGGGGAGATTGATGCAAGGGGGTGTTGCCAGGTCTGTAGGCCCTTCCCCCGTGAGCCCACGCAGACTCCAAATTATTACACAAAGCTGCTTTTCCGGGATTTCCTCTTCCTTTCCTGACCAAATTCAGCCAACCCCTTGTTTTTGCAGAATGGGGAAATAGACCCAGAGAGGGAAAATGACTTTTCCGGACCACACAGCTGGTTTTAAGTGGTGGAGTCAGGAATAATGTTTCTTATTCTGCCCACAACCCTATGCAAACCAAACCTTTAGGTCCTTCAGTGTTAGATTAGTGCAAACCGCAAGACTAGAAGAGCCTTTTGACAAACCCTTTGGCCGCCCCACGATTCCCTTATTTCTGGAGATCGCCTCACCACTTGTCTGGAGTATTGGGATCCTGGGGGTTTGGTCGGGTGAGACAGTCCTCTGAGCAGAGTCACATCTCAGTCCTCTGAGGAAGTCACTTAGCGTCTTTTGCTTGAGCGACAACGGATTCCTAGAGTATTTTGATTTGAAAAAAGAAAAATCATTGCAGATGCTCTTGAGCCCTCACCTTGTGCCAGGTCCAGTTTTAAGTGCTTTGCAAGCAGGAAGTAATTTGATGGGAGATGGAGCTCAGCCTTCCCTCCACGTACGAGGTGCTTGCTCTGCTTTTAGTTTGGGACTGCTTTGGCTTGGGCAAGATGCACACCCGTGTTTAGAGCAGAGCAGTCCAATTAGAATGAATTATTCTTGAAGCATAGACCCATTAGAAATGTCCAACAAATATTCTCTGATGGCTGGGGGTTTTCTATGAAGAAAAACACAGATTTAGAAACGTTTGAATTGTCTATTTTCTGTGTATTTTGTATGTGTCAGAGGAAGGGCACCTTGTGCATCCTGAAATATTGCTGTTTTAACAACATCAAAAAACAGGAATACTGTTTGAATAGTTTGATAATTTAAATTTCTAACATCCAAATTCCTGTTATTTGCATATAGTGTATTTCAAAGTGCACAAAACTGTCAAAAACGATTTTAATGTTACATTTCACTGTTAATACAAGAGCTTTTGTGGTATTGTTCAAACAGGAAACAGAATTGAAGCAGAGAGCCAAAAAAAATTAAAGAATTTTTTAACTTGAGAGTCATCAAAACTAGAAAACCAGTAGGATTTGACACACCAAATACGATAGCCTCTAGTTCTAGGAATCCTAGTACTGTCACCCTGAATTTTTCCTGATTGTGAGATTTAAAGTAATCCCCTACATTTCACTGAAATCCCTTGCTCCCTTTTTATTTTTATTTTTTAATTGAATTTAATTTTTTAGAGGTGGGGGAGGGGCAGAGAGAGAGGGAGAGGAATCTCAAGCAGGCTCCAAGCCTGGTGTGGAGCTCGATTTCATAACCCTGAGGTCATGAGGGAGCTGAAATCAAGAGTTGGCTTCTCAACTGACTCAGCCACCCAGGCGTTCCTCCTCCTCTGTTTTGTTTGTTTGTTTGTTTGTTTTTTGTTTTAAAGATTTTATTTATTTATTTGACAGAGAGAGACACAGTGAGAGAGGCAACACCAGCACAGGGAGTGAGAGAGAGAGAAGCAGGCTTCCTGCCGCACAGGGAGCCTGATGCGGGTCTCGATCCCAGAATCCTGGGATCGTGACCGGAGCCGAAGGCAGATGCCTAATGACTGAGCCACCCAGGTGCCCCACTCCTCCTCCGTTTTTCATAGTGAAAAAAGCTACCACACAGATAGACACTATTTTAATGATTGTAAATAAAAGGTTTTGTCTTTTTAAATTTTAGGGGATGAGTGTTGCTATACTGGGACCAACATTTCAAGATTTGGCAACAAATGTGAACCGCAATATTAGCAGTCTTTCTCTGATTTTTGTGGGTCGTGCCTTTGGATTTTTGAGTGGTTCAGTGATTGGTGGAGTTCTTCTTGACATTTTGAATCATTTTCTACTTTTGGGTAAGGAAAAACCAATTTTAGCTTTTTATGACTACTTTCAAGGACTTTACAGTTTGTTTTTAAATATGAAACCTATTATAGTTGACAACCCAAACGGGTAGTGTTCGGGTGTCCTCAGTGGAAATCACGTTTCGTTGGTGCCTGTTTTCATCTCAGCAGTTATAGGGAGTCTGTGTGGGGCCGCTCTGGAAATTAAGATTAGCCCTAGAATGTGTTACTATCTTTAGCCTTCCCGACCATCACTGTATTTAGGTACCACCCCTGGATCGCGTACTAGTTGTCCAAAGAACTCTGCTTGTCAGGGTTTAGGGCAGATCTCCCAGAGCCACCATAGATCAGAATGAATTCCTTGAACCTTCCCAGGCTAGGCCCTGAACCGAGAATGAGGGTGGGAAGAACTGGGGGCCAAATGACGTGGGCTAGATTTTTGTAACCGTCCCATCTTAACGATACTTCCAGACCTCTTTACCTCGCCCTTCAAATAGATGGCAAAGCTTTTAAGTTACTCTTTTTTGAATAAATAGACACTTTTTTTTTAAAGATTTTATTTATTTATTAGAGAGAGAGCACAAGTAGGCAGAGCAGCAGGCAGAGGGAGAAGGAGAAGCAGGTTCTCCGCTGAGCAGGGAGCCCCATGTGGGGCTCGATCCCAGGAACCTGGGATCATGACCTGAGCTGAAGGCAGACGCTTAACTGACTGGGCCACCCAGGTGCCCCATAAATAGACACGTTTAAAGAAAATCTGGATTAATGTGATAAAACTGCTTTGGAAGTAACGAGAATAATTTACTGTTGTTGATGAGTAAGTGAATAATTGCTCAGATTTCCAAAGTGGGTTGAGAATATGTCACTCTTGTATTTCCCTCCCTATTCCCAAGCTAAATTACTTATTAATACATTTCTACTACAAACTATCATAACTGCATTTTATTTTTCTTTTTAATTTTTTACCTCATACCTAAAAGTTTCATTTTATTTAATTTTTGATGTATTTATTTATTTTGATTAAAAGTCTCTTTTTAAAGCAGGAAATATTTAAGTAAATTTTTGAGTTGTCAGTTTTGCTGTAGAACTTTGCCCTGTAGTATATGGTTTGATTATCAGCAATGCTCGAAATGTACTCGTGTTAGATTAACTTATATTTTATAGTCCGTAAAGATTATGAAAGCTTGTAAAGGAAATAACCATTTATAGATGCTGAACCTACTTTGCATTTATGGGAGTTTTCATGATGTCAACTTGATTCATGATTCTGCGTGAATATTGTTTCTTCCCCCCCTAATTTTTAAAAAAATTTATTACATATAATGTATTATTTGCCCCAGTGAATATTGTTTCTGATAGCTGACTTTTATCTTTCTTCTCAGGGATATCAATGTTGACTACCACAGTTGGTCTTTATCTTGTTCCATTTTGTAAGACAGCAGTACTACTGATTGTCATGATGTCCGTCTTTGGTGTTTCAGCTGGCATTCTGGATACAGGTCAGTGAGCCCTGCAGTGTCATCTCTGGGACTTTGTACTAGAAAAAGTAGAGCAGATGACATCAAATTGTCATTTGCATTGTAAAATGCCACGGACCTACTGAATTACTCATGGGGTCACCCAGTCAGAACCACCCTCTGGCAACGACTCTTCTTGCCAAGTAGAGTGCCTGGTTTTGAGCAATTCATGGGGTAAATTTAAAGAATTTTGTTCTGTGAGGGATTATTGACTTGCAGTATCCAAACAGGAAAGGGACCCCACGTGCATAATTATGGTACAGGTAAGTTGGCTTTCATTTTGGGATAGAACTGTATCAGTGTAGTACGGAAGGAATTGATGGGTTAATACGTTAAACCAACTTTGGAATCATATTTGGCTGAGGAATCTTAGAAGCAGCTATCTTTTGAACTAAGAGAAACCTGTGCCGTGTGTTATTTTCCTTCTCTCTCTCTTTTTCCCCCCCCCCTCAAAAGCTCCTGCCTTCCTGTGGGGGAGATCCTCTCCATGTGTCTTGTTATCTTTTAAAACCTACTAAACAACATATTTGGCATTTGTCCACCCCTAAAACCAGCTCCCTTCTTCCCCTGCTCTACTGTTACCTGATAGATGGGGATATTTTATACTTTAGGCTTAGTTTGGTTGTGAAATTATGGGGTACAATCGTATGTTTATCTGCAAATATGTTAAAGAGAAAGAAAACACACCTGATGCTTCTTGCCTCTTGCCTTTGTTTCTTGTAATGGGCCCAGCAGAATTCTGCAGTGTTCAGGTTTCTGAACATGTGTTTTGCATCTGCTATATCCACAAATAATTTTCCTCAACAGGTTATTTGGTAATTTGGCCATTATCTGATTATAATATGTGTATTTAATATGTTTACAAATAAATAAATATCCATCTCTTTCCTACCCTCCACACCCCCTGCCAGCCTTGTATTAGAACTGTCTTGTAAAAAGCCTTGGGTTAATGTGCCTGGCTCTAGGAGGTAGTGGTTTACTAACTTGTAGAATCCATTTGTGATGTTCCAATGCTCAGAGCTCTCCCGTGGTGGTAGGTTAGAGTACCTTAATCATAAAATCGACTGAGCTGCCACATTGGATAACTGAGAATACCTTAATCCTTGTGCTAAGTTACAATGATTAAATAATTTTTCTCCTCTTTCGTTGGTAGGTGGTAACGTCCTAATCTTGGCTATTTGGGGGGACAGAGGAGCTCCACATATGCAGGCCTTACACTTCAGTTTTGCCTTGGGGGCCTTTCTGGCTCCGTTGCTGGCTAAGTTGGCACTAGGCACGACGGTGTCTGCTGAAAACCACACAGAGGCCGACTCTAACCATTCTGCCCTCAACCAGTCATCTGAAGCCGACTCAGAATCTCTGTTCGGAGTACCTGACAATTTGAATTTGCTGTGGGCGTATGCTGTTATCGGTACTTACGTCTTTGTAGTTGCTATCTTTTTTTTGGCTCTGTTTTTAAAGAAAAGCTCAAGGCAGGAAAAAGCAAAAACATCTGCTCAGAGGTCTCGAAGAGCTAAATACCACAATGCCCTTCTTTGTCTCCTTTTTCTGTTCTTCTTTTTTTATGTTGGAGCCGAGGTCACCTACGGCTCTTACGTTTTCTCATTTGCGACCACCCATGCTGGCATGAAAGAAAGTGAAGCGGCCGGGTTGAACTCCATCTTCTGGGGGACCTTTGCAGCCTGCAGAGGGCTAGCAATCTTTTTTGCTACCTGTTTACAACCTGGAACCATGATTGTGTTGAGCAACATTGGCAGCCTGGCATCATCCTTCCTGCTGGTGCTTTTTGACAAGAGCCCAGTTTGCCTCTGGATAGCGACTTCGGTGTACGGGGCCTCGATGGCAACCACGTTTCCCAGTGGCGTTTCTTGGATTGAGCAGTACACCACCATCCATGGGAAATCTGCAGCATTTTTTGTAGTCGGTGCCGCCCTGGGAGAAATGGCTATTCCTGCAATAATTGGAATTCTTCAAGGACAGTACCCTGATTTGCCCGTAGTTTTGTACACCTGCTTGGGGGCATCAGTAGCCACTGCTGTTTTATTTCCCGTGCTCTATAAATTAGCCACCTCACCTCTCAAGCAACAGCGGAAAGAACACAGAAAAAGCGAGGACCAGAAAGCTTTGCTGTCTAGCTCGGAGCTAAATGACTATGAGGAAGACAATGAAGAAGAGGATGCAGAAAAATGGAATGAAATGGATTTTGAAGTGATTGAAATGAATGATACAATGAGGAATTCTGTAATAGAGACATCTAGAAGTATTTTGACGGAGCCCTTAGCTGAAGCCTCCAGTCAGTCCCACTCCAGCACAGTGGTGTTGGGGTCCCCTCCAGTGAATAGTGGCCAGTCCCCTGTGAATCACCTTGCAAGAAACCAGGCGAAAAGGGACTAACACCTAGAGATGGATTGTCCTGACCTCCTTGAATAATCTCCAGCTCTAAAGAATCCAGTCAGAGTAGAGCATTAACAGATTTTCAGCATGCTTTGGGGATCAAAGTTTCTAGGTCAGAGTGTAGCAAATGCTACAAAGTTTTGAAAGGTTGTATAATTCCAGAGTTTTCCATAAAGAACAAATGGTCTCGTACGGCAGGATCTTACTGTGAGGCTAGTGTTTGGCATGTGGCTGATGAGGTAATGTTTTAAGTTCTCCACCCCTCAGAGCATGCAAAGAAGGTGTTTGTAGTTGAGAAGTTGGGTGCTGTTCTAATAGAACGAAACCATCGAGTAGTTGAATCGATTAGCGGAACAAATGATCAGTCATCAGTATTCTACCAGGGAAGTAGAGGAGTGTCGTTTCATTAAAGAGTAACTTTGAAAGTGGACAGAGATTTTTATTAATTATTTTGCCCTCCCTGTAGTGTTGCGTGGGAGAATACTGATGACTCATTCGGTTTCTGATTTCTGTGAACAGAACAGGACCCCAGCCACCTGGCTTCATGACTACTGCTTACTAGTTTTCTGGCCCTGCGCTCAGTCTCTTCACTTAAGTAGGCCTTGTCTATCTGTCTCCTGATATGTGATTCTATTAGTGAAAATGAGATGATTTTCAAACTAGGAATCCATCAGTTTCAGAGTTTGTGCAAGGAAAAAAAAGTTCGTGCAAGGTGTCTTTTAGAAATTAACATAAGTGCCATCCATTCTTCATTTCAAATGAGAAGCGAAACAGTGAGAATTTTGAGAATACTACCGATTATGAATACATGTCAATTTAAGAGACTCAGTGTTTAATAATTACCTGCAAAACACATTTTTCAGTACTGTGTTTCATCAGCTCTAACATGCACCTTTTTTTTTCACATTTTTAACAGCTCTGAAATCAGAATATGTCTTAATGTCCATGGTCACTTAACATTTTGTGACAAAATTTAATTGACAGTTATCCGTGTATATATACAAAATAATGTGGCATGTTACAATCGGCGTCTTACAGTTATTCAATTATGGAGATTTTACTATTTTTACAGATATTTTAAAAAGAAAAGTTATTTTTATATGCTGATTTTCTTGATGTTCAAGTGGGACTTGGAGATGCAATGTTCTGACGTTAAAAGCTCTTTGAGAGTTGCCGTGTTAGCAGTGGGGTCTACCTTAGTAACGAAGCCTGCATCTGGGCCTTGCTCTTACAGGATTTGCTCTCATTGAATCTGACTGGTAATCACACGGTAAGCACTCCAAACTAGGCTACTAGCTTAATTTACGAAGAGGCACAGTCTTTTCCAGTAGTTGGAGTATTTGTATCACCCCCCCTCCCCGCATTCTTCCTTCCTGAGTTTGAAATACCTGGGAAACCAAAATAATGATTAGAAAGGGGCTTGGTGGCCTAGGAGTCAGTGATCACAAAGGGTACTTCATATGAGTGTGGCAAGGCTGGTGTGAGCTCTCCTTTGATAAATGACTAGCACTGATGATGGCTTTTGTTTACTTCTCTTTACCATGTCCTATGGTGAATAATATTTAATTTCTACCTGCTTGCAGTATGTTTGCTTTCACTTATTTATCTAATTTCTACAAATTTGCCTTTGTTTTTTCTTAAGTGAAATATAGTATCTTTTTTGACCACTGCCCATTCACCTTCTATACCTTCCATAATATGGGTTTGTATATAATCTAGCAATTTTGGAGAGGGCCATTGGAGAAATTACCAGTAAAAAGTGTATTCTTCTTGCTCTTTTTGTGTTGTACTTTTCTCTTAGCTACGACTTGGAGACTGCCTGTATTCCATTTACTACTTTTTCTCGGGTTGTTGGAATTTAGGCAGTAGATGCTCTTTGGCAACTGGGAGTCTTCCTAGAACAGGGATTCGATCTGTAGTGTCTGCATTTAAGGGGCAGAAGATGCGGCTCAGGGAGAGAAGGATGATAATGAGAACATGGCAGGAAATTTGGAAATCCACACTGGAAAATCCACTATAGTTCCACAAACCAGAATGTGAATGGCCACGTGAGATTGTAGGCACTGTTAAAGTTTGATGTATTTCCATATTGGAAGGATAAGACTTCGTACAGTTCCAAGAATTTGCATTCATTCGAATAGTCAGCCCTTAGATAAGTGTCTGCCGATATACAAGTAACCGATACTGAAGTTTTCTATTGCTGAATAACAGTTTTAGCAGTTTACAACATTTTTGTTTACGTAGGCTCCACGCCCAGTGCGGAGCCCAACGTGGGGCTTACAACCGTGACATTGAGACCTGAGCTGAGATCAGGAGTTGGTTGCCTAACCACATCGGCGCCCTAACAACAGAAACTTTTTTGTCTCACAGTTTCTTGAGTCAGAAACAGGCTACGACTTCACTGGGTCCTCTGCTCAGGGTCTTGGGGGCTGCAGTCAAGCTGTTGGAGAGCTGGGCTCCTTTCTGGAGCTTAGGGCTCCCTTCCAGGGCCATGTGTGTGGTTGACAGTGTTCAGTTCCTTGCTCCCGTTTTTTGCTGTCTGTGAGCTGCCACCAGTCCCAGTTCCTAGAACCTCCCACAGTTTTTTTTGCCAGGCAGCCCCCTGTAGATCTCTCACAACATGGTGGCCCATTTCCTCAAAGCCAGCAGGAGAATCTCTCACCTGAGTCTGCCAAGCTGGAGTCTTCTTTCACATGATATCATCACAGGAGGGGCATCCCATCACCTTTGCCATACGCTCTTGGCTAGAAGCAAGTCATGGGTTCTACCCAAACGCAAGGGAAGAGACTAGGACAGAGATGTAATTCACGGGGGGGGGGGGGGGGGGNCTGATACTTGCAAAACCAAGGTTCAGGAGAACTAAAAAGTTTGAGCTCAGGACAAGAAGCCCTTATCAGTCATCGCAAGTGATTATAGGTACCAAACTGAGTGAGCTAGTGTGGGGGTGGAAGGCTCCCCATAGGCCGGGCCAATGGACCTGGTAGAGGAGATTCTTTCTGTGGTGGGGCAGTGGATGGGCTAATTTGGAATTAAGCCTTTATGCCCCCTTGACATTTTATGTTCTTTCCCACTGTGCTTTTAACCTGCTTAAATGCAGCTTCCTATGAGAGAAATAGGTAAATTTCAATTTAGTTATATTTTCATAGTAAAGTCCAAGAACACTTCGAGAGCATCTTTCAGTTACTCTTATGTTTTACAGAAAAATCCTTTTAAAAAATTTTTATCATAAAAGTAATGAAGGTATAAAAAAAGTCAGCTGGAAGATTAGGGAAGTACATAAAAATGTAAGGGACAAGTATAAGGAATTTATGCAAAGCTTTTATTTATTTATTTATTTAAGTAAGCTCTATGCCCAGTGTGGAACTTGAACTCCTGACCGCCAAGATCAAGAGTAGTATGCTCTACCAGCTGAGCCAGCCAGGTGCCCCTGTATAAGTAATTCATAATTCTAAACACATAAAAAAGTTCTTAACATTTCTCATCAACATAATTTCCTGGGTAAAGGAGTAAAAAAAAAAAAAATTCCCTCCTACCAGATAAAGTTTCAGAAACAACTTGAATTTTGTGTCCAGAGTACATTTCTACTGCAGTTGGTGGACTGGTTATTAGTTTGAAGAATTGTAATTTATTAAAAAAAAAAAAGAAACCTAATTGATCAGTGGGGTAGCACCTTCCTGAAAACTGTGAAACCTGGACTACATGTGAAATAATTTCATTTCTGGTAGAATCATTGAATAATCAGGATAGCTTTCTCATAACCAGAACTTTTGGTTTACCATAGCAGTATATCACTCCTGCCGCTTTAAAGTTATTACTAAAATAGAGCTTAAAGTTCTTCGTGGAAACAGATAAGATTCTTCTGGGATACCTTGTATCTGTGTCTGTTAAGTGCCGCTTGTTTTCTTCATAGTACTGTGAGTGTGTGTGTGTTTATGAACGTGAACTCATAGATATTATGTGTGTTTCATATTTTCCTATACTGTGGGGGTGCAGTGGGGGTAGAGGTGGTAGAGAAGGGTTACAAAAAAGCTTAAGGTATGATTCCAAGTTTGTTAGAAATGGTCCTTTTTTTAATTGAAATTTTTATTGCAATTATTATAGATTTACATGCAGTTGTACATAGTGTTTTTGGTTTTGTTTTTTTCTAAATTTCTGAGTGAGGGCTACTTGCTCAATCTGGAGAGTAGAGAATTAGGCTGGTGCTTCTCATACATTAATGTGCATTTGAATTTCTTGTTAAAATACCGAGTCTAATTCTGTAGTACCTGGGATGGGGGCTGGGAGTCTACATTTCTAACAAGCTCTTATGTGACGGGGAGCTATTGGCCTGTGGGCTGACCACATTTCGGGTAGCAAGATTCACTTTTTGAGAGGGTCAAATTCTTTGCTACTTTTGGGAATTTAGTTTGTTTTGTTTTAGCTTTTCTAAATCTGACCCTAAATCTGTAGGAGTCTGTAGTTCCCATGCACCCCCTTCTCTCTCTCACACACAAACCCTAGGACTCTATTCAGAGTTCTCTTCAGTCCTCTCCATTTACTGCCCTGGCTGTTGAATATTTATTTCTTACGTCTGTTGAGTGCTTCCTATTTGGCAGTCTCTGTGAAAAGTGTTATGTTCCACGGGTGAAAAGATCAGAAGGTTCCTACCTCTGTAGAACCTATACCCTCTGAAGCAGGACTGGCCAGTAGAATTTCCCACAATGACGGCCACTGAATTTATACACTTACTGCACAGCCCAGTAGCCACTGGTCACATGTGGTGAATTGAGCCCTTGAAATATGGCTAATCCACAGAAAATGAACTTTTAATTTAAACAGCTACGTTAGCTGGTGACTGCCATATTGGATAGCCCAGGTCTACCTGGAGAAACAGGTATCAAATAATCACACAAGATGGTTCCAGGAAGGCTTTATTTTCTGTTACACTAGAAATTTACCAGTATCTGGGGTCAAAAGGTTGTGCTAAATGCCTTCTTAAATGGCATAAGATAAATTATCATGGCACTTTAGGAAAGACCTGGTTTTACTGGGTCCTGATGGTAGAAAGTTATGCTTAGTCATTCTGATGGAGAAGGTTTGTCTTTCCTTATGTGTCAAGGAAGCAAACCGAGGCCGGTCACCTTGTTTGTTAGGAAGATTTAAGCTCTTTGCCTTTATGCACTTTGGCCAGTTGGCATTTGAGCTAGGTCGCACTTGGATTTTTACTTAGCTATAAATAGTTTCATATTTAATGAGTTAAAATTTTATAACATTAAATTTTTGCAAAGAGAATTTTCCTATATTTTCCAACATTTTTTGGTGGGTATCTTAATTATGTGTTCTCACATCCTGTTCTTCTGCCTTAGTCATTTCTTTTAATTCTTGCAGAAAAGATCCCTTAGGTTCTTGCACCATGGCCATTAATTCTTATGTATTATCTTCCTTTTGGCTTATATTTTTAATTGCAGAATGCCTTTTGTGTCTGGTCTCTGGCTATATGGCCACTTGCCTTTGAGATATTTGGTTATGTTAGCTAATGGAAGGCCTGGAGAAGTGTTAAAGTTGTTTGATGACATGAGCAACTTAAGGCTATGGGCTTTTTAGCTTCTGAACAACTTGTGAGGTTACAAGGTGCTTTTTAAAAGAATTATTTTTAGGAATGCCTGGGTGGCTCAGTCTGTTAAACGTCTGCCTTCGGCTTAGGTCATGATCTGGGGATCCTGGGATTGAGTCCTGCATCGGACGGACTCCCTGCTCAGTGGGGAGCCTGCTTCTCCCTCTGTTCTTTCTCTCTGACAAATAAATAAAATCTTAAAAGACAAAACGAAGAATTATTTTTAAATTATAAAATAGACATAAAATTTACCATCTCGACCATTTTTAAGTGTATAAATTCAGTGGCATTGAGCACATTCACATTATTGTGCAACCATCACAGCCATCATCCACAAAACTGAAACTCCGGAACCCATTAAACACTGTAACTCCCCATTCCACCCTCCTACCAGCCCTGACAATGATCAGTTTCCTTTCTGTCTCTACAAACTTCACGACTATATGTACTTCGTATAAATGGCGTTGTATTTATTATATAGTATTTATCCTTTTATGCCCAGCTTATTGCACTTAGCATGTTGTAGCGTGTGTCAGAATTTTCTTTGTAAGGCTGAGTAATAGTATTTTGGATCCCTGCTTTGTTTATCCATTTACCTGTTATGGACACTTGGGCGGCTTCCACCTTTTGGCGATTGTGACTAACGCTGCTATGAAAATTGATGCACACGTATCTGTTTAAATTTCTGCTTTCAGTGTTTTTGGGTGCTCTCAGAAGTGTGATTGCTGGATCATATGTTCTGTTTTTTATTTTTTGGAGTGCTTTCATTATTGGACTTAGATAATATTGTTCTAATCAGTTTTCCCAAAAGAAACCAGGTACAGGAAGAGGATAGAGAAATCCATGCTTTTGTTACTGTTGCTTCAAACCCTAGGCAGACTTTTAGCCCATTTTAATCAGCTTAGTATCACCCATATACCAAGTAGATGAAAGGTTTATCAGACATCTACCTCAAAGTTTCCTTCCAGTTTTTATTCAGTCATTGAGCAAGTGTCGGAGAGCTTATTTTGTTTGAAATCCTACTTGAAATGAAACCAAACCTGTGCCGGTTGGAAATTGCCCTTCTAGACAGGTTTTCACCAGTCAGCTTTGATATGGGGGGCTTAACGAGGTAGGGATGGCCTCGTAGATTGATTACATCTGTACTTAAGACTGCTCACAACTTACATGGCTTTGTACAATGTAAAAGCTTGTTTGAATAAAATATTGATATAAATATTGATGTTGGTTTCATTTCATGGGTGCTTGGATTTGGCATCTCTCCAGAAATTAGTCAAGAATATTTCTAGATTTTAGATTGTGGGTGCTCTAATATGTACGTGGTAGTTGTATTGGGTTCCTAAAGTATGAATTGTGTATTATTTTCAGTGCACATGAGTATTTTAGAAATGACATATAGCATCTTTGATGACGTCTAACAGTTCTGGCCCTTCAGTTTCTCTTAGGTTTATGATCCAGTTTCTAAATTTACAAGTCCACCAAAGAAGCTTTTGCTAGCTGGATATTTTAGTTAGTATTTTACTTGAATAATAATTCCCTAATTAAGTTGATTACAGTTATGTCTTTGTTTCAGAATGGAAAGGAAGTTTTCCAAAATTGCATGTCAAGGAGAAACTGGGTTGTTTTTCCTTACCTCTCTTCTATACAGAACTACAGCTGAAACCCTGCTGTTAGTGACCACAGCCCTTTTTGTCTTGTTTGAAACAACTGTAGTGAGAATCTGGTTAAATGCTTCTAGCTTGGAGCATGATTCAGGTGTACAGCAACCTCTCCACCCCCTTCACACTTTACTGGAGTCTCGGGGAGAGATATTTTTAAAGTGGAAAGATACTAAATGACACTCCCTCTCCTGCCTTATCTGAGCAGTTAGTAATGACACTGTGGGTGTCCTTATTTGACTGCTGCCTTGTCTGCTGTCAGTGATCTAAGTTTACAGCCATGCACCTGGGCAGGGATCTTCGTGTTCGTTCACATCATGCCAGGGACTCTGGGCAAAGCTTGGCTTTTTCTGGCTCCTCCTAAATACAGAACTCTAGAAGCACTGATGCTTCTAGAAGCCAGGTATGATGGGATTTCAAGTACAGCTGACTATGATATCCAGGGGTCCCCCATGCTTTCCCTGAGGAAGCAGGGGCTTGGTGTACAGTTACACTCCTGCTTCAACTTCCATGGATTTGGCTGGGCATAAGAGTGGGCTGAATGACCATGACGCCTGCTCCTGAGTGTTCCCTGCATGGGGAGGCTGGGGGAAGGCACTCTGGATTTACAAGGACACAGACATGAGGATTGGCTGGGGCTCCTGCTACCAACCACTGGAAAAGAGAATGGTTTGGGGAATGGAATTTTTCTATTTGCTCACTCTACCAACCATTTCATTCTCTTTTGGGAAACTTGAATGGGCCTATAGAACACATGATAAAAGCTCATGTGTGGTGTGATGGTTAAGTGTGGGATCTGGAGTCTATCAGCCTGAAGTTGAATTTCGACTTCCACCCATTACCTTGGTCACAGTACTTAATCTCTTGGCCTCTATTTTCTTTCATGGGGTAAGTGAGGCTTCAATGAAATAATGTTTGTAAAGCACCTAGCGTATTGCATCACATATACATTTACAGGCTGAATTGTGCTGCTCCCCCTGCCCCCATCCCTATGTTGAAGTCCTAGCCTCTAGTAGCCCAGACTGAATATTTGGAGAGAGGGTCTTTAAAGAGGCAGTTAATCTAAAACGAGGTCATTAAGGTGGGTCCTAATCCAACCTGACTGGTATCCTTGTAAGAGGAGGAAATTTGGACACAGACTGGCACAGAGGGAAGACCCCATGAAGACACGGGGAGAAGACGGGCGGTCCACAAGCCAAGGGGGCGAGGCCGCAGAGGAAACCAGCCCTCCGGTGTCTTGCTCTCAGACTTCTAGCTTCCAGAATCCTGGGGAAGTTTTCTGTTGTTTAAGCCACCCAGTCTGTGGTACTTTGTTTAGGCAGCCCTAGCAAAGGACAAAATAAGTGGCCACAAATGGGAAATTTTATTCATAAAGTAATATTCACTAACTTAGTGAAAGAGACCATTAACAAAAGGGAAATAATAGGAGTTTGTAATAACTGTGGTTGGGAAGGCCAGGAGGGACACCCTGCCTAAGCTAATAAGGTTATGGGTCACAAGAACATTTAGTTGTCCTGACACATCAGTAAGAAAACCTGTGGCTGAGGGGCACCTGGCTGGCTCAGTTGGTTAAGCAGCCGACTCTTTTTGTTGTTGTTGTTAAGATTTTATTTATTTATCTGACAGAGCACAAGTAGGTAGAGCAACAGGCAGAGGGAGAGGGAGAAGCAGGCTTCCCGCTGAGCAGGGAGCCCAACGCAGGACTCAATCCCAGGACCCTGGGATCATGACCTGAGCCAAAGGCAGCTGCTTAACCGACTGAGCTACCCAGGCTCCCATTTTTTTTTTAAATCAACTTATACTATATTATTTGTTTCAGGGGTACAGGTCTGTGAATCATCAGGCTTACACAATTCACAGCACTCATCATAGCACAAACCCTCCCCAGTGTCCATCACCCAGCCACCCCATCCCTCCAGCAACCCTCAGTTTGTTTCCTGACATTAGAGTCTCTTATGGTTTGTCTCCCTCCCCAGTTCCATCTTGTTTCATTTTTCCCTGTCTTCCCCCCACAACTCCCTGCCCTGCCCCTCAAATTCCTCATATCAGAGAGATCATATGATAATTGTCTTTCTCTGATTGACTTATTTAAGCAGCCACCTCTTGATTTCTGTTTTGGCCTTGATCTCAGGGTCCTGGGATCTCAGCCCTGCATCAGGCTTCTTGCCCTGCAGAGCTTCTCCTTGAGATCCTCTCCCTCTGTCCCTTCCCCCACTTCCACGCGTGTGCGTGTGTGCACACACACACGCACACACACACTCTCTCTCTCAAATAGATAAATCTTAAAAAAACAAAACAAAAAAACTTCAGAAGAAGATAACGACATGTGGCTGCAAGTTCACACAGCTGGCTTGGGAGCCTTCTGCTTGGGTACCATGCAGAGGACGGACTTCTTGGACCCGACCAAATAGTTAAGATAAATGGAGCCCACTAGCAACAAAAGAGTGAGAAACAGCAAGAGCACATAAATGTTTTTAGTGGATATTATATGTGTGCAGTAATACAATCATCGTGCAAAGGTAAATTACAAAGTAGATCTTATTCACCCTTAACTCCAACCCCCATTAACCTTTCTTATTGTCATTTCTGTTCATCTTCTAGAGATGTCTGTGGATATACAAAGAAGTGTTTATATGTTTATGTACATATATAAAATGAATATAAATTAATATATTCTGCCTTGCTTTTATTGAGAAATAATTGATATGTAATATTGTATTAGTTTTAGGTGTACAACATAATGATTTGACATATGTATGCATTGTAAAATGATCACCACTATAGGTTTGGGTAGCAGTTAGAAGTTTTTTTTCATGTAATGAGAACTTTCAAGATTTATGCCTTTTTTTTTTAAGATTTACTATCTTAGCAATTTTCAAATATACGGTAGAGTATAGTTAACTATACTATACTTTACATCCCCATAACATTTTAACTAGACATGTGTACGTTTTGACCCCCCTTCACTCATTTTGCACACCCCCTACCCATCACCTCTGATAACCATCAATCTGTTCTCTGTATCTGTGAGTTCAGGTTTGTTTAATTTTTTTAATTAAAAAAATTTCTTTAGATTCCACATATATGTGATTTATCATACAGTATAGGTCTTTTCCTGTCTGACTTATTTCACTTAACCATAAGGCCCTCAAGTTCCACTGATGTATCATCACATGGCAGGATTTCCTTATTTTTATGATTAATATTCCTCTGTGTGTGTGTGTGTGTGTGTGTGTGTGTGTGTCACATTTTCTTTATCCATTTATTGTCAGTGAACATTTTTCACGTCTTGGCTGTTGTACATTTTCTAGTTCCTTAAGTTATAGATTTAGGTTTGTAGAGTTCTTTGTTGTTTTTTAATGCAGGTATTTATTGCTATGAACTTCCTGTTAAAACAACTTTGGTTCCATCATTAGTTTTGGTATATTTCCATTTTCATTTGTCTCAAGATATATTAAAATTGTTCAGTACCATGTTGTACAATCTCCACATATTTGTGAATTTTTGTATTTCTTCCTATAATTGATTTCTAGTTTTATACCATTGTTGTCAGAATAGACACTTGACAAGAATTCAGTCTTTTAAAATTTATGAAGACTGGTGGTGGCCTAATATCTATGCTGGGGAATGTTCCATGTGGATTTAAGAAGAGTGTATATTCTGCTGACTTTATGTGGAATATTCTATAAATGTGTGTTTGGTCTCATGTGTATTTTAAGGCCAATGTTTCCGTATGGATTTTCTCTCTGCATGATACAGCCATGGATGGAAGTGGGTCATGAAGTCCCCTGCTATTTTTGTATTGCTCTCCGTTTCTCACATTAGGTCTTTTAATATTTGCTTTATATATTTAGGTGCATGTATGTTGGGCACATAATATTTACAAATGTTGCATCCTTTTGTTTGACCCCTTTATCATTATATAGTGGTCTTCTTTGTCTTTTATTAGAGACTTTGTCTTAAAGTCTATTTTGTCTGATACAAGTTTAGCTATTCCAGCTTTGTTTGGGTTTCCATTTGCATGGAATATCTCTTTCAGCCCTTTCACTTTCAGTCTGTGTGTGTCCTTAAAGCTGAGGGAGCATCTTGTAGGCTGCATATCATTGGTTATTTTTTAATCCATTCAGCCACTTTGCATGTGTGTGTGTGTGTGTGTGTGTGTGTGTAGTTAAGTAGGTTCATGCCTAATGTGGGGCTTAAACTCACAATCTTGAGATCAAGAGTTGCATGCTGTAGTGACCAAGCCAGCCAGGTGCTGCCCACCCCACCCCCCATTTTGTGTATTTTGATTGGATATTTTAGTTCATTTACATTTAAAGTAGTTATTGGTAGGTATGCACTTATTGCAGTTTTGTTAATTGTTCTCTATTTTGTAATTCCTTTGTTTCTTTTCTTGCTTTGTGATTTGATAATTTTCTGTACTGGTATCCTTAGATTCTTTTCTAAAATTTTTATTTTTAAAAATTATGTTCAATTAGCCAACATATAGTACATCATTAGTTTTTGATGTGATGTTCAATGATTCGTCAGTTGCGTATAAAACCCAGTGCCCATTACCACACTCCTTTCTCTTTTTATTTTTTATTTTATTTTATTTATTTTAAAAAAATTTTTTTTTAAATTTTTATTTGACACAGAGAGAGAGATCACAAGTAGGCAGAGAGGCAGGCAGAGAGAGAGAGAGAGAGGAGGAAGCAGGCTCCCCGCTGAGCAGGGAGCCCGATGTGGGCCTCGATCCCAGGACCCTGGGATCATGACCCGAGCAGAAAGCAGAGGCTTTAACCCACTGAGCCACCCAGGCGCCCTCCTTTCTCTTTTTAAAAGATTTTATTTATTTATTTGAGAGAGAGGAGGGGGAGGAGCAGAGGAAGAGGGAAGAGGGAGAGGCAGAGAATCTCAGCAGACTCTATACTGAGTGCAGAGCCCTACCTGGGGCTCGATGTCACAACCTCAAGATCATGACCTGAGCTGAAACCAAGAGTCATATGCCTAACTGATGGAGCCTCCAGGCACCCTAAATTCCTTTATCTTTTGCATACTAAAATTTGTTTTTGCTTGTGATTACCATGAAGCTTACATAAAACACCTTATATTTGTAAAAGTCTATTTAGAATTGATAACTTTAAGTTTGCATATTATTTTATTTTTTTACATTTTTATTTTAATTACCCAATGCTCATCACAAGCACACTCCTTAATCCCCATCACCTATTTCACCCATCCTCCCACCCACCTCCCCTCTAGTAACGAACACTTTATTCTCTACAGTGAAGAGTCTGTTTCTGGTTTGTCTTTCCCTCTCTCTCTCCCCCCAACCCCCAACCCTTTGCTCATTTGTTTTGTTTCTTAAGTTCCACCTATGAGTGAAATCACATGATACCTGTCTTTCTCTGACTGACTGATTTCATTTAGCATTATACTATAGCTCCATCCATGGTGTTGCAAATGGCAAGATTTCAATCTTTTTGGTGGCTGAGTAATATTCCATTGTGTATATGTTCCACTTCTTTATCCATTCATTATTTGATGGACACTTGAGCTGCTTCCATATCTTGGCTATTATAAATAATGCTGCTATAAACATAGAAGTTCATGTATCCCTTTGAATTAGTGTTTTTGCATCCTTTGGGTAAATATCCAGTAGTGGGCCTGCTGGATCATGGGTAGTCCTATTTTTAGCTTTTTGAAGAACCTCCATACTGTTTTCCACAGTGGCTGCACCAGCTTGCGTTCCCACCAACAGTTCAGGAGGGCTCCTTTTTCTCCATATGCTCTCCAATAACTTGTTTCTTGTGTTGTTGATTTTAGCCATTCTGACAGCTGTGAGGTGATATATCATTGTATTTTTTTTTTTTAGGTGGGTAGCAAAACAAAGTTTATTGAGCGATGGTACAAAGCTCCTGAAGAGGGAGGGGAATCTGAGAGGGTTGCCCCTCATTGTGATTTTGATTTGTATTTCCCTGATGATAAGTGATACTGAACATCTTTTCATGTGTCTGTTGCCCATCTGGATGTCTTCTTTGGAGAAATTTCTGTTCATGTCTTCTGCCCGTTTTTAACTTGTTTGTTTTTTGGTTGTTGAGTTGTGTAAGTTCTTTATAAACTTGAATACTGACCCCTGATGGGATATGTCACTTGCAAATTATCTTCCTCCACTGTGTAGGTTGTCTCTTAGTTTTGTTGATTGTATCCTTTGCTGTGTAGAAGGTTTTTATTTTGATGTAGTTCCAGTAGTTTATTTTTGCTTTTGTTTTTTTTGCCTCAGAGGACCAATCAAGAATAAAATTGCTATGGCTGATGTCAGAAAAATTACTGCCTGTGCTCTCTTTTAGGAATTTTATGGTTTCAGGCTTTATAATTAGGTCTTTAATGTGTATGGTGTAAGAAAGTAGTCCAGTTTCATTCTTTTGCAGGTTGCTGTCCAGTTTTCCCATTGTTGAGGATACTGTGTTTTTCCAATTGGATATCCTTTCCTGCTTTGTCAAAGATTGACCATATAGTTATGGGTTTATTTCTGGGTTTTCTGTTCTTTTTTTTTTCTTTTTAAAGATTTTATTTTATTTGAGAGAGAGACAGAGCACAAGCAGGGGGAGGGGCAGAGGGAGAAGCAGGCAGATGCTTAACCAACTGAGCCACCCAGGCACCCTGGGTTTTCTCTTCTGTTCCATTGATCTGTGTGTCTATTTTTGTGCCAGTACCATTACCGTTTTGATTACTACAGCTTTGTAATATAACTTGAAGTCTGGGATTGTGATACCTCCAACTTGACTTTTCATTTTCTTTCTTTTTTTAATGTTTCAAGTTTTTATTTAAATTCTAGTTAGTTGCACAGTTGCAGCCATCAAAAGAAATGAAATCTTGCCATTTGCAATAACGTGGCTGGAACTAGAGGGTATTATGCTAAGCGAAATAAGTCAATCAGAGAAAGACAATTATCATATGATCTCTCTGATATGAGGAATTTGAGGGGCAGGGTGGGCGGTAGTGGGGGGTAGGGAGGGAAAAAATGAAACAAGATGGGATCAGGAAGGAGACAAACGATAAGAGACTCTTAATCTCACAAAACAAACTGAGGGTTACTGGGGGGTGGGAGGGTGGGGATAGGGTGGGTGGGTTATGGACATTGGGGAGGGTTTGTGCTTTGGTGAATGCTGTGAAAGNGGACATTGGGGAGAGTTTGTGCTATGGTGAGTGCTGTGAAATGTGTAAGCCTAATGATTCACAGACCAGTACCCCTGAGGCAAATAAAAAAAATTCTAGTTAGTTAACATATAATGTAATATTCCATTCAGGAGTAGAAGTTAGTGATTCATCACTAACATATAATACCCAGTGATCATTACAAGCGCCCTCCTTAATACCCAGTCCCCTGCTTTTCTTTTTCAAGATAGCTTTGGTTATTCAAGATAGAATGGTTTGTCTTTTGTAGTTCCATAGGATTATTTCTTCTAGTTCTATGAAAAATGTTGTTGGTATTTTGATAGGGATTGCATTAATTGCATTAATCTGTAGTGTAGATTGCTTTGGGTAGTACAGACCTTTTAACAATATTTTTCCAGTCCATGAGCATGGACTGTCTTTCCATATCTTCCAAAAAAAACCTTCAGTTTTTTTCATCATTATTTCATAGTTTTCAGAGTACAGGTCTTTCACCTCTTTGGTTAGGTTTATTCCTAGATATCTTTATTTTTGGTCCAATTGTAAATGGAATTGTTTTCTTAATTTCTCTTTTTGGTCCTTCATTTTTAGTGTATAGAAGTGCAATGGATTTCTGTATACTGATTTTGTATTCTGTGACTTTACTGAATTCATTTATCAGCTCTGGCAATTTTTTGATGGAGTTTTTTGGGTTTTCTATATATAGTATCACATCATCTGCAAATAGTGAAAGTTTTACTTCTTCCTTACCAATTTGGATGCTTTTTATTTCTTTTTGTTGTCTGATTGCTGTGGGTGGGACTTCCAGTACTATGTTGAATAAACGTGATGAGCGTGGACATCCCTGTCTCGTTCCTGACCTTAGGGGAAGGGCTGTCAGTTTTCCCCCATTACGGATTATGTTAGCCGTGGGTTTTTCATAGGTGGCCTTTATGATGTTGAGGTATATTTCCTCTAAACTACTTTTGTTGAGGTTTTTTTAAATCATGAATAGATGTTGTACTTTGTCAAATGCCTTTTCTGTATCTATGGAAATGATGAAATGGTTCTTATGATGTATCATTGATTTGCAAATATTGAACCACCCTTGCAACCCAGGAATAAATCCTACTTGATTGTGGTGAATGATTTTTTAAATGTATTGTTGGATTTGGTTTGCTAATACTTTGTGGAGAATTTTTGAGTCTATGTTCACCAGAGATATTGGCCTATAGTTGTCTTTTTTTGTAGTGTCTTTATCTGGTTTTATCAGGGTAATGCTGGCCTTATAGAATGCTTTTGGAAGCTTTCCTTCATCTTCTATTTTTTGGAATAGTTTGAGAAAGAGTAGGCATTAACTTTTTAAATTTTTGGTAGAATTTGCCTATGAATCTAGTCCTGGACTTCAGTTTGATGGGAGTTTTTTAAATTACTGATTCAATTTCTTTGCTGGTAATTGGTCTGTTTAAATTTTCTATTTCTTCCTGTTTCAGTTTTGGTAGGTTATATATTTCTAGGAATTTATCCACTTCTAGGTTGTCCAACTTCTTGGCATATAGTTCTTCCGAATACGGTTTTATAATTGTATTTCTGTGGTGTTGGTTGTTATTTCTCCTCTCTCGTTTGTGATTTTATTTGGATCCTTCCTCTTTTTTTCTTGAGAAGTCTGTCTAGAGGTTTAGCAATTTTATTGATTTTTTTTCAAAGAACCAGCTTCTGCTTTCATTGATTTCTTCTATTGTTTTTTTTAAAGTGCTATATCATTTATTTCTGCTCTAATATTTATTCTCTCCTTCCCTCTGCTCGTATTAGGTCTTGCTTGTTGTTCTTTTCCTAGATCATTTAAATACAAAGATTTTTCTTGTTTCTCAAGGTAGGCCTGTATTGCTATAAATCTCCCTCTCAGAACTGCTTTTGCTGCATCTCAAAGGCTTTGAACTGTTGTGTTTTCATTTTCATTTGTTTCCATGTACTTTTTAATTTCTTCTTTTATTTCCTGGTTGGCCCGTTTATTGTTTAATAGCATGTTATTTAACCTCTATGTATTTGTGGTCTTTCCAGATTTTTTTCTTGTGGTTGACCTCTAGTTTCATAGTGTTGTGGTCAAAAAAGGTGCATGGTCTTGAATTTGCTTGTTTTGTGGACTAATACATGATCAGTTCTGGAGAATGTTCTGTGTGCACTTGAAAGGAACGTGTATTCTGCTGTTTTAAGATAGAATGTTCTGAATATATCTGTTAATCCATCTGTGTGTCATTCAAAGCCATTGTTTCCTTGTTGATTTTCTGTTTAGATGATCTGTCCATTCCTGTACATGGGTTATTAAAGTCCCCTGCTATTATTGTATTACTATTGATTAGTTCCTTTGTGTTGTTATTAACTGTTTTATGTATTTGGGTGCTCCTATGTTGGGTCCATAAATATTTACAGTTGTCATATCTTCTTGTTGGAATATCCCTTTCATTGTTGCATAGTGTCCTTCTTTGTCTCTTGTTACAGTCTTTGTCATCTATTTTGTCTGATATAAGTATTGCTACTCTAGCTTTTTTTGACAGCCATTTGCACGATAGATGTTTTTCCATTCCATCACTTTCAATCTGCAGTGTCTTTAGGTCTAAGATGAGTCTCTGGTAGGCAGCATATAGATAGGTCTTGTTTTTTTATCCATTCTGTCACCCTATGTCTTTTCTTTGGGGCATTTAGTCCACTTACATTCCAAGTTATCAATAGATATGCACTTATTGCCATTTTATTACTTTTTTGGTGGTTGCTTTTGAAGATTTTCTCTGATCTTTCTTGTCTTTCTTGATTTCATGGTATGCTGGTTTTCTTTGGTGATATATTTGGATTTCTTTCTTTGTATTTATTCTTTGCATATTTATTAGTGGTTTTTGATTTATGGTTACCATTAGGTTTGTATATAACATCTTCTGCATACAGTAGTCTATGTTAAGTTGATGGTCATTTAATTTTGAACTCCTTTTTTACTCCTCTCCATATTTTAGGTATATAGTGTTATATTTTACATCCTTTTATTTTGTGACTTCCTTGACTCACTCTTTTTTTTTTTCTTTTACAGAAATATTCATTTTTACTGCTTTTTGTTTCCTACTTTAAAACTGTTATTTTGGTCTTTCCTTTCCACTCAAAGAGTCCCCTTTAATATTTCTTGCAGGGTTGGTTTGGTGGTCATGAACTTTAATTTGTCTGGGACACTCCTTATTTCTCTTTCTATTCTGAATGATAGCCTTGCTGGATAGGGTACTCTTGCCTGCAAGATTTTCTCTTTCAGCACTTTGAATATATCATGCCACTCTCTTCTGGTTTGGGAAGTTTCTGCTGAAAAATCCCCTGATAGCCTTATAGGGTTTACTTTTTATGTTAACTGTCTTCTGTTGTCTTGCTGCTTTTAATATTTTTTTGTTATCACTATATTTTGCCATTTTAAGTACAATATGTCTTGGTGTGGATCTGCTTTCATTGATTTTGTTGGGGGTTCTCTGCCTCCTGGATCTGGATATCTGTTTCCTTTCCCAGATTTGGGAAGTTTTCAGCTATTATTTCTTCAAATAAATTTTCTGCTCTCTTTTCTCTCTCTTCTTCTGGGATTCCTATAATACGAATGTTATTATGTTTGATGGAGTCACTGAATTCCCTAAATCAAATCTAATTATTACTTAATAATAATAATAAATATTCTTTTTTTGTCTCTTTTGTTCAGCTTGATTACTTTCCATTACTCTGGCTTCTAAGTCATCAATTGGTTCTTCTTCCAGGCTGTTCATTCCTTGAGCATGTTTCTTATTGCATTTATTGAGTCCTTTATCTCTGCTATATTATTTCTTATCTCTGTTTTGCTGGTCTCACTGATGTACTTTATTCTTTTCTCAAGTCCAGTGGATATTTTTATTATCATTGCTTTAAATTCTCCTTCAGGCATGTTACTTATTTCTGTTTCATTAACATCTCTGGCTGTGGCTGGCCTTGCCCTGTTCTTTCATTTGGGACAAACTCCTTGGTCTTCTCATTTTGTCTAAGTCTCTGTGCCGGTTTTTGTGTGTTAGGATGGCCGGCCATGTCTCCTGTTCTTGAGGGTAATGGCTTTGTGAAGAAGAGGTTCTGTAATGCCCTGCAGTGTAGTGTCTCCCATTCCCCAGGCCCCGGCACTTCTGGAAGTGTCTCTAATATGTGCTGTGGACTCCGTGCTATTGTGTGCTGGCTGCTTTATCCTTCAAGCCAGTCATCTGCAAAGGCTTTCTGTCTGCTGTGGGCAGTGTTTGGTCCCTGGCCTGAATGTGGTGAATTTTAACTAGGTGTGCTCTGGTCTGCTTGTGAAATGAGGCCAATGGCCCCTGCCACTAGAACTAAAGCCTCTCAAAACTCCCAGGTTAGGAGATGCAGTGTTGGCAGGGGTTTGGGTTGGTCTTCTGGGGAGGGGGCCCCACCATGCTGGGACTGAGGCAAGCACGACTGAGAAGGGTGGTTTTCTTGAGTGCAGCAGGGCAGGGCTTTGTATAAGCAAAATAGGTAGTGAGTGTTGGCCCTCCCTGCACTGGTTCCCACAGGTGGCTTTGTTTATGCTAAGGGGCAGGGGAGGGAAATAGTGGCTATTAGTTCTTTTATTCTCAGAGGGATCTCACTGTGAATGCTCCCTCTCTGGGAGTACTCTGAGATTAGCAACTAAGCTCCACACTCTGTGCCTCAGGCTGTCATCAGATGCTGTTTCCATGCTGTATGTCCACAGCTGTTCGCCCAGCCTTTTCTCCAAGAGCAGCCCTAATGTCCTCCAAGCTCTCTCAGAGCCAAGCACGCTGACCTTTAAAACTCCAGGCCTTAACCCCCACTGATTGCAAGAACTCATGAAACCTGGCCCCTCTTGCTTTCTAAGCCAATTGCTATGGGGATTCATTTTTCCTATGCACCACCCTATGTGCTAGACTGTCTCTTGCCCTTTTCCATGACTGTGGCTCCCTCCCACTACAGTGGCCACAGTCCATTTCTCGCCCAAGCTGCATCCCAGCACCTCCTACCTTCTTCTATGTGACCTCTTCTCTTCCTTTAGTTGTGGTGTTTGTTCTGCCAATCTTCAGATCAGTTTCTGGGGTATTTAGGATGATTTGATAGTAATCAAGTATTTGTGGGACAAGGTGAGCCAAGGTCCTCCTACTTTGCCACCATATTCCCCTGTAGTCTCATTTGAATGCAATTTAGAGCTGTATATTTTTGCACTCCCCACCCCACATTTCATTTTTGATGTCACAATTTAAATCTTATGTATCCAGTAAGAAATTATTGTAATTATGATTTTTTGTTATGTAGTTATAGTTATTAGTATTAGTTATATAGTATTATTTTTACTATTTTTGTCTTTTAACCTTCATATTAGGTTTACAAGTGATTAACCCATCACATCATGCATTAGATTACTCTGAATTTAATAATATATATATATTTACTACTGAAATTTATACTTTCATATATATTTCCTCTTACTAATTAGTACCCCTCATTTCAGCTTAAATCCCTTTAACATTTTCTTGGAAGGTTGGTCTAGTGGTGCTGACTCCTTTGGCTTTTGCTTATCTGGATGACTCTATCTCTCATCCAATTCTGAAGGACAACTTTGCTGGGTAGTGTTCTTACATGGCATTTTTTTTCTTTGAGCACGTTGAACTTGTTATGCCACTCCCTTCTGTCTTGCAAAGTTCTCTCCTGAAAAATCTGCTGATAATATTAGTAGCGTGTCCTTCCACATAGTAAGTTTTTCTCTCGCTGCTTTTAAGATCCTCTCCTTTTCTTTAACTCTTGACAATTTAATTATAACGTGTCTTGGTGTGGGGTCTGTTTGAGTTCATCTTACTTGGAACTCTCTGGGATTCCTGCCTCTGGATATGTTTCCTTCTCCAGGTTAAGGAAGTTTTCAGCCATTATTTCTTCAAATGAGTTTTCTACTTGTTTCTCTCTCTTCTCTTTCTGGAACTCCTCTACTGCAAATATTGCTCCTGTTGATGTTTTTCCATAAGTCTCTTAAACTATCTTCCCTATTTCTTATTCTTTTTTCTTTTTTGCTACTCTGATTGGCTGAGTGCACTGCCATGTCTTTTTTTATATATATTTTATTTATTTATTTGACAGAGAGAGAGAGAGAGAGAGATCACAAGTAGGCTGAGAGGCAGGCAGAGAGAGAGGAGGAAGCAGGCTCCCTGCTGAGCAGAGAGCCTGATGCGGGGCTTAATCCCAGGACCCTGAGATCATGACCTGAGCTGAAGGCAGAAACTTTAACCCACTGAGCCACCCAGGTGCCCGCACTGCCATGTCTTTAAAGAACTCACTGATCCTTTATTCAGCTTCACCTAGCCTGTTATTGAACCCCCTAAGTGTATTTTTCAGTTGAATTATTGTATTCTTCAGCTTTGTGACTTCTGTTTGGTACTTTCTTTTTTTTCCCCCCAAGGATTTTATTTATTTATTTGACAGAGAGAGAGAGATCACAAGTAGGCAGAGAGGCAGGCAGAGGGAGAGGGGAAAGCAGGCTCCCTGCTGAGCAGAGAGCCCGATGCGATGCGGGGCTTGATCCCAGGACCCTGAGGTCATGACCTGAGCCGAAGGCAGAGGTTTAACCCACTGAGCCACCCAGGCACCCCTGTTTTGTACTTTCTTATATTTTGTGTTTTTGTTGTTGAAATGTTCTCTTTGTTCATACATTGTTCTCTTAAACTTGGTGAGCATCTTTATGACTGTTATTTTAAGTCTATGAGGTAAATCATTTATCTCTGTTTCATTAAGGTCTTTTTCTGGGGTTTTGTCTTGTTCTTTTGTTAGTAAATTTTCCTCTGATTTTCCATTTTCCTTGACTGTGTTGGTTTCTAGATAAAACAGACACCTCTTAAAGGACTCATCTCCTACAGGAAATGAACTTTATCATTTGTTCAACCCTTCCTAGCTCTTGGTTGTCTGTCAATTAACCTGTGGTGTTATATTAGTTTCAGGTGTGCAATATAGTGATTCAGGAATTCTGTACATTAGTCAGTGCTCATCACAATAAATGTAATGCTAATCCCCTTCACCTGTTTCACCCATCCCTCCACCAGTTTGTTCCCCTCTGGTAGCCAGCAGTTTGTTTTGTATATTTAAGAGTCTGCTTTTTTAAAAAAAGTATTTATTTGTTTGTTTTCAGGTCTCATATTTAGTTCTTTAATCCATTTTGTGTTTTTATTTTTGTGTATGGTATAAGAAGGTGGTTCAGTTCATTCTTTTGCATTTTGCTGACCAGTTTTCCCACTGTATTTTTCCCATTGCATATTCTTGTCTCCTTTGTAGAAGATTAATTGACCATATGATTGAGGTTTTATTTCTGGGCTCTCTATTCTGTTCTGTTGATCTGTGTGCCTATTTTTGTGCTGGTGCCATACTGTTTTGATTACTATAGTTTGTAGTATGTTTTATAATCTGGGATTGCAATACCTTCAACTTTGTTCTTTTTGAAGATTGCTTTGGCTATTTGAGGTCTTTTGTGGTTCCATACAAATTTTAGGATTATTTGTTCTAGTTCTGTGAAAAAATGCTATTGGTATTTTAACAGGGATTGCATTAAATCTGTCGATTGTTTTGGGTAGTATGGGCATTTTAGCAGTATTTGTTCTTCCAACCCATGAGAATGGAATATCTTTTTATTTGTTTGTATCACCTTCAATTTCTTCCATCAGTGTTTTATAGTATTCAGAATATAGGTCTTTTACCTCCTTGGTTAAGTTTATTCCTAGGTATTTTATTATTTTTGTTCAATTTTAAATGGGATTTTTTCTTAATTTCTCTTTTTGCTCCTTTATTATTAGTGTCTAGAAATACAGTGGTATATTGCTGTATGTTGATTTTGTATCCTGGAACCCATACTGAATTCATTTATCGGTTTTGGTTTTTTTGTGAAGTCTTTAGGGTTTGTTATATATAGTATCATGTCATCTGCAAATAGTGAAAGTTTTACTTCTTCCTTACCAATTTAGATGCCTTTTATTCCTTCCTCTTTTCTGATTGCTGAGGCTAGGACTTCCATACAATGTTAAATAATAGTGGTGGGAGTGGACATCGCTGTCTTGCTCCTGACCTTACGGGAATTGCTGCCTATTTTTTACCAGGTGGGTATTTTAAATCCTTCAATTCACTGTTATTTATCAGTAATCTGAGGGTGTTATGCTGTGGTGGGTTATGTTGGGGAGCACATCAGACATGATCTCTAACTTCATGATATATAGGATTTAATGGAGACACTGATATCAAATGTTGGCACACACAATTAACTGTAATTATTGGGACACCTGGCTGCCTCCGTCGGTTAAGCATTTGCCTTCAGCTTGGGTCATGATCCCAGGGTCCTGGGATTGAGTCCCACATCAGGCTCCTTGCTTGGCAGTGAGCCAACTTCTCTATCTGCCTGCTCTGCCTGCCGCTCCCACTGCTTGTGTTCTCTCTCTGACAAATAAATCTTTAAAAACAAACAAACCTATAATTATTATGAGCCAAAGAAGCACAGAGTGATATGGGAATGTAGACTTGACTTTTGGTGTTTTGCGCCCTTGCAAGGTGTGGGGCAGGAGGTCTCACTTCATTGTTGAGGGTGCAGACTTCCAGTTAATCCCTGTTCTTCAAGGTATACCTAGTCCTGCCCCATCAGTGCCCAGCGTTTCCAAGTTCAGTGCCTCTCTGGTTCTCATTTTCTATGGAGTAAGACTAAATTGTATGTGTGTGTGTGTGTGGGGTGGGGGGGACGTGGTCACCCAATGTGTGGAGTCACGGTTGGTCCAGGAGGTCTAACTGCTTCCTTTAAATAATTGGTTCCCATCTGGGGTCTTCTGTTCCTAAGCTTTTCTGGATTTCACTAATGCTGGCTTTCTCTTTCTTATTTTTGGGTTCATCCAATAGAAGAGAAAGAGGCAAAAACATCTTTATTTCATAATCTCGAAACCAATGTCATTACTTACCTGTCTCTCCTGATAGGTCGTGACATACTTGAGGACAGTGGATTACCTTGGTATCTCTAGATAAGCAAAATGTATGGTGCCTCTTAGGTGCTCGGTAAATATTTATTGAATAATACTTTATATTTGTGTAACTTGTTGCATCCACCCATATTCCCATTCATAAAGCCTCTACCAAGTAATCAGGGCAGGTGCTATTAGCCTGGCTTCAAAGAATGATTGTTTTTTAAACTTATTAATCTCCATGACCAAAGTAGTGTCTTTTCCAAAGTGTTGCATTTGCAGTAGCAATTATGAGGACCAGGGTATGGGTCTCCTTGCTCCTAGCCCATTATTTCCTTGGAATCTCCCAATCCTCCCCGCCCCCCCCCTCCCGGAAAGGTACCTGCAATGGCATCAGTATCAAGTTCAGGTAAAGACACAGTAAGATGGTATTTTAATTTAAAAAATACCTCCTCTATCTTCCTGGTGACATTCTTTCCTCCCCAAACAGGAACCTGATTTTAGAAATCTGAGTTCCTCTACAAGATATTTGCTCTGTAAGCTACTCTTGGAGGTTGGCCAAAGTGACAAAACAGCTATGGGAATGGACAAGGCAACAGGACAGACACAGTGGATTCAGTGCTGTTTTAGGACTTCCTCCTCAGGCCTCAAATGCTAGAGACAATCCCTGACTAATTTCCAGTATAAAGCTATGTATTAAGCAGAACTCTGGGGAATTAGTGGCATTAGATTTCATTCATTTCTATGACACCCAAAATGGCTTCAGGACATGTCTCATCCTTTCAGGGGAAAGAGACGAGGTGTCATGAGGTGCAACAGTAGAGCGGAGCAGGTGGACTGTCCTCCAAGTCTGGCTGAGACGGGGACATATGGAGCCCCAAAATAGCTTCTTGTGCTCTGCCTTCTCACTCTCCCCTCTGGTCATGGCAGAGCTCTCATGTCATTTGTAGCCAGGGTTTTTACTTTATAAAATATGTGAATATCTTAAGAAATATTATTCTGACATTGAGAAATGAACTTACAAGCTTATTTGATCGGTCCTAAAAGAAAATCCCTGTAGTTCAGTTATGCAAATGAAAACAGAGATGGAAAGATCAAGATTACATAGCTGTAAGAATTTACTGGCATAAAATCTAGCTCTGCAAGAGAATTTTAGGTCATCAGGGCAGTGCGCTTGATGCAGGGACTGGTCACCTCCTGAAACTCATGTTGCGGGGCCTGTGATGGTGGGCAGAGCTGCAGAGTACACAGACTCTCTGGGGGGACTGCTCCAGCCCTAGCAGGACTACGTCTAAAAATTCTGTAACTGCTCTGTGTTCACATTTTTATGTTTTCCCCAATGTCCTGGACTTCTTCACAGTCATAGAAAATTGAAGTTCACACAGAATTGAATATTAGAAGTTCATCATTTGCCTGTTTCCCACCGTTGAGTGGGACTTCTATGGTGGTGGGACAGAGAGATGGTTGTAAGTAGCTTTTGTTAATACTTTACATCTATGGGGGCGCCTGGGTGGCTCAGTGGGTTAAAGCCTCTGCTTTCGGCTCAGGTCATGATCTCAGGGTCCTGGGATCGAGCCCCACATTGGGCTCTCTTCTCAGCGGGGAGCCTGCTTCCCCCTCTCCGTGTCTCTCTTCCTACTTGTGATCTCTGTCAAATAAAATCTTAAAAAAAAAATACGTCTAGGGAAAGGCACTGGTGGGAAGTGGCCAGAATGAGAGAAAATCACGTTTTTAACAAACTTAAGGGGATGTTTAATGACATTCTCTCTCCAGCACTACTCAGAAATAGTTTTTCTTTTTGTGGTCTGGGTGAAAGATGAAACTATTAATAGCTGATTAATAGTTTTGAAAAGGCAGGGAAAATGATTATGAAAGTATGCTGCAAGTTTCTTGCAAAATACTTTTTTGGTCAAGTAAGTCCAAGTTTCAACATAAGTGAATGAATCCCAGTAAAAGGCAGTTAAGCTGCAGACTCTGAGGATGACTGCGTTCCAATGGACGTACTTCCTATGGAAAAGGGAACCAGAGATATGGGAAGAGCATAAAACGGAGCCAGTTTTGGGCACCTGTGGTTTGATAATCATTTGTTAGTTTGGCTGTGTTCAATTAGAAAGAACTTGAGAACAGTTATTCTGCTGAGAATACTGTATCTGGTTACTAGGGGAAAGCTGATGTAAGTGAGAATCCTGCTAGCACAGAACTTAGGAAAGACTGACTGCCATGCACCAGAGTAACAGAATCCCAGTTCTGAGGGCCAGCCCCAGCCTCCCAAACAAATCCCTCAAAGTGGGGTTCGTCTCTGCAGAACTTAGGGGAAACATGTACAGAAACATGATTTGTAGTTCTGTGATTCCATACGAACCATTTCACTTTTAGAAACGAATCCCTCCCAGTATTTGGAAATCCTGATTTGGCAATGGTAGCCAATATTTCTGGTATATAACCAGATGAGCTTCCTGTGCTAAAGTAAGACTTTTCTTTTGAAAAAATTGGCAATTAAAAAAAAAAGGAATAATGTAATTATTGCTTTCCCTCTGGAAAGTCCTGGCTTTACGATTAATTGTATCTAAGTGAAAGTGTACACAGAAACTCTACTAACAAGGAGATTCTTCTATGAAAAGATGAGAGCTGAATTTTTTCTGGACTTTTTGCTGCCACTTTTTTTAAAGTCAAGTTTTGGGTGAGGGAATTTGTAGTAGCAATTGTGATATAACAATGAATTAAATTGACCGCATTAAAATTCAGAAAAGAGTAGGGTAAGATGTAACCAACAGAGGTTTATAAAACAGATGAAGATAATACCATTTATAGCAAGATAAAATCACACTGCAATGTTTCATATTTTATTCAACTTTAATATGGTTTCCATTATTAACTTTTAAAACAAAATGTTTCCAGTTTAGAAAACAATGCACTGACCACATAATTCCTTTTTCATTTTATACAGTTATACAAATATTCTAAATACACATTTTGTGTTCAAGATGATGGCAAATAAGATTAACTGTACAGTACATAAGGAAAGAAAATATTTTAAGCATATTTAGAAGCAATAGAAATGTCTATACAAAACAAGCAAAAATGGAATAAAATTTTTTATTTTTAAAAGTATTGCAACAGGCCCACAGGTTTGTAACAAAAATGTCTTTGCACAGTTCCTCACAATGCCCCAGGAATAGCTAAAGCAAGACAGCGGTTTTAGAAAATAACTTTTCAAAATGCTACACATGGTACTATTGTTTGCACAGTTTGATCGAAATAACAACTCTACTCTGAGTCAAGCAAAACCTAGAGGAAATATACCTAACAACTTGAAAATCATTTGTATAAAATTCATTGCACATTATTTTACTCAGTTGTTTGAAAAGTAAAAAAGTGTATTTACAAAATATTTCGCAGTCAAAATTATAAAGTGAATGAGTATCTCTAAGTAACACGTCTTGATACAGACAGTTCAAGGAAAACACACGAATGGTTTTTTTTTTTTGTTTTGTTTTTTGTTTTGTGTTTTTTTGTTTTGTGTTTTTTTTTTAAAGAGGTTTTCAGTGCTCCTTCCACAGGGAAGTAAATATCATCTACTCAAATGGATTTACAAGATGTTACACATACTGGAGCAAATTCAACACATACATTATAAAAGGATGAAGAATTTGTACATTGTAAGAAGTGAGCTATTCAGAGATCAATAAGTACAATTTTAATTCAGTTAGCATAAAAGCCTTCATAGTCTTCAGATAATAGACAGTGAACATACTTGACTCGATGAAAGTTGAGAAAGCACCATGCACAACAGTTTAGTGGTAAACACTGAAAAAAAAAATAGCACCTGGAATTCTGTGATATTGACAATTTAAAACTGGTCTAGTAATTGCCGGAGATATGGTGCCTTGGATAATTCTCTATTTACTCGGGAGAGTTTGAAAAGTACTGGGCAGTTCAGAGAAACACACGGGATATGTCGATCAAAGCACCCTGTACAGTTCTTGCATATCTGAAAGTATAAGAAGAATACATAAAACAATAGGAAAGTCCCTATGTATATGTGTTTACAGCAAACTTGTATAATCCTTCCTCTCTGACCCAACATAGATTATTGGCAGACATATGAGATTCAATATACTACAGAAAGTTTCATTAATTTTCATCTCTGAAGCCTAACTACCCTGATGGATATTACAGGTTACCCTTGAACAACATGGATTTGAAATGCATAGGTCCACTTCTATTTGGATTTTTTTTTTCCCTGATAAACTCACAGTACACTACTATAAATGTTACAAATGTTACAAAATCCTTACAATAAAGGAAGCTAGAGAAAAAGTAAGTTTTTCTCTAACTAATGATTTTTTCCTCTAGCTTAAAGATAGAGTATATAATCCATGTAACATACAAATAGGTGTTAATCAACTATTACCACTAAGGCTTCCAGTCAAGAGTAGGCTATTAGTAATTTAAGTTTTTGGACACAAAATTCCTATGTGGATTTTTGACTGGGAGGGGGGTAATTACCCTAACCCCTATGTTGTTCAAGGGTCAATGGTATATTAAGATTCACAAATAAGCTACCCCGTTACCATTAAAGACACTTTTAAATGAGCTATAAACACTTTTCCCCCCAAATCACTCAGATTTATCTTTTTAGATGCCAATAATATTGTATTTTTTTTATTTTTAAGGATTTTATTTACTTATTTGACACAGAGAGAGAGAGATTACAAGTAGGCAGAGAGGCAGGCAGAGAGAGAGGAGGAAGCAGGCTCCCCGCTGAGCAGGGAGCCCGATGTGGGGCTCGATCCCAGGACCCTGAGACCATGACCTGAGCCGAAGGCAGAGGCTTTAACCCACTGAGCCACCCAGGTGCCCCGATGACAATAATATTTTAAAAAGTGATCCATTTTCTCATTCCAGAAGAGAAAATGTCAGTGTGGAAAAAAAATCAAAAGATATTAATCAGAAAGTAGTAGTCTAGACCAGTAGTTCTCATATCTTGCTATGAGCTTAAAAGTGTACTAACACCTGAGCCCCATCCCAGACCAATGAATCAGCAATCTCGGAACAAAAGAGCCTAAGGATGTGTATACTTTTTAGGGCCCCCAGGTAATTCTGATGTTTAATAAGATTTGGTCTTAAGAACAGTAAGTAATAAGGCAATTTTTAGCAGAGGAGAAGCATTATAATGTCTTAATGATCAGATTTTAAACAAAGTCTCAGCTCATACATATGTTAAGATTATAAAACATGAAAATCATCAAAAAATTTAAAAAAAGATATTAAATGTGGACCAAGGGTCAAGCAAATACAGGCTGGATTTTTTATTTGAATAGTGTATCCAATAGTGTATTTACAAAATGGATACCACCAAATAGCTGCCTCTACTCTAGATGATCTTCTGAGAAATCAAACTGCTTTAGTTAATTCTCTGATCTGTATCTCAAAGAGCTTCTCTTTTAGAGATGTCTCAACATTTTTGTTCTTTGTGCCAGTATCTTCCAGTCAACTGAAGGGCATGTTTTTCTGAGCGCACTGGTCACTGTATCAAGTACTATGATACTGTCCAAGCAAACTCCTGGGGAACTCTGTACTTGGTGTGCTCTCTGTAGACTAAGTATGCTGTTCTACTAGGAAGTCTTTCACTAAGAAGTCTCTGCCAGGAGGCGCCCATCTCTTCCCAAATAGAGCTTCTGTATTATAGCTGTGTGTCAGGTGCTGGGCAAATTGATCAATATTTATGCACTCTCTGCGCCTGATAAATAAGCCAGGATGGAATTATCTGCCTCTTTAAATTTAACTCAATCTTTAGTTTCAAGATCCATTACTGGTGACTTAAACCCTGGAGCACTATAGCTCAATTCAGCTTATGTTTAAAACTTGAAACACCACAACCTGGATACTTACTTTTTACCTCATAAGGAGGCAGACATTAAAAAAAAAAAAAAAAACCAAACAAAAAAGTCTGCTGTAGTCTTTCTTTTTGCTATCCTTTGAAACATTTTGAAAAAATAAAAAAACCAATCAGATGCTTATTCATTTTCACTTTCTCATGTTTATTATTAAAAGTGATTAAGGTGATGAATTTTTTACTGAGATCTGCTATGGCTGCCTAGAATCTTATGTGTAGTGTTTAAGAGAGAGTTAAAATTTCCAAGTGTAATGATCATTTTGTTTTCTGAGTTTATAATGAATTACTAGCTTTATAGCACTGTATTGATAAAATGTCTGTAATATTTCTAACTTTTTGAAATTTATTAAGGTTCTTTTTTTTTTTTTAAAGATTTTATTTATTTGGGGCAGGGGAGGAGAAGCAAACTCCCTGCTGAGCAGGGAACCCAATATGGGGCTTGATCCCAAGACCCTGGGATCATGACCTGAGCTGAAGGCAGATGCTTAACCGACTGAGCCACACAGGTACTCCTTATTTAAAGCTTTCTTTACAGAGAAATGCTGGAAAAAAGGTGTATTCTAGAATACTGGGTTTCAGAGTTTGATATATAATCATAAGGTCTACCTTATGCTGCTTGTATCTTCTATAACTGTACTTTTTTGATCACTTGATTGTTGGGCTGAGAAGCATGTGAAAATCTATTTCTAATATTTCTATCTCTTATTATATCTATAATTTCTGCTTTATGAAAATTTCTACAGATAACTTAGTATACAGAAGACATTTTAATTTTTTTTTAAAGATTTATTTATTTATTTGACAGAGAGAGAGATCACAAGTAGGCAGAGAGAGAGGAGGAAGCAGGCTCCCTGCTGAGCAAGGAGCCCCATGCGGGCCTTGATCCCAGGACCTTGAGATCATGACCTGAGCCGAAGGCAGAGGCTTTAACCCACTGAGCCACCCAGGCGCCCATATTTTAATTTTCTTAAAAAAGCTTTAAAGCTTAAAATATTTTTTGAAAGATGACGAACCATCCTTATTTATAAAACAACATCCCTTCTTTTATGTATTTCTATTTGAAATAAGACCTAATATTGACCGAGGCTTTCTAGTTAAATCGATGGCACCAACTAGTGTGGTGTTATGGTTACTGAGGGCAGAAGATAAGAAGGTCAGGGGAAGAGACCAATCACAGCCTTTGACTTCAGTGGAGCTCTGGAGGTCTTGCTCACATTTGTGCCTTGTAATAGAAGCCAACAAGAGAATTTTCTATGAGGGCTGGTTGCTATCACCAGGGCAGCAACCTATAAAATAGAAGCTGGGAACACCCAGTGACTTCAGTGGTTGCACCGACTAGAACCATAAAATTAATACAAAGTGGCTGAAAATTGGCTGGCAATCACTCTCCGTGACATACTGCTGCTTCACCTGTGCATTCAGCAGGAAGTTGTTCATTCATTCCAATTTTTATAGACTACCACAACGGGCTGGACTCTGCTTGGACACAGCCATCTCAGCAGTGAGAGAATGGCAGGGTCTCTACTCTCACCGGGCTCACTAGCTTTCTAGTGGGGGAAGACACATATACACATAATTACAGCAAAGCAGAAGAGGTTATGGCAGGAGCCCACTGCAGGGAAGGCTTCACCGGTTCTAGGGGCTTAAGCTGATTCCTTGTAGATGATGATTAATAGAGGTAGAGGAAAGCATCCAGACAGAAGGAATAGGATTTTTAAAGGCCAGAACAGGGGAGAAATTAAAGTGCATTCATGGACCTAAAAGTTCAGTATGGTATGCATGGAGGGTAGAGTGTAAGAGGGAGAAGGGTAAGCAATGCTGACAGAGAGGTAGCAGGTAGGCGCCAGAATGGAGACAGACTTATAAAGCATACCTAAGGAGTTTGAATTTTATCAAAGAGAAAGAGAAAGCACCAGACTGGTACTTTTAAAATATAATTCTAGCTAGTGTTAAGAATGGAGATGGGGCGTCTGGGTGACTCAGTTGATTAAGCCCCCAGCTCCTGATTTTGGCTCAGGTCATGATCTCAGGGTCGTGAGATGGAGCCCAGTGTCAGGCTCTGCGCTCAGCAGCAAGTCTGCTTCTCTCCTCCCTCTCCCTTTGCCCCTCACCGCACTTGCATGTGTGTGTGATCTCTCTCAAAAAAATAAATGTTAAAAAAAAAAATGGAGACAATGGCAGGTGGTAGGAGGCTACTGAAGGAGTTAAGGGGAGAGAGAATGGATGATAACAGAAGGGAAGGAGAAAAATGAGGGTATTTAAGAACTACTTAAGGGAATGGAAGGGGAGAGGGAAAAATCAACTTACTTCAGCAAGCTAGTCTTCTGTGGTTGCATCAAAATAACCATACCTTTACAATCCTTAATGAGATCTGTTTAATGGATTCTGGATGACTGGCTGTGCTCTCTAAAACTTAAAAATTTCCTGCCAGTACTAACTGTAGCAGTTAGAATGGTGCAGAGGAAACGGTCTGTGCTTTATCAACCCTTAATCATCTTTATATAATATTCAGGTTCTTAAGAGCCTTCTCTCTCCCCATTCACTTTCGTGGCAGCTAAGTTTTACTGAGATTGTGGACTGATACTCTGTCTTGATTCAATAGCTTCTTTACCTTGAGGATAAGGTGCAGAGCCTCGCCTTTACATACCGGTTTGGGTACTTTAGGACTGTGAGGAATGATTGTAAAAGAGAATTTACAATGTCGGAGTTAGATGGGGCCTATAAAAGAGCGTTCTGATAAAACAGGCCAAAGGACAAGGCTAATATTATGAAGTCCAGTCTAGAATCTTGATGTCATTATTATCAGCATGATTCATTTTCCACTAAATCACACTACCTCTCAATTATTTGGTTGGTATTCAAACATTTCAATAACTTTATATATTGCTCTTCTAAAAGAAGATAAAACAAACTCCACTCCAAAATTGTTTTCACTAGCCTGAAAGCTAAAAGTATAAGATGAAATATGATGGCATAAGATATAATCACTCCTTTAAGAAATATACTACTTTATTTTAAAAAACGTGCTAGAAAATTTTTCTTCAGATTTCATTTTCCAACTTATTTAATGAGATTTCTGTTGTTTATTTCTGCTGAGAATTCCCATATTTGAAAAATCATCGCTCCATCTTATGTCTGTATCCCAGCTGGCTGCTTATTAGCAGTGTAACACAGGGCAAATTACTTAACCCTTCTGACAGTTGACTCATTTGTAAGAGTTCTCTCACATAGATTAAGACACAATGATGGTAACTATTTTCTATCTGGACTCTTAGAACTGTAAGCCTTCCAAGTTTATTAGCAATTCTTTAGGACAACTAGATTTTTATGAGAATGGTATGTAGATAAGGTAGAGAAATTGGTACTTCCTTTTAAAAAAATACTATTAAAAGAAATTGGGTAGAAGAACATTGTAGTTCAAGGTTTTAGTAAACACAATACACTATTCCATAAAAACAAAAAATAAGTTATGAAACCATCAACAAAACCAAAAGCCAACCTATGGAATGGAAGAAGATATTTGCAAATGACATATCTGATAAAGTGTTAGTATCTGAAACAAGCCATCTTTAAATAATTTAGTTCAATTATGATATTTTTGATATTTTAAAGTTTATTAACTTAGAATCTTTAGCCTGCTTTTCACCCAGTTTCATATCTCAAACTATATCTCAAGTATTGATGACATTTCCCTAAAGAATCATATTGCTTGGGATTCTGGGTCTATCTAACAAGGTCATACCTTAACAAGTTGCTCCTGTTTACGTTCCAACTCTCGAATTTCTTGGTTGAGGATGACTGCAACATGCTGAGGTTGGCTCCGACATTTACTACAGATACCATGCTGAGTCAGGTCATCACACACGGGACAGTGTAAAGTAGTGAAGTATTGTGAAATAGTGCCTTTTCGCCCTTCAGGTTCACTTCGAGAGGAACTGGTGGCTTTCTGGATCTATAAAAACAATTCAGAAGGAAGTCTCAGGGAGGTGGGCTGAGAGATGAGTGAAATGGGTGATGAGGATTAAACAGTACACTTAAGTACATCATGATGAGCACTGAGTAATCGATAGAACTGCTTAATCACTATACTGTACATCTGAAACTAAAGTAACACTATACATTAACCATACTGGAATTAAAATAACAAAACTTAAAAAAAAAAGCCTGATCCAGCTTCACAACAGAGCTGCTACTGTCATGCTAATTATAGGTTTATGAAGGCATTATTTCACTGATCTAACAAATAATGAGTAGTTACTATATGTTATTTTTTTCTTTTGAGGAAAAAATGGGTCTCCTGTCACTCAGCTTTTTGAGATATACAGATGTATGAGATCATACAGGACACTGGAGATTAGAGAGGACAGTGGAGGAAATCCAGGTTGAGAGTGGATACTGTTTAAGGCTACACAACTGGGCCAGGGAAACAAGGCAAGTTAGAAGGCTAAAAATAACTTGTTAGGCAGTAGGGTGCAAAATTCAACCAAGAATAAACCTGGAACATTCCAAATGTAATTAGATATGTGTAACCTAACTTACATTCTTCATTGGAAGTTAATACTGGTTTTAGAGATCTGTCTTCTGGTATTCTTTTGATACTGAAATAACATTTTCATGTTGTTATTATACCCTTGGTCTCCTCCTGGTATCTTTTAATCACTATGCATCAAAGTTATTATTAGGTCAGCTTCTTACAAATGCCATTGGTTTAGCATTCTTGCTGATGAAATAAAAAGTTGTCGGAGCCTTCCGGTGCAGAGTGAGGACCCAGTTGACAGACGGCAGCCAGTACAGTTTCAACCTTTGTTTCCTAGCTTATTCTTTCCCTTGAGGCTATACATACTTGTTGAGAAATTAAAAGTAATTTGAGGATTAACTTTTACTAGTTTGCCTGAATACCATCAGTCTTTCATAGTCTGAGACAACAGCAGATGACTGAGCAGATCCAATTCTGAACAGTAGATAAAAACTCCTCTCTGAGACTTATGTCTCCCAGATGATTATCTGATCACGGACTGCTCCTCCAAGCTGCCAGTCAGTTAACTAAGAGTTCAAGCCAAACTCCCATGGCCAAGATTCCAAGTTCCAGGTTTTACTTTAGTATCATGCTCTTTTAACATTATTTCTTTAGTCTGATTTCTTTAGCACTATGTCAAGATACTGTATACTATATACATTTCTGAAGCACCCATTTTGAAGGAATTTCTGCTCTCCTTCACTTCCTTTTATTAGCTGGTTTATTATGAGCTATTTTTTAGTTAAGTGTTTACCAATGAAATAGTTGCAGAGTTTATTTTACTATTCTTTAATCTGGCCAATGTGACAGAAGCTGGGAAGGTGTTTGTAGAAAAGTTAGTTTCTTTTAGGAAACCAGAAGACTGTGGCACCTTTGCCAGTTTAGAATAACGGAGCATCTGTGTTGCCTTTCAGAGCACATAAGTAAACTCTTTAGTTCTACTGGAAACTGCAAGTGAATTCTCTCTACAGTCATAGCATAGGTGTACTATTTGGTAGGCTTACCCTTGGTAATTCATGATACCAGCTGAAGACATCAACACCAATAAGTGAGAAGATTCTTGCCAGGGGTGGCAGGATTTGCTTGGTGATATAATAAGTGGCATTCAGTCTCAGAGTTGGGTCTTGCAGTAGTTCCACTGGGCGCCTCACCAGCTGGATAAGTGGTACTCCAGGGGTCCCATAGATGATGACGTATGGCACTCGCTCTCCAACTCGAGGCTCAGAGCGCCGATCATAAGTAAGCATTTTCCTATTTAAATCCACATAAATATTCACTCAAAAACTGTTATGGAAGGCATTAAACAATCATGAAAACAAGAGAATACAAAAGGTACCTTTATGTTAGAGTTACAACTTTTTTTTTTTTTTAAGGATTTTTCAATTTATTCACGGGGAGAGAGAGAGAGAGAGAGAGAGAGAGAGAGAGAGAGTGAGTGCGCATGAGCAGCAGGCAGAGGCAGAGGGAGAAGCTGACTCCCAGCTGGGCCAAGAGCCTGAAGTGGGGCTTGATACCAAGACTTGGAGATCATGACCTCAGCTGAAAGCAGATGCCCAACCACCTGAGCCACCCACGTGCCCCAAAGTTACAACTTTTTTGAGAGCTATATATACTTGACTTAATGAGCACCAAGCAGACATAATGTAAGAGTTTAAAATTTACTCTGTAGGGGCACCTGGGTGGGGCTCAGTCAGTTAAGCATCTGCCTTCAGATCAGGTTATGATCTCAGGGTCCTGGGATCAAGCCTGCTTTGGGATCCTTGCTCGGTGGGAAACCTGCTTCTCCCTCTCCCTCTGCCCTTCCTCACCCCACTGCTCATGCTCTCCCTTCCTCAAATAAATAAATAAAAATCTTAAAAACAAAAAACAAACAAAAACCACAACTTACATTGTAAACCACTGCTACCTGAAGAACAACATGAGTTGCCAGATACCAACTAGGTTAAAATGTTTTCTATCTCTGAAGAATAAGAACTATCATAAATCTAACAGTGAAAGAGAAGAGAAAGTTTAGCTGGTTAGATGATCAGATTTTAGAATGATACCATCTAAGTGCTTTGGCAGACACATGTTAGTGATTCTGATGTGGAAAAACAATAATTCAAGCCCTATATCAGATTATAATTTCACTGAATGTACTTTCTCAAGGGAAGCCCAAAAGAGGAGTTCCTCCTTCCTCTTCAGAGCTTACAAAGTATGGGAGAGCATCTATTTACCTTTAGTGAGGCTTCATCTGGGCAGATGAAGAAACTGTGTACCTGTGGACTAGCCATCTTTTCATCTATTCCAAACCATTCAGAATTCCAGGACTACAATTGCTAGGTAATGAGAGTTCTGCTGTGGTGTGCATCATTACCTTGTAAGTTCAAGGGCTGGCACACAAGCTCCAGGTTTGTACGAGGAACTTCCTCTGTATTCCTTGGCAAAGATAAAATCTTGGATGCTGGCTTTTCCTTCCAGAAGCTTCATACATTGTCGCTGAACATACTGTTTAATTAAACTTATATCTCTTGTTTCAAATAGCAGCTTTAGAGAACGCTCAAGTATCTTAAAAAAAAAAAAAGGACATGTTTATAAAAATATCCCCTAGTATATTTCATCATTGTTATATTTTCAATTATGTAACTACTGAGTAATTTGCCATCTACCTAAACAATCTATTTACGGTAACTGGATAATAAAATTATTAAAAATTAGAAAATATTTTGGAGATCTATTTCTAAAAACAGAGTATCATGTAGTTTGAGGAAAATCATATCGAAATAATATGCAAATAAAACATTTGCTATGTAATGAGTAACATGAAACACTTAAGCACAAGAAGCCAGACATAATTTCATGTGTTGTTTTTTATTTGCCTGTTACAGACTCAGGTGGACGGACAGAAGTTTACGTGTCATATCACCAAGCAGTGAAATCAAAATCAGTCTTTTGCTTTTTCATAGAGTCAAGAAATATATATTAATTGTGATGGAATTTTCTATGCTGGAAATATTTCTGACATGCAGTGGACATATGTAGCAGACTGAATTTAAATTAGTTCTAGGTTAAAGTTCTGTATCTTATTATGAATACTGGAACCAATACATATTTACTCACTTAGTTTGCTAATTTGTCTTAAGTACAATTCTACCCTTAGAGAAAGAATGCACTGGATGATATTTCTTCAGAAACTAGTATTAAATAATATCTCAAATCATACATTATATATATAGCATAATATACTGAATGACATTGACAACAATCTATTGTGGTTTTTATGCTCTTATAAAAATCAGTCTGTAGAATACTGTTCCATTTATACCACTTATTTGTAGTTTGTTATAGAAGGAGTCTGGGTGTGAGTAAAGAAAAAATACAAAATACTACGGTTACAATTACTGTGGTTGAGAAATTTAGGTAATTTATGGCGCCATTGTTCAGAAATCTAACTTGTATTTAATCATTCAAGTAAATAAAATTTCAGTTTGTCTAGAATGGATTACTTATAAAATTATTCTACTTACAAAATTATTCTGTTGCTAGTTTATTTATCCTGCTCCCTAGGTTTTGGGTGTTGTCATAGGATCATATTATCATCTCCAGGTGATAGGCAGAAAATTCTTATCAAGTTCATGAGTTATTTTTTAGCAATTATGATAAAAGATAAGGTGTGGGAAGAAGTCAGAAACTAAGGACTAAAATAAAATTAAGTTGTTTTCATTAGAAATGAAATTCTCAAAAATCATGTAGTTCCTCCACTAATAGTTACACAGAATCACAGAGGCTAGGAGGGCCACCGTGATGTGTGCTTAAGGATTTTTACCAGATTCTTTAGCAACTTATTTCTTAAAGATGAAAACAAGATAGGTAAAACTTACCTTAGAAACAGCAGGGCAGGAATCTCTTCTGACTGTTTCTATTCCTTTTGCATCAAATACTGGGTCCTTTTGTTCCAGTGTTTCATACATGTAACCCACATACCTCTTTTTTGTTTGTAAGACACAGGGTAAATATACCTGTAATGGATTAATAAAATGCGTCTCAATAACAATTTTCCCCTACCCTGAATATCTTATTATGTCTTTTTCTGTCTTTAACCAAATATTAATTACACACATACAAAATGTAAATATGCCTTAGCACCAATTAAATTCGTGATACAACATTAGAGGGGAAAGCACACAAAATGAGTTGTCTTTACTTCCTTTGTTTGCACTATCAAATTTTTACCCCTACTGTAGCTGACACTGCTCTCTCAAAAGTTGTCAATCATATCTATTTAAACAATTAAAAATTACTTTAACACCTACATATTTAAAAGTTATATGTACAAAATTAAAAGTTATAAGAGAATATACAATGGAAAGCCCTGGTCCTCCCGCCTCTACATAAGCCTACATAAGTAGGCTTCAAGACAAGATATATCAAAGATAAAAGTATCAATTTGTCAGGAAGATACATAATCCTGAATGTGTATGTATCTAATAAGAAAAATTCAAAATGTATGAAATCAAGACAAAGGAAGAAATAGGCAAAACCATGATTATATACTTGGAAACTTCAGCACCTCTCTTTTAGAAATTGACAGAAAATCATTAGGAATATAGAAGACTTCAACACCACCACTATTAACTTAACCTAAGTGACACTTATAGGACATTCCAATAAGCAGAATACAGATAGCTTTTAAGGTCACATGGGAATACTCGTTAAGAGAGACCATAAACTGGACCAATAAACTTTAAAATCATTAAAATCATACAGAGTGCATTCTTTGACCACAATGGAATCAAATTAGAAATAAAAAGATTTCTGGAATATCCTTAAATATCTGGTACTTAATACAATTCTAAATGACATTAAACATTAGGTCTTTATCATTGAAACAAATGAATAATAATGAAAATACAAGATAACAAAATTTGAAGTTAAAGTAGTATTTAGAGGGATATATCTTAAAATACTAAAATTAAAAAATATTTGTTTAATATCAATGATTCAAACTTCTAAATTAAGAAGACAGGAAAAGAAAAGCAAACTAAACCCAAAGTAAGTATAAAGAAGGAAATAATAAAGACTGGAAATCAATGAAATGGTTCTTCAAAAAGTTCAATAAATGGAAAAACCTCTAGCTAGATGACCAAGGCAAAAAAGAAAAAAAAAAGAAAAAAAAAGAAAAAAAAAAGAATTATCAATATCAAGGAGGGATGTCACTAAAGATCTTACAGAAATCAAAATCATAGCAAGTATAAATAATTCATGCCATAAATGTGACAACCTAGGAGAAATGGACAAATTCCTTGACAACTGCAAGTTATCAAAACTGACATCGTAAAACCTGAATATTTCAAATATATATTAAAGATGTTTAATTTGTAATTAAAAATCTATGACTTCCCTCCCTCTTCCCCCAATAAAATGTCAGGACCAGAGAGCTTCACTGGTGAATTCCATCAACCATTTAAGAAAAAAATAATTGTACTAATCTTATGTACATGAGAACATTTCCAACTCGTTTTATGAAACCAACTTTTTTTTTTTTTTGGCCCAAATGCAATATAAGAAAAAACTACAGACCAATATTCATCATGAACATCAAAATCCTTAACTAATGTTTATTTTCTTTAAGAAGTTTTTCAGTTTTTACTTTTATGTTAGGTCTGTGATCTATTTCAGGTAAATTTTCATGTCTGGTGTTATTTTCTAAGCATGTCATGCTCTTCACTTTGCTAGATGGGTTGAGTGAGTGTCCACACCATATGTATACTACTATGACAGCACTCATTTCTCACTGCTTTCTAGTTGTTCTCCCCGTCTGTGCACCAATTAGAATGCTTACTCTTCAGGGCAGATACCATATGCTAATCTTCTTTGAATCTCTACTCGCACAATTCTTGCTCTGAAGAAGGTACTTTTACCCTTTTCACACCTGTTCTCTTAAAGCAACCGCTTCTAACTCCTGCGCATCCTTCTTTCTCAGTATCTCTTGAATTGTCCTTTCTTTATTTTCCCTGGTTCAGGCTATACGGTTTGCTCTCTATCTTGAGATTCCCCTCTTCCAATCCATCTTGTATACCATCGTGAGGACAATCCTCCCCAAACAGCTCTGATTATGTCATGCTCTTGTTTGACAAACTTTTCTGAATCAAGTTTAAACACTTTAGCTTGGCATTCAAGACACTCAGCAATCTGGTCTTAACTCTATTTTCTAGACTCTCTCCTTGTACTCTATTGCCATACTGTGCTTTCTAACCCCTATTCTCCTACATACTATTTTCTTCTATGCAGAATGACTGCAGCCCCATGGCTGCCTATTGAAATCCTAACTATTTTCTGAGACACAGTGCAATTATTACCTCCTACATGGAGTCTCCCCATCCAGCCCAGGAGGACATAATATCTCCTTTTATCTACGCTCTTACAGTGTTTAGAGACTGCTCTCATGAGACTTTCTGTAAGTTTAAAATAAAAAATTTCTAATCTTTCCTTTTAGGTTATTGGCTCTTAGAGAGTGGTACTGTGTCTTATGCTTCTTTGCATGCCACACCTCTCCTGGCTTAGTATCTTTTATACAGAAAGAACTAAATACATATTTGATATCTAAAGTAAAATGAAAATAGTCTATGGTCCTTATGGCAGACTGTAGTGTCCAAAGAAATAATATCTGTCATCCTACATGGTTTTAACAGTGTGACTCTGACATTCTTCCCGTTAAGAGATGGGAGTCTACGTTCTCTACTAAATCTAAACAGATATAATGCTGTGTGACTTTGAGACAAGGTCATAAAAAAGCAAAACAGCTTCTGTCTGTTTTTCTTTGGAATGTTCATTCCTGGAACTTAGTCCCATCATGCTGTGAGGAAGCACACATAGTCCCAGGGAAAGACCAAGTGTAGATGTTCCAGTTGACAGCCCCAGATGATGTTCCAAACAGCAGCCAGCATCAACCCCCAGACATTAGAGTGAGCAAGCTAATTTCAGCCATTAGCTGTTGGTTGGATCACCTTCAGCTTTCTCACCATCTCCACTGAACCCTTTCTGAATTCCTAACCCATAAAATCTGTAAGCATTATTAATAAAAAGAGTGACTGTTTCACACCATTAAGTTTGGGGGTGGTCTGTTATATAGCAATAGTTAACTGGAACAATCTTTTTATTTCTTTACATAAAGATATTACTAAAATTTTTTGAGAAAATTACACAAGACTAAGGGAAAATATTTTAAATTTACCACTTTGTTGACCCATATGCTATTACTGATTCTGAAAATGTACTGTGCAAGTCCAAAATCTCTAGAAGGTATGTGAATTTTATATGTAATTACTAGTATTAATTACATTTCTCTTACCTTTTCAAACTTCAATTTCACTGGTTTAGGATTGGTAGCAGTTACAGCTTCAGCAATTTCCTGACCAATCTTAAAAGACTGTTCCTTAGTGGCTCCTTTCAGTAGCACAAACATACTAAGAGGATTAAAAATAAGGAAGTAATTGTAATAAAAAAATTTCATCAAGAGTAACTTTCCTGGCTAATACTCTAATACCAAAGAAAACTGCCCCCCCTACTCTTCCTTAAGTTGCTTCCTATCTAAGCTTTCTTGTTTTGCCATACTTTCCCTCCATATCTTATTACAGATCTTTAAGACATTTAATATTTCTAGTTTGGCTACATAGAGACCATCTTAGCTGTCAGAGCTGCCAAGAAGATCTTGGATCATTCCTAGACAATAATGGCTTTATATGACACACAATTACATCAGTCCTAAAATAAGAGAAAATGTGATTATAAAGAAATGGAAAATTTACTTGTGATATGGGAGGAAATTTCCTTATGGCAGACTGTACTGTCCAAAGAAATAATATCTGCCATTCTACATGGTCTTAACAGTGTGACTCTGACATTCTTCCCATTAAGAGATGGGAGTCTATGTTCTCTTAAAAGACAACTTAAAGAAGACACACATATATTTTGTAATATAAGTTCAGTGAAGAAATGTTAGAAAACATAAGGCACAAAGAAGAAAACAGCCACCTAATCTTACCATTCAGAAAAAAGGCACTACAAACCTTTCTGGGTGTATCTGTAAATCTCTTCTGATTTGGGATCACAGATCATTATTGCTGGATAACTTTCTCCTTCCATTTAGCTGTACATCTTAATGTTTTCCCACATTGCTTAGTTCTTTTACATCATTTTAACAGTTGTACTGTATTTCAATGTATGGATATATTATAATTTTAACTAAACCTCCATCATTGAAAATTTAGGTTATTTCAATGTTTTGCTAATATTTCATATATAATAATTTGGCAAACCTTTGATTATATCCTCAGAACAAATTTCTATGAGTGAAATTTCTGCATAAATGGTATATACCAGAACTATTTTTTGAAAGATACTGTCAAATTTGAATTTTAGAAATATATTTCTAATGTACAATTCCAACAGCAGTATATGCAGGTCAAGAAGGAAGGATTTCTAATATAAATAAACAACTGCAATACAAAAAATACTCAAAAAATAAAACAGAAAAACAAAAGTATTGGGTATTTTTCTCTAACATAATCCAGTGAACTTTAAAATAGCACAATCTGTGACCAACAGAAATAACAGCTAATAAACAAACATATTTAAATAAGAGATTATAAAGTTCATCTTTATGTATAATTTTTTGGTAAATTTTATTATTTATTTTGAGAAAGAGAGAGAGACAGACAGAGAGAGTGAGTGCAGGGGAAGGTACAGAGGGGGAGAGAGAATCTTAAGCAGACTCCATACTGAAGCATGGAGTTCAATGCAGGGCTCAATCCTGTGACCCCGAGATCATGACCTGAGCTGAAATCAAGAGTTGGATGTTTAACTGACTGAGCCACCCAGGCGCCCCTTTACTTATAATTTTAATGGGGAAGATATTAAATAGTAGAAATGGACAATATCTTGAAACATGATCTTAAGATTCTTGTTCCTAGTCTTGGGACCACATAGACCAATCTCATATTTCTAATGTTTTTTATATTGGACTTTAAATCTCATTTGGATGGTTTCTTGGAAAAGCTTTCTCTGCCAATACTAGAGATAATACTTAGTGTCTGATATGAAAAGCTTTAGAAAATGAATAATTATTCGGTATCACTTAAGGTCTTTAAAATAAAAATGGTCTCAATCTAAATTTTAAGGGCTAGACTCTGAACCACTTGAAGCTTTCTATATTTTTTTTGTTAGGCCCATCTGATACTGATTGCACCAATACTACTTTATTTTTAAAATAGATTTTAAAATTTCCTTTTGAAAGATTATTTTCAAAATCAACTTTACTGAGAGATAATTTGCATATAACAAAATGAATGTATCTTAAGTGTACGGTTCCATGAATGTTGACAAAGACATAGACTTCTTATGGGCTGAACTGTGTCCCCCTAAAATTCATATGTTGAAGCCCTAACCCCAGTACCTCAGAGTATAAGTATACTTGGAGATAGGACCTTTAAAGAGGTGAATAAGTTAAAAAGAGGCCCTAAAGTTAGATGGTGAGGATGAGGCTAATGTTACTGGTGTCCTTATAAGAAGAGAATATTTGAATACACAAAGGAACACCAGGGATGCATGTGAACAAAGGAAAGGTAATGTGAGGATACAGAAAGAATGTGACCACCTATAAGCCAAACAGAGAGGCTTCAAGAGAAACCATATCTGCCGACACTTGATCTTGGACTTCGAGCCTCCACAACTGTGAGAAAATAAATTTCTGTTGTTTAAGCCACTAAATCTATGATACTTCAGAAACTAAGAACATTTTCATCACCCCCAAAATTCCCATGTACTGCTTTGTAATAATTTTCTACTCTTGATCCTAGGCAAGACCTGTCAATTACTACAGATTAGTTTGTTGCATTTTTTTTTTAAAATTTTTCAAGAATTTTATATAAATGGAACCATACGTATGTCTGGCTTCTTTCAGCTTATTTTTGAGATTCAGCCATGTTGATAAAGTAACAGTAACTCGTTCCTTTTTATTGCTGAGTAGTAGTCCATCGTATGGATATGCTACATTTGTTTATCCATTCACCCCTTGGTGGAAATTTGGATTGTTTGTGGTTTTGGACTATTATAAATAAAGCTGCAATAAACATCTGCATCAGGTCTTCATGTGGACCTAAATTTAAATTTCCTTTAGGTAAACATCCAGGAGTAGAACTGTTGAGTCATATACTAAGGGTATGTTTAACTTGAGATGTAACTGCCAAACTTCTGTTTTTTAAAAGATCACTATGCTTAAAATGGACAGGTGCAATGATCACGAAGACACTTTGAAATTAAAGTGCATCTATACACATTTCTATAAAACTCTAGGACAGGAAAAACTAAGCTGTGGTAACAGAATTAGATAAGTGGCTGCCTGGTGGTAGGGGATGAAAGTGAGGGACTGACTGTGAAGGGATACGAAAGAACTTTTTACATTGATAGAAATGTTCTGCACCCTAACTGAGGTGGTAATGGGTTACATGGATCTATACATGTATATACTGAACTATACACTGTGCATTTTCTTTTTAAAAAATTGTGTACTTTTTTGTTAAAAATTATACCTTGATGAAGTTGGTATCTTAAAAATTATTATAGGGTATATGAGATTTTACCCAGTAGTTAGTGGGTTTGAGTCCATCTATACTTTTTGGCCAGTTTTATTTGGAGCTAAGCTCCAAGACAGCTGGCCGAGATTAATGGAAGGTCACTTAACAGAATGGAGGTGACTAGCCTACAAGAACAGACAGTTTTAAAATGAATTTGTTTGTCTGTCACTAGTGCTTTTAATCTAGTTAAATAACATTTATCTTTGGGTTGAGAGATCCAAGTATACATAAAGAGCAGTGATTTTCACATGGTAGAGGATGAGTGGGGATATTAGAATAACTTAGGAGGCCTTTCTCAACTATAATCAGATGAATTTCCAGAAAGATTCTTTTTAAAAATTTTTAATTTTTTAAATTTGAGTATAGTTGACCCAAGAAATTCTAGACAACTCTTAAAACTGATGGGAGTAGGTCACATCCCACTACAGTGCAGTAAATATGATTGAGAACCATAATTTTATAAAATAACTGTTTGAACCTAGTCACTAATATTTTAGTAACTTTGTATGGTGACAGTTGGTAGCTACACTTATCATGGTGAGCACTTTATAATGTATATAATTGTTAGATCACTGTGTTGTACACCTGAAACTAATACTGTATGTCAATTATATTTTAATAAAAAATCATTTAATTGAAAAAAGAAATGCAGTGTGTTTATTATACTTTCTAAATGGACAATAATGCATAACTGCTTTAGAAAGATAAACACCCTTCTAACAGAGTAATTTTGATGCGTTGGTAACTGATCTCCCTTAGCTAGACCCCAAGATTCATAAAATCAGCAGTCTTGAAATTAGAGGGAGGCAATGGTCATTCACCATCATCTACCAGATTTTCTTCATTCTGATTATGAGGCAACTGAGTTTCAGAGGGGCTAAGCGATTTGTTAATGACCATGCAATCAGCTAGGAGTACTGCTAGAAAGAGAATCCAGATCTCCTCATTCTCAGTTTAGAACTTCTTCACTTCACCAAGTATTATTATCCCGAAAGCAGTGTTTCTCAATCTTTTATCATTATTGTCTTCTCAAAGAAAAAAGTTAAAAGTAAATATAATAAAAAATAATTAGTAAGGAATACAATATTGTTGGGTGGGGTTGAACTTTGTGGGGCCTAAACCCCACAAAGTATCTAAGTACTATTTAAGTTTTGCTCCCAATTTGTACCCTGTTAGGGTGATACTATTGCCACTGATATGTTCTAGAGTGACTTGCCTTCATACAGTATATTTCAATGAAATGATGAATAAATTTCTTCAATTGGAATTATAAAACACCTGTGAATTCTGACTTAATGAGAAAGCACCAGCTGGGAATAAAAAAACACTGAGTACTACTTTATGGCTCCACTGCTGTCTAGCTAGGGATTTTAGACAAGGGGAATGTGCTTTTATTATCATTTATTTAAAAATTCTTTTAAGTTTCAGATGTAGTGTTCAATAATTCATCAGTTGCATACAGTGTGCTTTTAGGCAGTACCTGACAATGTGCCTCTAATGGTTCCTACCGACAGTGTGAAAACTGCTGACTTAAATAGCACTGAAGTCGTCTTCCAGCTGACATTCTGTGAGTCTGTTTTTTGGTTTGAATTCTTAAAGATCTTAGAGGCTACACAAAATTACAACAATCAGAATCATGCCAACTTCTGATTCTCTGTGTATGTTATCAACCATGGACATGTATGATCCTGAAAACTCAACAATTTAAAGGTTTAACTTTGCCCTCTTCCCTAAATACTTTGCAAGGAGCTCTGCTAACCAGGTGCAAAATTATGTTCTAAGTAACTTATTTTGCTGGACTACTCAGCAGAAGTGGTTTTACAAAGCAGTGAAATACTCAAACTTAGAAGTGGCTTTTGATGGGGAAGAGTAGAGACTACGGATAATCGGGGCCTGGATAACTTGAAAGTATCCCCACCTGCTAGTAATGAAACAGCTGCTATATGAGGTAAGGTCTCATTCAGCATTAATATGATTATGCTGATTATATGTGCATTAAAGAATGGAGAAGATTAAATGCTGTTTAAAGATTACCTAGAAGCTGTTTGTAATGATTAGAAGTGTTTCTCCTTCTGCTCCACTAGTGATCAGAGCTCCCGAGGCAAGTGCTCTTAGCATGATCCCACTGTGACACTAAGCCTTCCATATGAAAAGAATATCGGACCTAAGAAATTTGCATAATGCCTATATTCTAGAAGAATTTTAGTAAGTCATACAAATAAGACGTAACATAAATACCTGGGCCCTAATAAATACCAAAGCAAGCAACTAGGCTGAAGTTATTAATTCAGGACTCAAGGCAGCCCTGCTTTGTCAGTCCATGGATGATGGGCTTCAGGAAGTCTGTGAATCCTCTGGAATCAAGTGGAAAACTGTATTTGCCTATATGCACTTTTTGTAGAAGGTCAAAAAGATTTTGGGACCTAGTGAAAAGTTACCCACTCATAGCTTTGGCAGATATCTTCCAAAATTATGACATAAATTCACAGAGCTGCAGCTATATGAGGAATCATTTACATTTTTAAATGAGGTTTCTGTAAAGACTAGACTCCTGTGCATACAGTATTTTTGCAGATCACTACCTACCTGGCTACCTACAGGATGCCATGGGAATCTCTACAAGTGTGTGGCTCAGGACACTTAAATTTTTTGTCTCTTAAGATCGTATCCGGTAATTCAGGACTTGAGCTAATCCTGATAACAAGATCATAAGGACTGGGAGGGACTTAAGTAGAATTCTGTTTTTAAGAAGGATTACCCTTAAGCTATTTCAAACAGTGAAATGAGTATCTGAAGAGATGTAAAAAGACAACTATAAAGCAAAAAGTTCATTACCTGTCAGTATCTCCGTATACAACTCTAGCGCCCCATTTCTTGGTATCATTCACCAGTTTAATAGCTCGTTCCAAGGTCTCTCTGGCTTTGTGAACAATACTATCACCAACCTGTTGGTACAAACACATTGGAAGTAATTTCTTAACGTAGTTTAGTATAAATCAACAGACTAACATAGACTACTTGTCATTACTAAATATTTCTAAAATTGAAATGAGAATAAAAAAGAAAACAAAATAATCTTTAGTGTCATCATTCTTTCCATAAGGACTCAAGAAGAAAATAAGGTGAAGAATTTAAAGAAAGGAACCAAGCGATACACAGACTTACCTGTGAGTGTACTAGTTAAGTACAAAGGATTGTACTTTATACAAGGTATGCAGATTCATTATTCCTGGAAGAATTAGCCTTGTTTATTTAAGGACTTTCTTTTAATTTTTATTTATTTGAGAGAGAGAGATATCACAAGTAGGCAGAGAGGCAGGCAGAGAGAGAGGAGAAAGCAGGCTCCCTGCTGAGCAGAGAGCCTGATGTGGGCCTCAATCCCAGGACCCTGAGATCATGACCTGAGCTGAAGGCAGAGGCTTTAACTCACTGAGCCACCCAGGCGCCCTATTTAAGGACTTTCTTATATATTCTTTAAGGACTTTATAACCAATTAGCCAGGGAATTATTCTGTGTATGTGCAGTAGTGTACATATGTGTATCTTTCAAAATTTTTCTGTTGTAGTGTTATGATAATTTCTTTCAGTATCATTAAAGTTAATGCTGAACTTTAATCTCAGTGATTGGTTATATGTAATTTTTAGATAATAAAAATACAAAGAAAAATGTATAATTATATTATGGAAAATAAATTACAAGTGTTCAATTTAAATTAAGTAGGCAGATATATGTCTAGTAAGGGTACTTTCTTTTTAAAAATTTTTTAAAGATTTTTATTTGACAGAGAGAGAAAGAGAGTGAGCATGCATAAGCAGGGGGAGCTGCAGAGGGAGGAGACTTCCTGCTGAGCAGGGAGCCCAACATGGGGCTTGATCCTGGGACTCCGGGATCATGACCTGAGCCAAAGGCAGATGCTTAACCAACTGAGCCACACGGGCGCTCCTTTTTTTTTTTTTTTTTAAAGTAATCTCTCCACCCAACATGGGGCTTGAACTCATGACCTTGAGATCAAGAGTTGTATGCTCCACCAAGCCAGCCAAGTGCCCCCAACAAGGGTACTTTCATTGGTCATTAGTGAGTTTAAACAAAGATCATGGCATAAACTATCAAAACAAAAAGATGGTAGATCTTGACAAATATGACAAATTAAATTATATTTTACAGTTAAGTAAATTGAGGAGATCAGCATGGGACTCCTGCTTCATTTATTAAACTCATAAAAAAACTAAGGGTTGGGGAATATTGTCCTTTTGCATAAATGGAGCATTCTTTTTAAAATTTTAAGGCAAGAATCATGCACTTTTGTGTTAAGAAGCAAACAACAGTTATAATCATCCTCCTTTTACTTTAAAATTTGAATCACCTGAACTAAATGTAGGATTGGGTAAGTGTTTAAAAGGCTGTTTATAGTTGCTTTAAAAAGGAAATATTAAATGAACAAAGGAATAAATTTAAAAAACTGGTAGCAGACACTTAATTTGGGTATTAAGAATCATGAATTCTGTTGAGACATTTAAGTGCAACAGAAAACCTTGAGAATGTGAACTATATCCTGAGACATTTAAAAAATCATGTTATCTAGTTGAAATTCAAGTTTGAATAAAACATTCAATGTCATCTGTTGTCACTTTCAAAACAAGACACGCTTTAAAATATGTGACAGCAAATAGCTGGAAGAGTGAGCCATCTAGTGTCAAGAGTCAAATATGCTTTTGAGACATACTGATCCTAAATGTCTACCTCCTGTTGCCTACTTGGACCCATTTAACTTACACCTGGAAGAGTCAGAACTCTTGCAGCTGCCCCCAAGACCTTGCAGTGGGAAGGACTCAGAGGCAGGAGTGGCGGGGGGGGGGGGGGGGGGGGGGGGGGGGGGGGGGATTANTACTTTGTGCCGTGGTTCCTAGTTTGAACATTACTCCATTATAAGACTGAGAGATTAGATTTAAAAAAAGGAAATAAGAATCGCCAAACATTCTATGTTTACTAATGTACCAGTAGATATGAAGCCAAACCTTCGTTTTGCAGAGGTAGTTGCAATTGAAAGACACTTTTCACAGAATAAGACTAATTTTTTGCTATTTACTAAATTAAGATGTTAATTTAACATCTTACAAGACATACCAAAAGCCAAAAAACAGTTTGAAGAGATAGAGCAAACATCAGAACCAAACTTAGATGTGGCAGGGATGTAGGAATTATCAGACGGCAAATTTAAAACTATTAAGATGATAAGAGCTCGGGGCGCCTGGTGTGTGACATTAATTTGGGGAAATTCTCAGTCATTACTGTTTCAAACATTTTTTCTGTTCCTTTCTTTCTTCTCCTTCTGGAATCCCTATCACAAGTATGTTACACCTTCTGTAGTTGCTCCAGTTTTAGGATATTCCTTTTTTCGTCTTCTTTTCTCTTTGCTTTTGAGTTTTGTCAGTTTCGATGGAGATTTATCTTCCAATTCAGAGATTCTTTTCTCAGCCACATCTAGCTTACTACCAAGGCATTCTTCATTTCTATTAAAGTGTTTTTGATATCTAGTATTTCTTTTTGGTCCTTTCTTAATGTCTGCATGTCTCTGCTTACATTGCTCATTTGTCCTTTCATGTGTGTACTTGATCCATTAGAGCTCTTACCATCTTTTTTTTTTTTTNTAGTTGAGGGGGAGAGAGAGAGAGAGAGAGAGAGAGAGAGAGAGAGAGAGAGAGAGAGCATGAGAGGGGAGAAGGTCAGAGAGAGAAGCAGACTACCCATGGAGCTGGGAGCCCAATGTGGGACTTGATTCTGGGATTCCAGGATCATGACCTGAGCCGAAGGCAGTTGCTCAACCAACTAAGCCATCAGGCTTTGGTATGTCATATAATTGTTTTTCTTTTTTTTTTAAAGATTCTATTTATTTATTTTACAGAGGGAGAGAGATCACAAGGAGGCAGAGAGGCAGGCAGAGAGAAGTGGGGGGGAAGCAGGCTCCCCGCTGAGCAAGGAGCCCGATGCGGGCCTCGATCCCAGGACCCTGAGATCATGACCTGAGCCGAAAGCAGAGGCTTTAACCCACTGAGCCACCCAGGCGCCCTGTTTTTTTTGTTTTTTTGTTTTTTTTTTTGATAGATGGATATATCAGGTAAAAAGGATTGCTATAAACAGATCTTTAATAATATGGTGGTAATCTGTGGGAGAGGAAATGTTCTACAGTTCTATGAGTAAGTCTTATTATTTTAGTGAAACTGTACCTCTGGACTGTGGACTTCACATGTGCTTTTGTTTTTTTCCCCATCTTGGGTGGGACAGGATGGTTTGAGTGGGCTGGCATATTTTCCTTCCTCCACATGGAAGCACTTGGAGCTGGGTATTTCCCTTCTCTCAGATCAGTTAGGCTCCAGTTAAATAGTGCCCCCGAAGATGGACCTTGTTAAGAACAGAATGCTGTGATGTATTTCAAAATGGTTCCCCCTTCCTGTGCCAGAAGCACAGGAGAACTTTTCTTGCGTGAGAGAAAACCTTTGAGAACCTGGTTGAGCTTGAAGAGATAAAATTCACAAAACTGTAGGGGTCCTGATGACTGGGTCCCCTGGAGTCTTAATCTGCCAGACTTATCCACATTGAACCTCCAGCAATTCCTGAGTTATAATTCGGTTTCCCTACCTCAGCTCTGGTTCCTACAGAGGTTTGTGCACCTGGGTTTCTCCTCTTGTGAGTTGTGATTCTTTGTATTTACCTGTTGGACTCTTTGGTTTATGGGGTAGTGGTTTGCCCTGTGACCTCACTTCTCTGACAGATCTAAGAGTGGATTTTTCAGTATGTTCAGCTTTTTTTTTTTTTTTTTTTTTTTTTAAAATTTTTTTTTATTTTNTTTTTTTTAAAGATTTTATTTATTTATTTCACAGAGGGAGAGAGATCACAAGGAGGCAAAGAGGCAGGCAGAGAGAGAAGGGGAAGCAGGCTCCCTGCTGAGCAGGGAGCCCGATGCGGGCCTCGATCCCAGGACCCTGAGATCACGACCTGAGCCGAAAGCAGAGTCTTTAACCCACTGAGCCACCCAGGCGCCCGTATGTTCAACTTTTTACTTGTTATGGGGAGAGACTGAAAATTTTGAGCTTCTGACATGCTGGACCTGAAACTGAAAGTCCCCCGTACAAGTTTTGATGTTTATTCTGCCTACTGTGTGCTGTGTGGGGACCTTATCCTTCTACTGCTTTTCCCTTTCTAAGTGGTATACCACAATGTTCTGGCTTTTGTTTGGCATAAAAAGATCACCAATAAAACAAATCTACTCTGTTCTTAGTCACTAGTATGTTACTACTGTCTTACTCTTGTCACACTACATTGTATTTATATTAAATTAACACTTTAATTTAGTAAATAGCAAAAAATTAGTCTTATTCTGTGAAAAGTGTCTTTCAATTGCAACTACCTCTGCTAAATGAAGGTTTTGCTTTATATCTACTGGTACATTAGTAAACATAGAATGTTTGGCGATTCTGACATTTGGAGAGGCCAACCTAACATCAGATCTGTCAATACATTAAAAGGAATTATTTAATATGAAGGTTGTTGTAAATGCTGCTATGTGTCACTAAATCTCATGCTAATAGGTTGCTACAGTGTGCTATCTAACTATGTAGAAAATGTGTATGATAAGGAGTTCTCATAGAGAAAAACCCTAAAACCCATACGATTTTGTATGTATACAAGCTCCAGTTTGAGCAAAACTGATCTTATGTCATGGAAATGAAACTCTTTAGTCTAAACAAAACAAAATAACTTCAATGAACAGATATTTAATGCTGCTTTATTCTCTTGAAAAAACTACAGATTTGTATCACTTACCTCAATGCATGGCATTCTCCCAGAAAAATTTGCAGCTGTATAGCCAAATGTGACATTTGCTATAAGCTTAAGTCCTAGCTGACGTGCATCGAGCATTCGTGAGAGGGCTCTGTCCTGCTTGTAAGCCTTCATTGATTGCTTCACCATGAGTCTAGTCTTCAAAATTTCTTCAAGCATTCTTGGCAGCACACCCTTTCTTACTGAAGGCTATCATAAAGAAAAAAAGAATTATTTAAAATCCCTTAAAAGTTATAGATGTGATAATTAAGAAGGAAGCACAAAGTTTAACAATGGCCAACTGTCATGAATTGAAACATACTAACAACTTAGTGGCCACAGGGCCAGTGGCCATCAATACAAAATCATCACATTTTCTTTCTTTTGAAGAGGACTTTTCTCCTAAAAGGTTCCTGTAATGTTTATAAATCTAATGTAGCACTACCATGTGAGTTCAGAGACCTCCAGGAAGGAGGATGTCAACTAGTGCATAAGAGACCATACAAGTTCAGAGGGAAATTTTGTTCAAAACTTTGATCCAAACCCCCACTCTTTCAGAAAGACACACGGGATTTGTATCACTCATAACAAACCTCAGTTTTTAAAGATCTCATCCTAATGACCCCACACAGTAATCTGCATGGAACTCCATTTATCTACCTTGGAAGAATGATGAGCTGGGTTGACTCTGCTGACATTCAAACCTGCAGTTCCAGGGACTCTAGGTATTTCAAATGTGATGCTTAGACCACTAAGCCATCCCCTCCGGCCTATATTTATTAGCAATCTGGAAGAGGGGATGAATAGTGAGGTGATAAAATTTGTTGATGCCAAAAAAAAATCATTTGTATTAATCAAGACTAGGGAGGATTTATGAGAACTCCAGTAGGAATGAAAACCACAAAACAGTATTAACTTTGAAGATGATTCACAGACACGTGCAAGGTAATGCATGTCGGACTGAACAATTAAAACCTTAGGTATAGGATAATCACACTTTTGAATATTAAAAAATCTTGGTTTTATTAAGCTTTACATTTTGGGTCAAAATGTAGATGCAAATTTTAAAAATACTGTTAAAGGGAGATAATATAACAAGCCACTACATATGTGACAACGAAAACATATTCTAACCTCTAATTCATTCTGTGTACCTTATGAAGCAGTCATAATGTTTGTGTTACGATGTAATATATGTCATTATGTTAAAAGAGGTAGTATTTTCTAAAAAGGAATAGGTCATGAAGTCTCTAATTTTAAGGTACTCTTTGAACATAGCATTGTCATACTGGTAGAAAACGATGCTACTTTTCTAAGTACATCAGAATGAATCTGAGGGGTCGTGGGGTCCACGCTACTATCAACTGCCCTACTGTACCATGATTATAGTCAGACTCGCTGGTAAGGAAATAGGAGGAGAAAAAAAAAAGGGAATGAAGTTGGCATAAGAGCGGCAATATAATCTCCTAGATCTCTCTCCTATTTGTCTTTAATTTATTCATTTATGAGGCTCTCTCTGGTCTCTTTTAAAAAGGGGAGATAGCGGAGAGAAAAAAAGAGACCCTATTATTCGTTTGGATATCTTAAAAATGCAATCAATAAATAGAGTATCATTTCTAAGATAGTCTTAATTTAAAATAATGTAGAGGAACAATTAGTAGACTTTACACATTAAAGCAATTTAAATCTTTGTAAGTTAACATCGTTGTGATTGTCAAATAGCTATTTAAGTCTCAGATTCTAATTGAGGTCAGAGGTATACAGGCACATTTATTTCTTTCAGTATTTCATTAAAAACTAAAATCTAACAGTTAAAAGACTTTAAACTTAAATTCATGCAAAACAAGGTAACTGGTTTTAAAAAATAATTTCTTAGCAGACTCATATATCTTTACTTTTTAAGATAAGATACTGAAGCAAACTTGTTTTTTTTTCTTTTCTTTGTTTTATATACTGACAGGATATAATCTAAATCATCAGCTCTCCAAACGTTAAGCCACAGTTGATACCTTTCACTTACAAGAGAGTATTACCTTGACAAAAGCTATTCCATTGGGGGACACTGTGATATCATGCCTAATTTGGTAAAGTAAATCTGGAGGTACTCTTAGAGAGGTACAGCCAAATTTGAACTCATCATACCTATTAAGAAAGAAAACGTTAAGCAAATACTTTCTCAAATGATAGAATAGTGATACTAGATAATTTTAGGAATCTTTCTAATAACTCCAGTAGAAATTCATTTTCAAATATCTAAACATGAATTCATTTACTTTTAGACATAAAAGTAATACAAACAGACATTTGTCTATTACCAAATAGCAGTTCTTCAAATATTCACAATTTATTAAACGTTTCTTAAATGGCATTATTCTAAAACTTATGGGTAAAATCTATACTGAAATACCAGCTTTCAACTCAACATATGACCACTTTACACTAAGTTCCTTAAAGAAAAATTTAGGCCTTAAATAAAAAGATTTTAAATAACTTTTCCAAATTTCTGTTCTTAATAAAAAGACAGGATTACCAATATAATTTCCATGAATACTTTCTATGAAGGAATGAGTATACTCTAGGCTAACACTAGAACTTGGTTTTAAGTACATAAAAATCATTATAAAGGAAGACTCTGCATTTCTTATGAGAATAACATACTCCTTTGAACATTAAAAATGTTATGCTCATTCAGTTTATAAGATTTGGTTGACATGAATAAATAAAACCCAACACTTAATAATTTAACTTAAAAATATCATTGACTATTTCTAAGAGGTCAAGAGGAGGTGACAGCCGGAGACAGGAGATCATAATCCTCGAACTATTCTACTAAAAAGTGATTTATATCAACAAATTTAATGTAACTCTCATTTTCAATTAGCAATAATTGTGCGTTGGATAAACCTCATTGGCTACAATACCGCCACTGAGCAAAGCTAAAATGTAACTCTCATTTAAAGAGACCATAGATGTACATGGCGAATGAAACAAATAAGTTGCAAGACTGATCTATTCATGATCTTCTTCATGAGTCATCCATTCATGATGCTGAATTAGTCATACAGTTATCCATATCTATGTCAATTAGTAAGGTAACTACGAAGAATGAATTAGCTATGCTACGGCCCATTCATCTTGCTCAAAAGGACAGTATCAAGTGCAAAGAGACACTCAAAGTCTAATTTTAGTAAGAAGTACAAACCACAACAACATAATTATAAATATGAAAAAACAAAACAAAACAAAACAAAACCAAAAACCCTTACTTTCCCAAGTTCTCCACATGGCCAAGGCAGGTGGAAAAACAGTAGTTGTATGCAATCACAATCGAAGGATATAGTGACTGGAAATCCAAAACGAGAACAGAGTTGCTGTAGAAGCGAGATTCAGGTTCCATAATCAGGGGAACGCACTGTGGAGCTCTCATTTGGGATCTCTGCTGTACACTAGGTGTCACAGGAATATAGTTCATTGGTTTAGCAATACGCAACATCATTGATTCCACACGGTACTGCAGGCAGAGAGGGGAAGTAGGAAGAAAAGAAGAAACAGCTTAAATAAAAATATATTGGTCTTTGAATATATGATAATCATTTAGGGGATGTTCTACTCTTCTGAATAAGCCTGCATTCTTACAGGTTTTTTCAGTAGGCTCCACACCCAGCATGGAGCCCAACACGAGGCTTCAACTTATGACCCTGAGATCAAGACCTGAACTGAGATCAAGAGTCAGATGCTTAATGGATTGAGCCACCCAGGTGCCCCAAGGATGCATTTTTACAATACAGTTATATACTATGGGTTATTGAGTCAGCTTTCAGGTGCCTGTAGGAGACATTCATAAATCCTTTTCCTATATTACTATAACTTTTACAAAAACTGTAAAATATATCAAATAACTTATATAATAAGTCAAATTTTAGCAAGACAGCAGACAAAATTAGATTTCTTTTTATATTTAAAAACATCTATTTCATAATAAACAGATGTAGGAAAGACTGTACAGTTTAACAACTGCATTGAAAAGCTGGCCAATGATCTTTGAGAAATTTACTTGAGAAAATTAGAGAATGAAAGTAAGGAGACTTGAGAGGGATAAATGTTATTCCAATTTTCCGAGAAGGAAACACAAGGATTCCAGAACTGAAAGGCAGTTTAATACCAGTCCCTCACAAAATTAAATCAAGCAATTACTAATTGTTTATAATAACCACTATTAAGCAGATGGCTTGGAGTATTGGAAAAGGAAAGCACTCACAAGAACCAGCATGGGTTCACAGAAATGTTCTCATGTTGTTTTAAGGTATCTTTGCCTCTTATTATAAAGCCAGCTCAAATCATTTAAAAAATTTGTGGGGGGTATAAATAGCTTATAAGCAATAAAATTAAATAAACATACTTTATTAATAAACATGCCAAAGTAATTAGAACTCTATTTTTGCTGTATTTACTGAATTGGTAGATTGGGGAAATGTTAATAGGCTTATACTAATTAAAATAATTAAAATAAAAGATTTTACGAGGTTAAGGAACCTGAGTGAATTAATGTAGTATCCCTGATGCCTAGCACAGTGTTTATTTAACACATTAAAGGTATTCAAATAAATATTTGTTGAATGAATGCATGAAATATTTTTGGGTGATGCATTTGACAAAGTCTCTCATATCCTTGGGAAATAAATTAAAAAGTTATGAATTAAATTACTTCTAAGGTCCTATTTTTCTTTAACTTCTTAAAAAAGTGATATAGCTACTTATATTGATTCCCAAATTCTCTGCCTTTTTACATTAAACTTTTATTCGGGAATTAGAACATGCTGAAATTAGGAATGTAAAACAAAAGAAGACAGACTTTCTTTGCTGCTTCTTCCCTAGATTAAGGGGGCTTTGAAGGCCTCCCTAATCACACTGACAATATTCAGGGACAAAATATCATCCCAGGGACACAGTCATTTAGTTTTTTAATAGCATGAAAAACTTAGCAGTGGCCAGAAAGTTGATACGGAGAGAAAATAAAAAGTGGAGCTGGTTAAGTGAAATTAAAGCTCTTCCAAAAAATAAAATGACAAGATTTGATTAACCAGCTATATTAGTATCACATAGAAAATTCAAAATATCAAATCACTGCAAATATCTCAAAAGTATGTCACTCACATAGAACTTTCAAGCGTGCAAGAAAATTAATTTCCTACCTGTGAACCCCTTGTCAGTACATGTAAAAACTGAATGCCAAAGAGTCTAGCCATTTCACTGGTTTTCCCGATCAGGTCCAGCTGTTCTAACATTTGGAGATTTCCACGGACACGGCTAATGTAGTGATCAACCATTTTCCATCTGTTAAAAAGAGAATCCATGCTATAAAACATTAGGAAAAAATATGGATGCTTGAAACTACTACTCTTTTAATTCTGCCAAAACCTACACATTAAAAATGAGGATTTAAGTAGAGAGTCATGATGTGAGCCATTAGCAAAATATGTAAAGGAGTTAAACATTAGAAAATTTCATATAGTTCAAGGGCATAAAACCTAGTGAAAATACACCAACTTAAAAGTAGTACTTGTAAGGATAATTATTCTTAGTATTTTGCTTGTTGTTACTCTATTTTTATTATAAAAAATTAACACTATCTTAGATGCTACTGCAGATGCAATAATTACACAATTATAATTCACCATATATATAGGTCTTTAAAGAACATGGAGGCTTTGGGTTATCACTGTAAATACCAGTCTAAAAGCATGCCTATTATCTGTTCATGGGAAGAAACACAGGAATTTGGTGATGATTTCGGAAAATAACTTTAAAGGGATTGATTATGCCTGGGGTAAATATATGTCAAATCAGTATTTTCTGTAAAAACACAAACATTGTGTTCCTTGATTTAAATCTTTACGTAAATTAATCTCTTTACCCTGCCCTTTTTGTTAATAAACAACAAAAAACCTTCCACCAAAGCCAGAAACAAGTTTTGATAGAATATTAAAACATAAAAATGATCTAAAGGTATATTAAAAAGAATAAAATTTATTCATTTAACGAAAGTAAGGTTCGAATACATTGCAATTTAATTAAATGGCTTTAATTAAATGGCTTTTAGAACAATACAGTCATATAAACTGTTCAATAAAGAAGTTTTAAAAATCATGATACATGACTAATACAGAAAAACTGGAAAATGAATATGAAAAGAAGGAAAAAATCATCCTATAATAAAAAAGATTGATAATAAAAAGTGTTAGCGAGGGTATGGAGAAATTATAACCCTATACACTGCTGGTGGGAACATAAAATAGTGCAGTTGCATTGGCAAACAGTCTGGTAGTTCCTCAAACTGTTAAACACAGAGTTACTATATAATTCACTGGTTCCCCTCCTCAGTAATATCCGAGAATGAAAACATACATCTACACAAAATCCATATACAAATGTCCTTAACAGCACTACCTAAAACAGCCAAAAGTGGAAATAACCCAAATGTCCATCAACTGATAAATGAATAAACAAAATGTGGTCTATAGCCACATAATGGAATATTATTTGGCGATAAAAGGAAATGAAGTACTGACACATGCTATAATATGAATTAATCTGAACAACACATACTAAAAGAAGTCAGTTACAAAAGGCAACATATTATGTGTATCTATTTATAGGAACTATCCAGAATAGGCAAATCTATGGAGACAGAAAACAGAAGGGTGGGGGTAGATAAGGGAGGACAGGAGGGTGATGCCTAGGAGATGCAGGATTCCTTTTTGGGGTAATGCAAATACTAAGATTTACTGCGGTAATGGTTGCACAACTGAATACATGAAAATCACTGAACTGAACACTTTAAATGGGTGACTTACATGGTATGTGAATTGTATCTGGACAAAATTGTTAAAAAGAATTAAACAAAAAGCTGTCCTAAAAACTTTATATTCAATTTTTAAATAAAATAGACAAAAAGAAATACTGTTCTATAAGTTGCATTTCTAACAATATATTGTGACTACTTCCCCATACGTAAATATTTTGATAGCTATTGAATATACTATATGATTATAACATAATTTAATGGCTCTGCTATTGAGCATCTTTTATTACTATAAGCAATGCTGTGATGAACATCTTTATAGGTACATCTATGTACTGATGCTGAAATACTTCAAGATAAATTCCTAGATTTGGTCAAAAGGTCTGTTATGACTTAGTTTTTAATATGTAGTGACACGCTGCTTTCCAGGAGGTTTTAATAATTTACATTCGAGCTAGTGATGATAAAGTGCTTGTTTTCTTTACATCTTTGCCAACTCTGGGGATTATAATTTTTAGGTTACTAGTGTGATAGGCAAAAAATTATATCAATTTTAATGTATTTTCTAGATTACTAAGGTAATCCTTCAACAATACAGATTTGTCAGTGTGAACCTGAGATAACATTATGTGTGGATTCAGTCAGTCCCTTTAAAACAAAATGGATCTAATGACTCATCCTTTCTGTAGAGGGGGATCAATGACCTGTCTTGGAGTTCTCTGATTCTTTCTTTTGCTTAATCTAGTCTATTGCTGAACTCTAATAAATTTTTTAGTTCTCTTATTGTGTTCTTCAGCTCCATTTCTTACTTTGCTCATATACTGTTCTCTTGACCTTGATGAGCATCTTTATGAGTATTATTTTTAATTCTCTGTCAGGTAAATCATGTAACTGTTTCATTATGGTCAGTTTCTGGATATTTATCTTCCTTTGTTTGGAGTATCTTTGTCTGGTTCCTTATTTTCCTCAACTCTCTTTGTTGGTGTCCTACGTTAGACAAAGCAGGCATTTCTTCAAGTCTTCATGGACTAGTCTTATACAGGAGGCCTCTACCTATCATCCCAGCCAGAGATTCTGGGGGCTTCTACCAACTCTTTCACTTTCCAGGTGGAAGCAGGCATCTGTGGTTTCTGTTTACCCACTCTTTGTGGAGCAGAAGGTGAAATTATGGTGTCTGCTAGTCCAAACCACTGTCTTTGTTCTCCTCTAGGCAGCCAGACTGTGTTGAACCTGTCAGAGCTCCAAGACTGGAAAGACAGATGGCAGTTCTTTGTGTAGTGGTGGAGGAGTTGGGGCACTGGAGGCATGGATCTCTTTCTCTCTGCAGGAGTAAGCTGAGAGGTGGGATTTGTCATCCACTCACTTTGTGTTGAGCAGGGGAGAGGATCTATGGCATCTACCAGCCCATACCACCATCTCCATTTGGCTCTGCAGCTTAGACTGCTGAACTTATCAGAGCCACTTTGGAAAAGCTGGGATGCTGATATGCAAACCAACCCTTCTCCTTCTCTGGGAGAAGTAGAAAGCTAAGGACCATTTCCTGGTCATACGGCTCTCGGCCAGAGGCAGGGACTCTGGTAAGAGGGTGTCCTAAATCTCCCTACCAGCTTTGATGAGTCTGGTTCTGCATTCATCCAGGGCACAGGAGTCTATCAATTAGTTTCTGGACTTCTCACAAAGGGAGTTTGTCTGTGAATTGTTCCTGAATCAGTGTGTTTATAGGGGAAGGAGGATCTAGGGCTTCCCACTCCACCATCTTGCTGATCTTGATCCACACCTTTCCTGACATTTTAAAAATATTTAAAAAGTGGATTTTTTAAATTAAAAATAGCAATCTTTTAAAATAAGATCACCTTCATGGGGCACCTGGGTGACTCACTGGTTAAGTGATCTACTCTTGGTTTCAGCTCAGGTTGTGATCTCAGGGTCATGAGATCAAGTCCTGTGTTGGGCTCCATGCTTAGCTCGGAGTCTGCTTGGGACTCTCTATAAAATAAATAAATCTTAAAAAAAATAAAATTAAGATCACCTTCATTCCTACTTCCTAGTCCTATAGACTAGACCAGGTTGCCACATGGTATCAAAAGAGAATGGAATTACATTATGGTCTTTATTTTTTATTAACATATAATGTATTATTTGTTTCAGGGGTACAGGTCTGTGATTCATTAGTCTTACACAATTCACAGCACTCACCATAGCACATACTCTCCCCAGTGTCCATCACCCACCCACCCCATCTCTCCCACCCCCCCTCTTCTCCAGCAACCCTCAGTTTGTTTCCTGAGATTGAGTTTCTTATGCTTTGTCTCCCTCTCTGGTTTCATCTTGTTTCATTTTTCCCTCCCCTCCCCTATGATCCTCTGTCTTATTTCTCAAATTCCTCATATCACTGAGTTCATATGATAACTGTCTTTGTTCGACTTATTTCGCTTAGCATAATACCCCAGTTCCATCCACATCATTGCAAATGGCAAGATTTCATTTTTTGATAGCTGCATATTCCATTACACACACACACACACACACACACACGTGTGTGTGTATATATATATACACACACATATATGTGTGTGTGTGTGTATACACATACACTCACATGTTCTTTATCCATTCATCTGTTGATGGACATCTAAGCTCTTTCCATAGTTTGGCTATTGTGGACATTGCTGCTATAAACATTCGGGTCACACTGCGGTCTTTATTTTTTTTTAAAGATTTTATTTATTTGACAGAGACACAGCAAGAGGGGGAACACAAGCAGGGGGAGTGGGAGTGAGAGAAGCAGGTCTCCCACCAAGCAGAGAGCCCGATGCGGGGCTCGATCCCAGGACTCTGGGATCATGACCTGAGCCGAAGGCAGACGCTTAACGACTAAGCCACCAGGTGCCCAAACACAAGTTTTTATTTGAGAAAGAGGGAGGGAAATATAAAGTATAAGCTACTCATGATAGGCTTGGGTAGGTGCTGAATGGATGAACTTAGAGCATCTTGAGGGCATGGTATTTTCTGGGATAGGGCATCTAAGAAAAAGATGACAAAAAGAATTAAGAATTCTAAGTAAAAACTCACCTATTTTGAACTATTTTCTTTGGATTGGCTCTACATCCAGGAAATGAAGAAAAAAATTTGGAATATTATCTTCTTGAGCTACATAACCTTCTGCTACCAACACATAGCTCCTACTTCAGAAACTGGAATAGTATTCAAAACTATTGCTTAGAAAACAGATGAAATCAGAATACTACTATGAGTTCCCTAGATCATTAATATTAGGGATTAGGAAGGTTTTATAAGCTGACTGGGGAATCTAAACATGGACCATAACATTTTATGGAAAAATACATTCCAGCAACATAACTCTGAGAACTTAACTCATTTATATAAATCAAGGGCTTTCAGGAGACAAAACAAAATAATAGTCAGGGCTCCCTCATGCTTTACAAACAGATTTAATACAAGAAATGCTTGACTAGCAAGTTCTTTTAATTTCTGAGGCAATCTACAAAAAATGTGTCTATTAAAACACTGTAGAAAGCAAATGGAAATTACTATTATTTTTTTTAGCAAAAGCAAATTAAAAAGAATAACTTACTTTGCTGGTAAGAATTCACTTAAATTTAAAAATTGTGTGATCTTCCAAAGTAACTCCAAAGAAAATCTCTCCACATAAAACAAGCCATCTAACGTAAGTGGTCTAATGTCTAATTCAAGTCCTTTATGTAGTATGTTAGGTACAGCTCTCTATTTTATTTGGCAAAAGCAATTACTTATCCTAGATAATGCCTAATGAGAGGTAGCAAAATATGCATTTACTGCATTTTAGGGCTCATAAATAAATCACCAAATGTAGTTTTCAATATTAAGTTTAATACTAATATTAAAAGTTTCACTTTGGGACACCTGGGTAGTTCAGTCAGTTGAGTATCTGATTCTTGGTTATGGCTCACATCATGATCTCAGGGTTGTGAGATCAAGCTCTGCATTGGGCTCCACACTCAATGGGGAGTCAGCTTGAGATTCTCTCTCCCCCTCTGCTCCTTCCCCTGCTCATGCGCACACGCGCACACACATGTGCATGTGCAGACACACACTCTCAAATAAATCTTTAAAAAATAAATAAAAAGCTTCATTTTGCTTATTGATAGATAACTTCTCCTAAACTTCTACTTCTGTAAGGCTTGATCATAAGCTAGTGCTTTCTGTGACTTCACATTTTACCTCCTAGAGATTCTTCAAAAGAGATTGGAGAGGACATGCTCAGAAAGTAGTTCCCCCAGATACTTCAAGTTGTTTTTAAGGCTATATTCCCATCCTCACCATCATGTGGCCTTACAATGCAATAAGCAGAGCTTCATTCATTTCAACCATTGGACATATTAATTTCAGGACTTTTTTCTTTAGATAGCTATTCTCTAAGCTTGTTACTACTATTTTACCTTCAACTTAAAAGTAGAGGTGGAACTTTCACTTCTGACTATGATAGAATAAATGGTACTGGACTAGCTTTCCTGCTTTGATAAAAATGTTGAGGTAATTGTTTCTGGGCAAAGAACAACAGGCAAAGTAAGACTGTGCTAGTGAACTCCAGCCCATGTGGAGACACTTTTCTAATTATACTGCAGTATGCTAGAATTTAAGTCGGCTGTCTTTCTTAGATGAGGAGGCAAAGATCAGAGTTCAGGCAGTTCATAGCTAGAATGTGAAGGACAGAGCATCTGTGCAAACAGCACAGGTTAGCAGTCAGAAATACAGGTGGGGGTTTCCTGTGAGTAACTGGCCCAGGGCTGTGCTGAAAATGAGGAAGATGAAACCATATGAGGCTTACTAAGGAGCAGCTGCTGTGAGCTTGGTTTGGAACAGAACTAGTCAGACAGTGCTGGGGTTGGAGGCCCAGCAATGCAAGAGTGGAGAGACCTCATTATCCCTTTATTAATAAGTTGGGCATCCAGCTGGAATCCAGAAAAACCATGCCTTAGGATGCCTTTGCCCTCAGGTAAGGCCTACACCAAGCCTAAAACCAAGCACTAACAATATGCAAATAGAACAGAGTTTGGAGATTGAATCCTGCCAAGTTTTAGGGACTTAGAAAAAACACTTTGGCTTTCCAGATAATCACCTTAACAAAAAATAAAAACCAGGTTTACATAAGTTCAAGGTGATCAGCCAGTAACTGAATTGCCAACTTGAACAAAAATAAACACTCAGGAAGGAATAAACATGCAGAAATCTTCACAGGGAGATAACAAAAATCCAGAATCTATACAACAGAATATCAACAACATCCATTACATAATCATGGAAAGAAATAAACAAAAAATATAACCCATAAGACTGACGAATTATAGGCCTGCACCTCTGAAACCAATAATACATTATATGTTAATTAATTTAAATAAAAAAAATGTTTAAAATAATATGAACCAGTTAAGAAAAAAAGCAGTTAAACAGAAACTAACACTGAGATAGCCAGATGTCAGATTTAGTAACAGGTATATTTAGGAATCTAAGGAAAAATATTTAAAAGATTAAAAGAAAATATAGCCTTAGTATAATAAATAGGCAGAGCAACAAAATACGGAAACTATAAAAAGAACCAAATGAGAATCTGGGAACTAAAAATACAAAAACTGAAATACAAAACGTATTGGCTGTCCTTAAGAGCAGACTGGTGAAGACAGAAGGAAGTTAGTGAACCTAAAGACAGGTTGTTAGAGAAAACACTGAAGAAAAATGTGCAGAGCCTCAAAGATCTGCGGGACACTGTCAAATTGTTTAATACACATGTAATCTGGAGTCTTAGAAAGAAAAGAGTTAGTGGGGGCAGAAAAAAATATTTAAAGAAACAGCCAAAAATTTCCTAAATTTGATGAAAAACGTCATAAAGATCTATGAAGCACAGCAAACACCAAGAAAGTTAAATAAATTCTTAAAAATCCACATCTAGAAATTACTGAAAACTAAAGACAAAGAGAAAAACCTTGAAAGCAACCAGGAAAAAAAATCACAGAATTCTGTTTCTGATAAAGAAAGCTGCAAAAGGACATCACTCCAGTCTAAATAATAAACAGCTCGATAATCTACAAAATCATGTTTTCTTGAGGCCATCAGAAAGTTGAGGTTACAAGAGAATCAGGTGAACTAAATTTTACAGGGTGACAAATAGGTCTAAAGATAGATAGGAAACATAACTTATTTCATCTTTGGCAGAGCACTGGCAGCAGAGGCAGCTGCCATAAAAGCACTTAAGAGTAGTGAAACAGTTAAAATGCTAATAAATTCTAAAAGGTCATAGATGGGCCAGCATGACAGTATATAATCACTAGGAACCCCAGATACCAGAAGAGTGTTCTTCCATGGGCCCCCCACCAAGACTGGGGGCAGGGCAGGGCACAAAGGAATGAAATCCTGCATCTTCCTCTGACTTTTCTCTCCAATGAAGCAAAGGCTTGAGCTGTTGTGGGTCTGGCAGGAAACTGTTAATCCTCAGGATTTAAGCAGAGATCCACTATCTCTGGGGAAAGAAAAGATGCAAAAGATGTCTGCTGCTGGGAAAGGGGTAGTTGCAAAAGCTGCATCTGAAGGAAGGGCAGGCAACCTCCCCTGTTCCAACTGTGGGCCTTATACTAAGTAACGAGCAACAGCTGTCTACCACTGGAAAAGAGGCAGGGAACCTTTCCATCATAGATTCCAGGCAAGGAAACAGCGCTGATGAGGAAGAAATTGAAGCAAAAAGCCCTCTTCCCCTGGGGCAGTCAGGAAATCTGCTTGGGGCCAAGACCTGGCAATAGTACAAAGCAGAGGTCCACTGCTCTGTGGGAACTGCAGGACTGAGATGCAGGAACTGCAGGATGAGAAAGCCTCATCCCTAAGCCCCAGGAGAACAGGAACCTCGAAAGACTGACTCTGGATCAGGAGAACAGAGTAATCCCCCTGCTTCCACTACAAACCTTACACAGAGGAACAACAGCAGTCAGCTATTCATGAAGCCTGACTTTGAAAAAAATGTACTGTATACACTGGAAAAATGAGGAGAATGACTATTGATTTCTTATTAGAAACAATGGAGGCCAGAAGAAAAGGGAGTGAAATCTGGTGGTGGAAGAAAAAAAAAAACTCAATCCCAGAATTAGACACTGAACATATCCTTCAAATATAAGGATGTGATAAAGACATTTTCAGATAAAGGATGAATTTACTGCCAGTTGACTTGCAATAGAAGAGCTGCCAAAGAAAACAATTAAGCAGTTTATTAAAATAAACATACTAACCATGTGACCCTGCAATTCCACTCCTAAAGAAATGAAAATGTATGTTCACACACAGACTTGCATGTAGTTTTATTCATAACAGCCTCAAGCGAGAAACAACTCAATTGTCCATCAATAGGTGACTGGATAAATATATAGTGGTATATCCATACAACTGAATATTACTTAGTAATAAAAATGAACAAGTTACTGGTTTATGCAACAACGTGGCTAAATCTCAAAAATTATTATGCTTTCTTGAAAGAAGCCAGACAAAAACATGTAGATTGTAAATAATTCTATTTATATGAAGTTCTAGAATTGGCAAAACTAATCTATAGTAATAGAAATTCAATTAGTACTTACCTGGGTGCTTAAGGGATAGGTAGGTTGACTGCAACGCTTACAATTGGTGTTCGAAATGTTCACTATCTAGATTAGGGTGGTGGTTATGGGGTGTAGACATTTTTAAAAGTCATGGCACAATACAATTTAAATGTGTGCATTTTATTTTATGTAAATTATACTCTAATAATACTCATTTTAACAGAGATATTATCCTCTTCAGAGTTATAAAACATTACCTGTACAGATCTGTCTTGTTATCAAACCAATCTGATAAGACTCGAAAGGTAAAGAGGGGAAAACGCTGATGAAGAACATGAAAGCTCACATTTTCAAAGGTGTAGTTAGTTAGAGCCACCTAAAACAAACAAACAAAAAAAACCCAACAAAACCAAGACTTCATTATAATAATGCTTGTATTTATCTGCAAATTTTGTTCTAAAAGATCTGGAATATTAGTTCAAACTTTTGACAGTAGATATGAAAGCTACCTGTAAAAATGATTTGTTACAACTGAATCATAAATAATTTAAAACTATGTGTATACATATATGTATGTATGTATATATATGTGTGTGTGTATGTGTATATATATATGTATACATATATATATATAGCCTTCTAGACGGAAATACTCATAATAAGCTAATATTTAATTAGAAAACCATCAGAACAGGGGCGCTGGGTGGCTCAGTGGGTTTTAGCCTCTGCCTTTGTCTTAAGTCATGAACTCAGGGTCCTGGGATGGAGCCCCGCATCGGGCTCTCTGCTCAGCGGGGAGCCTGCTTCCTACTCTCTCTCTGCCTGCCTCTCTGCCTACTTGTGATCTCTCTCTCTGTCAAATAAATAAATAAAATCTAAAAAGAAAGAAAACCATCAGACCAGATGAATTCAACATGGTCATGATATACTTAAGAGATCTCAGTTTTTATCACTTCTTTTTATACTGTATGCCAATACAAATACCGACAAAAGCATTTAAAAAAACTTTTTAAAAGTTTATTCTTTTTTAGTACTCTTTACATCCAATGTGTGGCTTGGAACTCATGACCCTGAGATCAAGACCACATACTCTTCTGACTGAGTCAGCCAGGCACCCCTGACAGAAGCATTTTTACAGTATGACAGTCCTTTCAGTATAATGTCTTAAAGACACTGCCTTTAATATCTGTTGGGAAGGAAATGTCCAGACTTTTCAAATCTTTTATTAGATCTTTCCTTTTTTGTTTACATAGGGAACAATGTTTATAGCTGTGTGTACAGTGGTGGTCTACGACAAGAAGCATATATTTTCAAACAGTTTTTAAATGATTTAACAATTTTTGTAAATAATTTTCAGGCTTCTGCAGCTGTAGAATCTCATTGTGAATCCCTTGCTTGCTCATGCATAAGTGTATTTGCAATACCAAATATACAGGTTTAGTATTTTTGCCTATTAGTGACTGTTTCACTTGTAATGTTTTGGTTGAGATGTTAAATGGTAGACAGGTACCGTGGATGTGAATGTGGGAAGTACTTTTAATCGTGTGTAATTGGTCACAAGGCCTAAGCTGCAGTAACTATTGCTGTTTTACTTAATAGTGTTTTGTTGCTTTGTATGCATTAACTATTCGGGTGTAAAGATTGTGGGTCTATCCAACAGGGAGCCACAGTATTTAAACTGAAAAACCTAATGTTACAACTACTTTGAGATGGCCAAATGTAGACTAAAAACCTTATTAATTAAAGTGGTGCAATTTTGTATAACATCAGTAGTTCAATAAATCTTGATTGCCGTGCAAACAAAACAAAACAATTTTTAAGCAAGTTAATTTTCTGTTCTTTCCATACTTACTTTTTGGTCCATGAAGACATGCTAATTAACAGAATTCCACAGATTCAAGAATGAGTTATCTAGTTAAGGTCAGGCATTCATCCTGCTTCCACTGGTACTAAGACGCAATATATGGACATTGTAGTCACTTAATTCATTCCCAAAGCAAAAGATTAAAAGGAAATGGCAGAAATGTTTCCCCGTCCTCAAAATATGTAGGAAAAAGGGGCACCTGGCTGGCGCAGTCAATTAAGTGTCTGACTACTGGTTTCAGCTCAGGTTGTGATCTCCTGGGTTGTGAGACTGAGCCCTGCCTCAAGCTCCATGCTCAGCAGGGTGTTGAAGATTCTCTCCTAGTGCCCTTCCCCCCTCGTGCATGCTCTCCCAAATAAATAAATCTTTTAAAAAATATGTAGGAAAAAGTATGTTAGTGGGAAAAGAATACTAAAAAAGGGCCCATGGGCGCCTGGGTGGCTCAGTGGGTTAATGCCTCTGCTTTCGGCTCAGGTCATGATCTCAGGGTCCTGGGATCGAGGCCCGCATCGGGCTCCCTGCTCAGTGGGGAGCCTGCTTCCCCCTCTCTCTCTCTGCCTGCCTCTCTGCCTCCTCGTGATCTCTCTCCCTCTGTGAAATAAATAAATAAAATCTTTAAAAAAAAAAAAAAAAAAAAGGGCCCAAATTCATAAAACATACTTTACCTAAATGCTATCTCAGAAATATCTACAGGACACAAGCAATCTAGACAATGGCAGGCATTTTCAATGCAAAATGGAAATTGAGGAATCTGCAGTCCTCATTCTTAGGTCAACTTGGGAGGAACAGTTCAAAAGCGCTTCACATTTGTACATTATAATTTTAAAATATTTTCTTTTCCACTTCTACAATCCAGTAGGTATAAAACAGGGATTGAATTTTAAAGACTCGTCTCAGTGTATGACCCAAACTGGTCTTACTCTCTACAATTTCTATCAATTTCCAGAATGACAGCACTGCAATTAGTATACCTGCAAGCACACACACGTGTGTGCACAAGAGTTTTAAATTTTGGGACAAGCCTATTCTAGAGTCACCAGTACAAAGCAGATACTAACCCATTATCTTGTAAGTAAATCACCATTTTTTCCAACAATCATTACTGGCCTGGAGTACTTCTCTCAAAAATAACTCATTTTATTATCAAATCCCTATATTTGAGTGAATCTTCTGCTTGCTAATGAATATTTTCATTTGGTGAATATTTTTTAATTCCCATTTAGTGTTACAGAAAATGGAGCCAAACATCTGATCTCTGGTAGTTACATGTTTACCTAATACAGAGTATAGCACTTTAGACCAAATCTAATCTTTTGCTGGCATATATGTCTTCATTAACATAAGCAATCAAAAAAACCTCTACAGAAAAGGTCACGTTATTGTCCTGTAGCTCTCTCATTAGGGAAAATTTTGAAGCTTACCACATAAGTTGACCTATAAGGATTAACTATCAGATTTTGTGACTCAAACTTAAAATCTTAAGAAATTGGTTCCCAATATCTGAGACAGATGGCAGATCTATGTTCCGGGTTGATTTTATTTCAAACAGAACAATTTCACAAACTGGATTAAGACTAAACAAATATTATAACCTTATGATACCTACTCTACTTTGAGTCTTCTTGGTGTCACAGGAGCATAAATATGCTCAGCTACAACCCCAGCTGTGAGTAAAACTGAAGAAAGGAAACATGAACTCTAAAATTAAAATGATCTATCTTCAGAATGTTCCAATCTTTAGAGAGTGATTTACTCTAGAAGTTGAAGTATGGATCTAGAAATATGAAGTAGGAGTTATTTGTTTTCAGAGGAAATCTAAGTAAGTTAAACATTAGATAAATGTACTATGTAGATCAACCTCAGAGTTGATACAAAGAAAGTGTTACAATGCTTGTACATTTATTTATTGATAAAGGAATGGTCTGATAGAAGTATAGTTACACTTTCCATTCACAGGTGTAGTCAATGTGCAAAACACAAGAGTTAATCACTTCAGAAATAAACTTACTCAGAACAAGGAGAAGCAGTCAGAATTAGTTCAGGGAAACAGAAAATAAAGACGAAATAAAAGAAAAATGGAAGGAAATTGTAAGTACTTGTGCCTTATATCCTCCATCACCTTATTCCCTCAGTTGTTCCTCATTATCGGAGTCTCCAGTTAAAAAAAAGTTTTTTGATTGACACATACTTTATATAAAGAAATGTACAAAAATTTAAGGTGAAGAACTCATGAATTTTTATGTATATATACAACCATGTAACCACCACCCGTATGAAGATAAAAGAAATTTCTAGGACAGGGCCCCTGGATGGCTCAGTAAGTTAAGCATCTGCCTTCGGCTCAGGTCATGATTCCAGGGTCTTGGGATAGAGCCCCACACTGGGCTCCCTACTCAGAGGGGACCCACTTCTCCCTCTCCATCTGCCTGCCACTCCCCCTGGCTGGGCTCTCTGTCAAATAAATAAATAAAATCTTTAAAAAACCCAAAAAGAAATTTCTAGGACACCGGAAGGCTGTCTTCAGAGAGCTCAGTATATATTTTATGTTTATTTTATTTATATATTTATTTTATATTTAAAATAAAATACATCCTAAGCTCTCTGAAGACAGACAACAGGTCTACAATGAGTCAGAGTCTTGAGCCCTTACTAGCTAATGAGGCTTTCAACAAGTCACTAATCTCTGTGAACTTCAGTTTTCTTTATTTGGAATAGTACCTCACTACTCTGTTGTCTTATTTATGTTGCAAGTTTGTATCAAAATTTAAAAGTGACCAAGTCTGTAAAAGTGCCTTATAAATGATAAAACAATATATGAATGGGGGGAGTACATTATTCTACTTCCATATAATCTTCATTGCCCATCACATTGTCTTATTTAAAAGCATCTGACATGCTTATTGACAATAGGGAACATTAGAAACAGATTCTGATGTTGCCATACTGAGCTAATGGGAGGATTACATGCTTGTGTGGAAACATCTGACTTTTATAGTGGCTCTGTTGGGAGTGTTCTCTTCTGGTTCTTCGTCTTAGGCTGCTTCTTAGGATCTGATTCCTCTGTCTACTCCTCAAAATGTTTTCATTCACAAAAATGTCTTTTGGCTCAATCCTGATCATTCTCTCCATTCCCTTCTTGGTGAGTTCATCTACTCTCATGTGACTTCTAACTCTAACCTAGACCTCTACCTCATCATTTGGGACTTTCTTATTTACATTCCTTTTTTTTTTTTTTTTAAGATTTTATTTATTTGACAGAAAGCGAGAGTGAGCACAAGCAGGGGGAGGGGCAGAGGGAGAAGCAGAGTCCTGGACAGACTCCGGGCTCCACCCTGCAAGACCTGAGTTGATGGCAGCCTCTTAACCAACTGAGCCACCAGGCATCACCCTATTTATATTTCCCATTTACATATTTGGGACTTTGCTATCTTTACCTGGTTATTGGACTGATACATCATGCCCTACATTTTCCCACTTGTGATCTTAAATCATCTATGCCAGAACTCTGATAATTATTCTTGATACCTTCTCCTCTTCATCTCTCTCTCTTTTTTTTAAGATTTATTTATTTATTTGACAGAGGGAGAGAGATCACAAGTAGGCAGAGAGGCAGGCAGAGAGAGAGAGGAGGAAGCAGGCTCCCTGCTGAGCAGGGAGCCCAATTCTGGCCTCGATCCTAGGACCCTGAGATCATGACCTGAGCCGAAGGCAGAGGCTTTAACCCACTGAGCCACTCAGGCACCCCTCTTCATCTTTTTTGTACATCTAATTCTTACGGAGTTATCCTCTAAATTGTTTTTTGAATTCTTATACAACAAATGAAAGCCAACTTTCATTTGAGTTACCCCAATAATCTTCTCACTGGTTTCCTTACGTCTAAGCTTGTCTTCTTCCACACTGCTACCAGAGAGCTAGGTCTAAGGCAAATTCACATGTCACTGCCTCCATCCACCTCAGCCACCGGCTCCCATGATCGTGCTCGAAGTTCTACTACCACCAATAATTACCCCCTCCATAATCTCATGCATCCTATTCTCTGACCACCATCTCCCATCCTTGTAGTTTACTCCCTCCAGTACCCCAACCTCCCTCTGCTCCTTACCTAGCTCAAATTGCACAACTGCAATCAAAACCTTGCACATACCATTTCTTTCTTTACCTCTCTCCTGCTCTGTGATTAACTATTTTTTCTCTGTTTGTGAGTTGTGGTTGAATCTAACTCTGTTACTTACACTTACATTTGTGAATTTGAACAGAGCTGACAGGTTATCACTTTAATTTTCTTTTTTTTTTTTTTAAAGATTTTATTTATTTATTTCGCAGAGGGAGAGAGATCACAAGGAGGCAGAGAGGCAAGCAGAGAGAGGGGGAAGCAGGCTCCCCGCTGAGCAGGGAGCCTGATGCGGGCCTCGATCCCAGGACCCTGAGATCATGACCTGAGCCAAAAGCAGAGGCATTAACCCACTGAGCCACCCAGGCGCCCTCACTTTAATTTTCTGATGCAAATCTCAAATGGGCCATCCATGCTACCTAGCTTTTATACTATATTTTCTTAATTAACCACTCTCTAATTCTCCTAGATAATAAAAAGTCCTTCCGCTATGCTTATTCTCAATTGAGAACCCTGACTGCTTTTTTACTGAGAAAACTGAAGCAGTCAGTCAGAAGAGAACTTCCACAAACTCATCGACATATCCACCTACCTACCAACATCTGCAACCATATAATCTGCCTCTCTGCCTGTGGAAATACAGGAACTGGCTATACTTTTTTTCCCCCCCAAAGATTTTTATTTATTTATTATGAGAGAGACAGAGCATGAGCAAGAGAGAGCATGAGCAGGGTAAGGGCAGAGGGAGGAGCAGACGCTGGGATCAATCCCAGGACCTGGGATCATGACCTGAGCCAAAGGCAGCCACTTAAGCGACTGAGTCACCCAGGCTCCCCTCAGCTATACCCTTAATTGATCTAACCCCAGGCTCAAATTTGTGCAGTAGAGATGGCAATGAATAAGTATTTGGTACTTGGGAAATTCTTGAAAGGCCTGGATTAAGGTGATACCCAGACCTCAAATACCATCTGCTGGGGGAAGAGTCATTTATTCTTTCATTCAAGCAGTCAACAAGTATGTCATGAGCTCTATTTTAGAGGCACTGTGTTGGTTACTGAGGATTCAAAGTCCAGAAGGAAAAGCAGTAATTTTATGTTAAACAGGACTATGAAGGGGTGTAGAGAGGAAATAAAAATAAGGACATCTGAATTTTATATAAAGCATGTGAAAGAATTGTGAAATTATGTGAATTATGTGAAAGAATTACTGTGTGCTGGTGCCCAAAAGAATTGCAGAGGGCATGCTTGGAAAGTCAAATGTTTTATATAACTCTGGAATAGCAAGAAAGATCATAGTGAATAATGAGTGTATAATAGAAAGTATATAATGAGAAAGTAGTTTCAAATAGGAGAAGCGACTGAAGAATACAGCTTTCTTTTAAATATAAACATCTTATCTGATATTATCCAAAGTCCAAAATCTGTGAATAGACCAATTTACAGTAGATATCTTTGTACATTTTAATAAAAGAAATCAGGCAACTTCAAGGATGCAAATATGGTCTAAAATCCTATGATCTTACATTTTTGGTTAAAGAATTATTTCTCGGGCGCCTGGGTGGCTCAGTGGGTTAAAGCCTCTGCTTTCGGCTCAGGTCATGATCTCAGCGTCCTGGGATCGAGGCCCGCATCGGGCTCTCTGCTCAGCAGGAAGCCTGCTTCCTCCTCTCCCTGTTTCTCAGCCTTGCCTCTCTGCCTACTTGTAATCTCTCTCTCTGTGTCAAATAAATAAATAAAATCTTTAAAGAATTATTTCTCTGAGTGATTGCAAATAAGATCATTTGCTGAAATTTATACTATCAAAAAAATCCTTATCTGGACCCCCAAAGCCTCAATTGGAATCTGCTATTAACTATTTTCAAGTACTGTCTTTCCAATTTACCTTCTTAGTCTGACCCAGTTTTTAAATATGCTTACTTCCTTCCTATGTGTAGACTAAATTTTTCTTACTTAATAAATCAAAAAGACCAAGCTGAATTAATCTAGCATTAAGTGCAAAAAATGATGAAATTATGCAACATTAGACAAATACAACATAAAACTTCATGACAGTTGTAGACTTTTCTAGCTACTGCTATATAAACAAAAATGGAAAAAAATTAAAATACATCAGTAACATTAAATAGTCCTGTGGCTTTGCATTGTAGAATGTAGTATTTAGTTTTGTAACTCTACTTAAGTATAACAAAAATAATTCACAAAGAAGCATAAATTACATAAGTAGATTATACTAAAACTCTACAGTAACTAGAATAGTTATACCATCCTAATCTCTTATTTCCAATAAAGTTTTATATGAAGCATGTTACCTCATTTCTCATGATTCTCCAAAGATTTAGTGTAATTCGGCCAACAATATTTATTTCACTCATTGTATCTGATCCATAGTCATCTCTTTCAGGTGCAAATCTGTTCTCAATTTTGTCATCTACAGAAATGAATATAGATTGCATCAGGACTCACAGAAACCAAATTTTCAAGCAAATTATGCCAAATAAAATGAGAATAAAAGTTAAAGATTAAAGATGAAATGTAACTGTCTATTTTGTATTGCGCTTAAAGAATGAATAATCATTATTTTGATTAAAACAATTTTCTTTAAGTTATGAAAGAATTTTGTGAAATGTCTCTGAAAATTACATTTTTTAAATAACAAAAATGTGTATAAACACATATTTTAAAAATAGTAAACCCTTTCACTTTAAATTGGTAATTTCTGGTGCTATTCTTATGATACCTAATATTACAGCATTTCTCTGGTGTTAGGATTGAACATGTTTATTCTTACACTGGTCATTTCCTGGAAAACATGGTAAGTTTTTAACGTAAACAACTCTCTGAAAATGTGCTGACATCAATTAATGATGTTCTTATTCAGAATGAAATTCTCCTAACTTTGTATGGACAACTAGATGGAAGAATAGAGTCCTGAGTCTAGTTTCTTGGGTAATGATTTTACCTAGAAATTAAAATATGTTTCTCTTATATAACACTGGGTATATACAAATACTGTTAGTTAGAGGATCTGGAGTAATACATATATTTACTGTATATGTAATGTCTATTATGTTCTAAGAACTTTATTAATATTATTTTTTTATTTTAACCTAGCTCGTTTATAATGTTAGTATAATTTTCATTTTGCATCATAGTAAATTCTACTCGGAAATATTATTATCTTGGCCTGGGTCACACAGTAACAGAATCAGTACTGTAAATCAGGGTTACCTGATTCCAGAGACCATGTACATACACTCATCCCTCTTTCTTTTTATTTTTTTAAATATTTTATTTATTTGACAGAGAGAGAGAGAGGTAGAGAGAGAGCCCAAGTAGGCGGAGCAGTAGGCAGAGGGAGAAGGAGAAGTAGGCTCCCCGCTGAGCAGAGAGCTGGATGTGGGGCTCAATCCCAGGACCCTGGGACCATGACCTGAGCCGAAGGCAGATGCGTAACTGACTGAACCACCCAGGCACCCCCCTTTCTTTATTTTAAAAGATCATGTTTAAAAGTTTATTTCATTTAACATTTGTATAATGTTCACTATGTTCTTAGGCACTGTTCTAAGCACTTCATGATTGCTTTATGAGGGAAGTTACATTATCACCCTCATTTTACAGATGAACAAACTGAAGTATAAACAGTTAAGAAACATGTTTGACATCACAAAGCTAGTAAGCAGAATAGCCAGCATTTGAACACTGGCAATCTTTCTCCAGAATCTATGCTCTTTATACAGCTTCCCTAACCATTCCCTTTCTATTGCACCATGCTGCCTCATAAAAATGCTTTTAGCAGTGTTCTAAAAGGGCCAGGGCTGGCTCAATTGGTAGAGCATGTGACTCTTGATCTCAGGGTTGTGAGTTCATGCCTCATGTTGTGTGTGGAACCTACTTAAAGATAAATAAATAAATAAATGGCCAAGAACTTTCATTCACTTTTTTTTTTTCAAATTTTTTTTTTAAGATTTTATTTATTCATTTGACACAGAGAGAGAGATCACAAGTAGGCAGAGAGTGAGGCAGAGAGAGAGGAGAGAGGAGGAAGCAGGCTCCCTGCCGAGCAGAGAGCCCGATGTGGGCCTCGATCCCAGGACCCTGGGATCATGACCTGAGCCGAAGGCAGCGGCTTTAACCCACTGAGCCACCCAGGCGCCCTTCACTTTTCTTTTTTTTTAAAAAAAAACTTATTTTAGAAGAGTGCACATGTGAGTGGGGGGAGGGGCAGACAGAAAGGGAGAGACAATCGTCAAGCAGACTCCATGTTGAGCAAGGAGCTTGACACAGGGCTTGACCTCAGGATCCTGAGTTCATAACCTGAGCTAAAATCAAGAGTCTGCCGCTCAGCCAACTGAGTCACCCGGGTGCCCCTCATTCACTTTTCTGATCTGAAGTCTGATACCTTACGTGTTACAGCTAATTAAAATAATTAATGAGTAGACCTGAACACTTATGTTGCTGCTCCTGAATATTCAGAAACCTATCCCAAATGAAATGTTGAAAAAACTGAGTTATACCAACATTCCTGGCACTCAAGGAACCCAGAAGCTACAAAAAATTTGTGCAATAAAAAATTAAAATTATCTTTGCCTTTTTATTCCAAGTTTTGTTGTTGTTGTTAAGATTTTATTTATTTATTTGCCAGAGAGAGATCACAGGAGGCAGAGAGGCAGGCATAGAGAGAGGGAGAAGCAGGCTCCCTGCTAAGCAGAGAGCCTGATGTGGGACTCGATTCCAGGACCCTGAGATCATGACCTGAGCCGAAGGCAGAGTCTTAACCCACTGAGCCACCCAGGCACCCTATTTTAAGCTTTTTTGCAAAGATCAAAATATGTATTATTCTTGAATCTTCTAGCTTCAGCCCTTCCCTTTAAAGTTACTAATACTTAAGAGATTGTACTGAAGTCATAACCTTTCTTAGGAATTCTCTTGATTAGTTTTCACCAATATACCCAAAGTGTATATGCTCTTTGTCCTAGTCAGACTTGTGACTTTAAAACCAGGTTATTAAAAATTTTGTAGTTATTAAGAAAACATTAATTCTGAAAAGTGCTTTATAAACTTGTTATTATTGCTCCTCTCCTTCAAACAGAATCAGACTTGTGGGAAACAGCCTTCGAAATTCGTGCAAGTTTTTAGCTTGATACCTTAATAAAAATCAGTAGTTAGTGTTCCTATACCATCTTCTCCTTCCTTAAAACCAAAAGGAAAAAATGTAGAATCAGACAAAATAAAAGTATGGTACATCAACCAAAGAAATGTTGTGTGTTTCATAATGATTATGAGGAAGACTATCTCATACTATAGAAAAACACTTATAAGATGCAAAATGAAGGAAGCATAACAAAAAATGGGATATATGTATGATTAAAGTTATATAAAAAGAGACCTAGATATACATATGCAAATGACTGAAAGAAAAAAAAACAAATATATTAATAGCCTATATAGCAGTGAGATGGGGGTATTTTTTCTTTTACTTTTCTTGATTTTTGAATTTGTCCATAATGGAGTTATGACAGATCTAGAATTTACACAATTTAGTATTAAAAATTAGAATAGTACAGTTTAAACATCTTGTCTCTATTTACTTTGTAATTTGCTCTGTTGTTGAACCATAAACTATTCACAATGTTTCATACCTGGCACCCGAGAGATCATCTGGCATAAGTCAACACTTAAGGCAGCAGCCCTTTGTAAGAGGTAACCCCAGGAATGCATCTGAATCTCATATCCTAGCAGAATATCAGGATCATACCTAAAACGAATGAAAAAATTAAACAAGGACCACACATTTGAACCTTTAATCAAAAGAATGGGTTCTTCACGATATAAAGTACAAAAAATAAAAATCTATTACGTCTCTTAGATGGAGAAGGGATGATATAGTAGTACCTATAGAATTTCTATACAGGAAGGAATAGGGCAATTAGAGTTCCTGATTTGAAGCTACTTTTGTAAAGTGATCACAGTTTTTACTATTTATTTGATATAACTTAGAAGAAGCTGATAGAAACGGGTACGAGGAAAAAAAACTGGGGTGGGAGAGAGGCATTACCACTGAAGTGTAAGTGTGAGCATATGATTGAGACTATCATCGGGGCAGGGTGAGGTATGAGCGTATGTGTGGGTACTGTTTTGAAAAAGATCGCCCCCAGATCATTTTGTTGCCACTTCTAACCTATACTATCTTAAAAGGTTTTAATGTTGAGAAAGAAAATGAAAATGTCTTCCTTAATTTTAGTAATTAATTTTAGTAATGATTTGGTCCTCATGTGAAGGCCTTAGTAATGCCAAGTTTGTCCTCTAAACTTGAGAAGGTGACTCAGTTTAATGGAACAATGAAATACTAATAAGGGTGAGATTAATGTGGGAAAGCTAAGCATTAGAAACTAGGAGAAAAACGTGCTCATTGCAGTCATACAGTTGCACTGGAAAAACTGAACTGACAATGTGCATTCAACTCAGAAATAGCCTCTTTGTAGCTCCTCTTAGTACTTTCGTGGTGACCACCATAGAAAATGTTTGGTGATAGTACAAGGGAAAATAAACGTGAAGATTTACCTCAGTGGGAAAATTGTGTAAGGAAGAGAGAAAATTATCATAGTTACAATTTGAGAACAAAAACTTTGAGAGCAAAAAACTAAAATAATGCTCCAAATTACTCTACTTATTTATAAAAACCAAAAAGCAGAGTGAAAGATCACAAAAACCTTAAAGTTAGGTTTTACATCATTGGTTGTAATCACTCTGAACTGTGGGATGTGCAGCTCATCCAGATTGTGTCATTTAACACTTGAAGTATTATCCAAAGTCTGTAGTGTAGGATTATACTAATTTACTGATGTAAGCTATATATGGCTACTCTGTGGGTGTAACAATGGATCATAAGCAGATCACAAGATCTATTTTTAAAACCAGTTTGCTAATATTTTGTTAAAAATAATGGGATTGAATGACTTTAGTTTTCACTCAGTCAACAAAAATAAGAATGTTGCAAAAATGTCTCCTTACTTTTAATCCTGAAGAGTTTAAATGGTCATGTCAAAAGAACCAGGTCCAAATGTCTGCAACAGCATTTTTTTAATTATCTCTATTCCTTCAAGGCCCCATCAAAATACATTCTATAATATAAGTTTCAACAAGTGGTAATCTGCTATGATCCACTATTATACCATGGACCACAGAGTAATCCTCAAACTTGTCAGGAGAAAAGATAATATATACCTTATTCATGTGTTTTTCTCTATACAAATTGGGTCGAAATTTCTGAGAAAGCCACTTAAATTAAGGGTCACCTATTGACTAATTTAATAGAACAGCCAAATGGATCTTTTCACTAACCTATAAAAAGGTATTGGTAGAAAGTGCCACATGGCTGGTAATTCTAGAACAAAGAGCAGGGGTAAGGCATGAGCGTGGGGAAGCAAAAGAAAACAAGGTAATATACAACAATGAGGCAAATACTTAAGTCTCAGAGATCAGAGGCTAAAAGGGTAGTCTAATACCTAAACAAAAAGTCCAGAAAGATACTAGGGCAGGCAAGAAAAGAGAGGTCTCCCAACACTCTTCCTGCTCATTAGTGTTCTAACATAACATCTGTTAACATATCTTTGTTGATAGCAATTTCATCAATTCTTCCATTAAGGTTAAACTCTTTTCAGAGCAGTTATCTGAATGACGAGTGCATCTCCCCCAAAACTACATACTGTCTAAATTTGAGAAACTGGGGCAGAAATATCTCAAGTGGCTCTAGGGATTAACAGGTCAGGGATGGGAGATTTGAAGGATTCTCATACACTTATGAAAGAACCGATGCAGCTGAATAGGAATTACAATGCGCCACTGTTGGCCTTGATTTTCAGAGAAGAATTTGGAAGATTGCTGGAGTTCCTACTGAATACATTTCTAAGCACAGGTACATGAAGAGGATACCAGATGGTTACAGAGCCCTTCTTTGATAAATCCTCTATTTCTTCATCTGAATTTCTCTGATTCATGAAACATCTTATTACTGCAAGAATTATTATTCTAGTAAGCTACTTGCTGTGTTGTGGCACCTAATAGAGTTGGTTAAGTACACTTACTTTTTGAGTTTTAAAAATATATTTTTATTTATTTTTATTTTTTTAAAAGATTTTATTTGTCAGAGAGAGACAGTACACACAAGCAGGGGGAGCAGCAGGCAGAGCGAGAAGCAAGCTCCCCGCTGAGCAGGGACCCTGATGCGGGACTCAATCCCAGGACCCTGGGATCACGACCTGAGCTGAAGGCAGATGCTTAACCGACTGAGCCATCCAGGCGTCCCGAAAATATATTTATTTTTAAAAAGTTGTCTTTTATAAATTGTTACTGCTCAGAGATGACTGCTGGGGAAAAAAAAGTTATTCTGTGCTTCTTTCAATTGATTAAATAGATCTTATTCCTTTAGAAGAATTGGGTAGTTGTTTTAATATTTTTCAGACCTATTATGTATTATTTATTTTTTGACCTACAGGCCATTTTGTCTTAAGAGACTCTTAAAGCTGTCAAGCTATGTCTCAAATTCAAAATCCCCAGGATTTCATGTCTTCTGTGAAAACATTTGGTGAGAATAACAAAATCTTTTTGAATTGTTCTTCAATTCTACTGAATTTTACTACTTTATCTGGTTTTTAAAAGATAAGGAAAGAACAAGGTTGGGTAGATGGGATTGGTGATGAAGGAAAGAACAAAATGAGAAAATGTAAGCAGCAGAAATAACAATTTATTTGCTTAGGCAGAAAAAAAGCTGCTTCACAACTAAAACTTTAAATAACCTATTAACATCTGGACACGAGAGATGTGGGGTTCTAACTAGAGCAATGGCAATGGGTTGGGGATGGGGGAAAGGAATGGTCTTGAAACAGTTCTGAGGTTAAATGGATAAAATGTAATGTATGGAGGGAAGAGAAAAAGAGAGAAATCAAAGCTTATATTTAAGTAAGTGAGGCTGGGAAAAAAGTAAAATTATTAGTCAAGGAAATATAGAAAAAGAAAAATGACAAAACAATGCAGATGGTTTAACTTTTTAAATACCACTTCATACTACTTTTTATGTTTGCCATCTGAGGAGGTAAATATTAAGAATGGAAAAATAAAGACAATAAAACTCTGAAAGTACACATCTATATTTTATTCAATTTTATATTTGGCACCTAGCACTATACCTTACACTCAGAGTAAATATTTATGTATTGACCAGGCTACGAGTTTTATGTACATTATCTCATTTAACTCTTTATTTTTGGGGGGGTTGGGGGTGGTGTGGGGAGGGGCGCAGTGAGAAGGAGCTAGAGATCTTAAGTAGGCTGCATGCCCAGTGCAGAGCCCAACGCAGGGGTCAATCTCACAACCCTGAGATCATGACCTGAGCTGAAATCAAAGTCAGCCACTTAACCAAATGAGCCACCCAGGTGTCCCTCATTTAACTCTCGTATCTATTACCCATTTTACAAATGAGGAAACTAAAGCTTCGAGAGATAAGTACTTGCTCAAGACAAAAATACAGATGCAACAACATGGATGGAGCTAGCATATTATGCTAAGTGAAATAAGTCAGTCAGAGAAAGACAAATACCATATGATTTCACCCATATGTGGACTTTAAGAAACAAAACAAATAAGCAAAGGGTGGGGAGGAGGGGAGAGAGAGAGAGAGACAAACGAAGAAATAGACTCTTAGCTATAGAGAACAAACTGATGGTTACCAGAAGGGAGGTGGGTAAGGGGATGGGTAAAACAGATGATGGGAATTAAGGGGTGCACTTGTTCTGATGAGCACTGGGTATTGTATGGAAGTGTTGAATCACTATATGGTATACCTGAAACTAATATAACACTGTATGTTAATTAACCGGAATAAAAATAAAAATAAAAAAGCCCCTGTCCTTCAAGTAACATCTTCCATTAAGATACACATGTTTAAAATATAGATGTAGAAGTATATAATGAAAGCCATGTTCTTAAAAAAAAAAAAATTACAGAGCTAGCTGATTCCAAAGTTTATCTTTTTAACAAAGCCTGTGTTGATTACTCAAAAAATGGGCTGAAAGAATGAAATAATCTTTTAGGGGGTTGTTTAGGATAACATATAAAGGACATTACAGAATTGAAATGTTGATATTTAAGCACTCTTCTTCTCTTTATAATAATCATATGATCTTTTATAGTATGAACCAGAAATTAGTTTTGTTTTCCACATTTTTCCTAATGACTAATATAATTCATGTCGTGGACATGAAGTCACTACACTTGTAAATGACGGACAAAATTCTCAGTGTTGGCAAATAAGCCTGTTGGGAATATATCTAACAAGGAAAGCACAAGCATACAAAGCCCAGGGATATTACTGGACATGGGCTGGCACACAAAGCGGTACTGACTAAAACTCTACATGTACTTGTTGCTAAGTTGCTTGCAGAAATAAAAGTGTGAGCACTGAAGCATCTGACATGTTGATCACAACCTCTGTGAGAAGATAAAAGGTAGGCACAGTGGCAAGACTCAAATGGATAGGAATCCATCCAGTCATCAGTGCTATAAATAGTAAAAATACTTACCTCTTTACCTCCCGAGAGTGGTGGGTAGCAGTATATTATTTTTGATGCCCTGACATTTAATTTTATTTTGTTGAAAACATTTCCTGATCTTCTAAATTTCAAAATGGTTTAGATTAACCCATCTGGGTGGGATTCAATCAGATATTCAGTCTGTAGAATATCATCTTTATCTTTCATGCAAAATATTGTCTCAGTTTTAACAGAAAGAATTCAACTATAGAAAGAAAACTATAGAAAGCAGAACAGAAAGGGTCGAGTGTTAGGACATGCTCAAGGATAGATTTTATCCATGCATTAAGATCTGAGGAGTTTTCTAGCCTGCTTTAGGTATTTAAAAACCTAAGCCTAGTAATGGACAGAAATGTTAAGCTCCTAGAAAAGTGAAGCATTTAATAAAAGGGTCCACAGCTATGAAAAGTTAGTCTTGAGAAAATGCAAAAGATTTAATTATTTTATTTTTAAATTAAAATACTTTTGTTTTAAAAAATCCTTTTCATAAATTTTGACAAGATTTTACTCTCAACCATCCAGGCCAACTATCAACTGATCAAAAGAGATTTTTAAGGAACCATGTATTACAAATTAGTATGTATCACATAATCCTATTATTTATGAACAGATTGCATGCCAAAACTTTTGGAAACTTGGTTTAGAACTCAGAAGACATTTAAAAAAAAAGGTACTTAAATGATGGCTGGCTCCCAAGGTAGAAGCCTATTTAGTGAATAATACAATTTAAATTTAGTACCCATTATTTCACCACCATAGAAAAATCATCCTAAAATCCAACTGGGAAAGCTAGAGGCTAAGCCAGTATTTCTTTCACTGACCCTTTAATCTTGAGAATAGAATATTCTTTTTGACATCCCTCATCTGCTGGAAATGGAGATGGTGGTGGGAGGTGAGGGCAAATCTTTCTAAGGATAACTTTTAAGGGCCATAGGAAGGGATTCTCTTCCTTTTTCCTACTTTCGCCCATGTTATTCAATAGCAAGAAAGGACTCTAAACAAAAACCAGAAAAATTAGAAAATACAAAACAATACCTCTTTATTATTTCTGCAATTTCTTGAAAAAGTGCCTTCTCATCAGGTGCATAGGTAACTTCTAGTCCTGTAATTCCAGATCTAATCAGTAATGGGGTCTGATACCTGATATCTAAGAAACAAGCAAAATGTTTATTACATGTAACTGTGTAAGTAACATAATGCCTTACTTTTGAGCTCCTGAAATACTTCAAATTAAGAGTGTCCCCAAAATAAATACATCATTAACTCAATATCTTGAAAACTTTCTTAAAGGTTTTCTAGTTTAATATGCAACTGAAAATTCAAATTTCATTTTTTCAGTTATTTTCCTGAAAAGTCTACATTCACCAAATTCCTCAAGTAATAATGTGTCACCCCAAAAGAAATTTTATACTTTGCTTCTGTCTTTACTCTTCCTATGGAAAGAGCTTTGCTTAGTAGAGAATATTTTAATCAGTGGTATGTTCATTTTTAAGGAACTATGTGTTACAAAAGAGTATGTACCACATAGTCCTGTATTTATGAAGAGGTTGCATGCCAAAGCTTTTTGGAAACACTGGTTTAGAACTCAGAAAACATTTTATTAAAAAAAAAAAAAAGTTTACAACTGCATCTCAAGGAAAAAAACAAACAAAAAAAAGTCCTGATTTGCAGTGCTTGCCTATTTCCATAATGTAAAGACTCCCCACCATGGCTGATTTCAAACTACCAATATGACATCAACTAGTTCAAAAAATTCATAAAAATTTAACAATTGGCTTGCGAATTGGTACAAGTCAGCTCAAGCACACCACTGATTAAACTACAAATTCCTATATGGTTTTGTTCTGTGCTAAGATTTCCTCCTCAGTTGACTGAATTCACATATTACTATTCAAAACTGCAGAACACTTGATAGTGTATAAAATGCCTTTATGTGGTATACTCTATAATGTCTAAACCAAAAATGTGTATATTTAGGAATTGATATAAACAAAATTGGAATCTATCTTAAAAGTCTCTTATAACCCATTAACTTACCCGAGTAACTTCTTAAAAGCAAAGAAAAACTCTCTATTAGCAGCAAAATACTAACAATGCATACATAAGTTTGTCCACCCAACCTAGAGATCATCATTTTAATTCAGTATTAGCAATTAATATTTTATAAAATAGTATTCAGAACAAATTAGATATGTTAATTGGAAATTTTGTTAATAGCTTTCTATTAAGTGCTTCTGACTTTGGACAATAATTCAAGTAAGAATAATGAATCCAGGACAAAGCTATATACAATACTTCCTACTCCTACTTTAGCACACATTTTAAAAAGGAGTGTCTGATACCTGCTTGGTTTAGATCTCCAGAACAGAAACTGCCCCATTAAAAGGTTCATCCTAGGGTGGGTAGATATAAAATTAATAAAAATGAACAATACCTTGGCTGGAGACTGTCTTGTCTTTATCAATCACTATTACACCTGTGAGTTCTGTTTTGTCTGTATCTGGTAGTGGAGTGTCAGATGAGATGCAGTAAAACAGAGCACAGATTGGATCAAATTCAGGATCTGGTTCTAAGTCTCGTCTAGTTCGAGCATGTAACTCCACACTGATTAGGGTAAGATTTTGTATCTATAAAAGGAAATAAAAATGATAATTTTAGACAACTTTTTGAGACATGTTGAAGGAAATGTTTCACTAAGATTCCAAAGAAATATGTGTAAAATTATGGGAAAAAATGGCCATAAAGGATACAATCACAATTTAATACTCCACAGATTAAAGATTTTTACTTCCAAGATTAGATTGAATCAATTCATGCTTTTATTTTAGAAAAACTACTTGTGCTATAATTTCTAAGTGACAATATATACTTACAATGATTTCTCTAAAATACATGCAGTGCCTCTCAAGTTTCTCAAATGTTGAGAAAGAGAATGACTTAGTCCAAGTGCTTGTACATTCGAGTCAAAATCTGTTACTTTTTACTTTCTACCCAGTTAACCATGGTTTCACCTATAGCTTAAACTAAAAAGAAAGGGGTGCCTCCGTGGCTTAGTCATTAAGCATCTGCCTTTGACTCAGGTCATGATTCCAGGGTCCTGGGATCGAGCCCTGCATTGGGCTCCCTGCTCTGTGGGAAGCCTCGTTTTCCCTCTCCCATTTCCCCTGCTTGTGTTCTCTCTGTTAAAAAAAAAAATCTTAAAAAAACCCCCAAAAAACTAAAAAGAAAGATGTATTTTATTTTGAAATTCCTATTAATTTTCTACTACCACAGTTTACTTCTGTATGTACTAGGTAAGTTTTTAATTATAGCTTTTCCTGAAAAAATATCATAAGAATTATATGGCATCAACTACACAATAGCTAGATTTTTGCCCAGGTCCATTTTCTCTTTAACATATATGCAAAAAAGTAGTATTTTGCTTTTTATGCTTATACTCCTATGCTAATAAAAACTCTGAACTGTAATCCTTAGTTCTCTTTTTAAAAACCAAGACAAAATAGGTAGAAAATTTAGGTAAAAAAGTAAAACGTAGGTTGGATTCATGATTATAGCTGGAATTATAGCCATCAATATCAATAATGTACATTTATATGGCAATGGAAAACAGGACACTACTGTTACAGTATTGGTAATTATTGAAATCATAAATTTAATGAAGGACTGTGTTCTGTATTTATTTTGCATGAAGAAATGTAAATACAAGGCTCTCACTAGTGACGGAAGCAGAATTTGGTAAACCTCTTTGGAGGACAATTTAGAAATATCTATCAAAATTAAAAATGGACATATCCTTTGATCTAGCAATTCTACTCCTAAAAATATATCCTGCAGATATACTCACATGTAGTCAATATGAGGATATTCCTTAAAAATTATATTTCCAGTCTTTTATAGTTCATAAAAGACTAAAAATATGAATGTTTATCAGTTGGGGGCTGGTTACATAAGTTATGGGACATCCCATAAAGGCTACATATAATGAATACTCTGTAACCTTTACAATTTTCAAAAGAATGAACCAGATCTAAATGTCCTAATATGGAAAGATCACCATAATACATTGAAAAGTAGAATCAGTGAGTGTAGTATGTGTTTATGTATGTAAAAATGTTAAAGCACATGCACAGAAAATTTCTGCAAAGAGACAAAGAACTGCTTATACTGCCTTTGGGGAAGGAGACTGCTTAGAGTCTGATGTGGGAGGGAAGCTTAATTTTCATTGTAAATCTTTGTCCTGACTGAATTTTTTTTAACCATATACATGTAATATTGCATGCAATCATTAGTAAATTTGTAATTAAGTATTTTTTACAATGTAAAGAACATTAATTATACATATATAAAGCACAAGAATAAAACAAATATCCACAAATCTATTTTCCTTGAATATATACTGCTGTTTCTAAATATTAAAAACATCAAACCAAGTAAAATGGAGAGTAAAGGCAAAGAACTTCTACTATTAAATGTATGCTCTTCAGGTCTGATTTTTTTTTTTTTTAAAATGATCACATATTAATTTGGTAAGTTAAAAAACGTAAACTAGGAAAACCTTTCCCTAAACTCAAACAAAACCAAACAAAAAACAGTTTAGTTAGAAAAGGATGTTAGTTAGAAAAGTGGACAGACTATAAAGAAGACTGAAGACAATTCAGGTCAAAATATTTGTGGAGGTTGGTTTATTTAGTAGGCCAAACTGCACATTCAAATTTTGCCTTTCTATTCTTTGATATAAAATGCACTACTGATCTTAGGGGCATTTTTTTAAGCAAACATGAAATGAAGAGATGGGGGAGAGAGATTTACTTGAGTGTGACTAAGAAAAGAGGTGGTGACAAAGGAGGATGAGGATTATAACCCTTCTCTTCTGTACTAAGTATTTATATGTAGAAGAGAGAGAAATTAGCGCGGCATAATGGAACACAGGAAAAAACGCTATGGACACAATTCCCTAGAAAAGGAATGGCATATATAGTGTAGATTTTTTTGTCTTATTCCCAATGTGACCACCAGGTGGCAGTTTGGAGTATATGTTGAGATGAAGGCCTGCATAGGGAAGAAGCTGTGAGCAACCTAGCACACCTTTCAAGTGATTTTAACTTGAAGAGGGTGCATGATTCTGCAGTGGGGTTATGGAGAAATAAAGTAAGAGCATAAGGAGAATAATTCTTCAAATAATTAAAGGATAATCATATGTAACAAGTCTTTTCTAAGGTCTATCAAATTTGCTTTAATAAATATATTTTTTAAAGATTTTATTTATTTATTTGACAGATAGAGATCACAAGTAGGCAGAGAGGCAGGCAGAAAGAGAGGAGGAAGCAGGCTCCCTGCTGAGCAGGGAGCCTGATGTGGGCCTCGATCCCAGGACCCTGAGATTATAACCTGAGCTGAAGGCAGAGGCTTTAACCCACTGAGCCACCCAGGCACCCTTAATATTTCTATCACAGTATTTTTTTCCCCTAATTTTGGGTGCGTACTTCATAACATATGTATATTACTTAATTTATTTAGGCTTCAGGGGATAGAGTACAGGGCCAAGTAGGTATAAAGCAGTAACTAACTGCTGTTGAATGAAACAATGTTCAAGTAATTAGGGAATTAAGACTATGTTCCAATTTCTAAAAAAGTACAAATCTTAGTTCCAATTTAGGTAAAAATGAGGACAATATTTGAATTTTTCTCTTAATCTATGCCCATCAATCCTTAGAACAGTTTAAGACAGAATTAACTTGAGGACAAAAATATAAAAATAAAAAATCAAATTCTGTGCTCTAAGGGCAAAGACACAAAACAACTATTCAATAGAAATATCATGAACATCACATGTAATTTAAAATTTTCTAGTAGTTACATTAAAAACTAGTTAAGGCTAGCATAAAAATATTTTCATTTAATACATCTAAAACATCACCCTTTCAACATGTAATAATATAAAAAATTACTAATGTGATATTTTACATTCTTTGTTCTTATTAAGTCTTCAAAATCTGTGTGCATTTTACATTTACAGCACATTTCAATGCTGATTCTAAATTTTTATATGGAAATACTTGGTCTGTATTATTGTAAAATTTACAATTGAAAAAGTAGTTTTAAATACCTAAGTTGTTCCAAATATACTTAAAAATTTTCTAATAAAGGAGTAAAGTATCTTTTAAAATCTAAATTATGTAAAATTAAATAAAATTTAGAATTCACTTCCTGTATGGATAAGGCAAATTTTAAATTCTCAATAACCACATTGCTAGTGGTGGCCAGCACAGGTATGTGAACAATGAAAATATACTCTAATTTCCACCTTACGGCCTGTAAGAGATATGCTCTGAGTTTTATAGATAAATTTTCAGTGACCCATTCACACGTATTCTTTAGTCTATCCTGTGATTGATGTACATTTTTACAAGATGGCTGCCTACTCTTTGGCATATGGTCTGTACTGTGAAGGTAACTGGGTTATAGAGATTATGTGAACAACAGAATTGTAGCAAAGGAATTAGCAAGCACTGATCCACTGAACCATACAAGTAGAAAATACAAGCAAATATCTCATTTAGGATAGGATATAACATCTTAATATAACAATTTCAAAATAACATAGAGAATAGTTATAAAAGCTTTTCTTATTTTAGCTTCTATAAACTAAATTTCAGCTGTAAGATTTGTGAAAGTTGTGAAATCACAAAGCAGTCCCTAACTGATGGCTACTTTAAAAGTTTCTCAAAACAAACAAATCCCAAAAAGGTTTCTCTATTTTATACAAATATATAAACTAATAACAAAGTGAAGATTAACAGGTACAGAATTCAATGTATTCCTTCCTCAGTAAGAGATATCTGTACTTGTCCACAGAATGAGAGTTAAATAGTTAAATAGCGTATGTATCCTTACTGTTGCAGTTTTACCTCATGTAAAGCTTTTGCCTCCTGTAAGTTTTGTATGCTGACTTTGAAACCGTAAGTATTGTTTAAAGATGGTCCATCAATCTGAGAAGTTTCTTTCTTTGGGGTATTTCCTGCTGCAAATTGATTCTATTAAAAAAAACAACAACAACACATAGCCAGAAAAAGATAAATAAGCAATCATTTTCTTTCTTTTGATCACTTATTCCCACTTAATCTGCTTTATGTGTTTAGTAATACATGATAAACTAGTACCATCTCTTCAGACCCAAGAAGAAACTAGTTAAATATTTTATTAACATTCTTTTCATGCTAATAATTCAAGGTATCAGAACTGGGTATATGTAGAAATATCTGATACAACCTGTAAGCAAACCAAATGTTGATCTTTAGTTTACAAACCCCAAATAATAAAAATAACTCTTGTTGGAGAGTTGACATTTACACCACATGGACATTTATCTTGATCTTTCTTGGAAGTATGGAAAACAAGCAGGTAATATATGTGTAACTAGGTTGACTAAAGTTTCTAAAAGATTTGAAATTGTGGTTCTGTATTTTACCCTAACACAACACGTGTCTAAAAGATGAATGAAAACATAAATCTTGAAGGGTTTAGAAAAAATAGAATCTTTTTAAAATATTTTTTCTGATTTCTAGATCCATTAACCATTCCCTCCAAGTGTTGACTTATGTTCACAACACAACTGTACTTATTTTTTAATATAAAATAGCTTGTAATTCAATAATACTGATTTAAAAATGAAAGCTTTTAAAAAGTAGTTTTAAAATAGAAATGCTAAAACATATTTTATATGGTTAATATTAATGAAATGTAGCCAATATGGAAGTGATTTCTGTCATCTATTTCTAAGGACACATGCCTAATGTATACCTTTTTTAACATCATATATTTCTAAGTATTACCATATTTTTAGTATTTGAATAAAGGTAAGATTTTTTAGTTTCAGTAGTAAATAATGTTGCTTTCCTTTACTACTTAGTAAAATGAACTGAAAAAAAAATCAATGTTATATTTGAGAAAAAACTAATAAACCAAGAAAAAGGATATATTTTTGGTGGGATCAAAAATCACTTACTTGAGCTCTGCTGTCATTGGATTGTTCTGATTTTGCCAGTAATCAGTTAATGTATTTGTATCCTCATAATCCACATTTTGGCTATCATATTCACTTTCTCTGTAATATTTGTATTTACATATAAGAATCTTTTAGATCCCAACAACAACAAAAAAAAAACTAAAAAAAATTAGGCAATTTCTTGTTGTCTCAAAGATATGGAAATAAAATGATGCAAAAATATAATAAAATTTTTAAAAATTGAGACACAAAGTTATCATTTATCTAACTGAAATCTAAGATAAGAATGGATCTTCCACTGAACATTAAGTATGTTTAGCATAGTTACCTTCGCTTGTGTTAAGAGTACTCTTCTAAGAGTGTCAGTATTACTTCCTTTCTTATGACTCAATTTCTGGGTTTTTGGTTCTGTAGAAAGAAATGTCATATTTAACATCAAAATTGTGCATCAAAATTGCCTATTGTTTTTTTTAATTTTTGTTATTCCAAACTCCTGAGTACTATTTGGGAGTACTGTTCTATTGTCCTATTAATTCCCTCCAAAGACTTCATAATTTACAAATGAAATTAATTCAAACCTCTGAGCCCCACCAAAATAACTTTAAAATTTTGTACTTTTAAATTAAAAACATTTTAATTGTCAAGTTTTATATCTCAGTCATATCCTAGGCAATCATTTAATTCATTTATTTATATATTTATCAAGTATTTATGATGAGGAAAAAAAGAAAGTCTCTTCCCTTACAGGATCTAGAGTGAGAATAAGATATCAAATGTATACAGAAAAATAAAATTATGACAAAGGGGAATATAATTGGGAATTTTTACTAGTCAGGGAGATCAGGAAGGCTTTTTTGTGCTAAAATCAGAAGAGTAGTAATTAACTAGGAACAGTGTAAGGATTCTCCATGATTACCAAGCAAAAGAAGTGGAAATTACCGTGGGTTGAAAGAAGGCTAGGATAAACATGCAGGTGAGATGATAGCTTGGTCTAAGGTTGTGGTGGTAGAGGTAGAGAAAACAATGGAGAGATTTAGGTAATTTAAGAAACAAAAAAGTGACAGGACTTGGTTGGTAATGGACTGGGAATCAGAGGATGGGGGATAAGGGAATCAGGTGGGTGTTACAAATAAATCCCATGTTTCTGACTTGTGTAACTCAGTGACAGAGAGATGGCTGTACTATTCACTGAAGTAAGGGAAACCAAAAGAGAACCATAGGGGCTTCTGTGTGTGGGCATGTATGTCTGTGTGTATGAGTACACTGGATGACTGGTGGCAAATGTATGCTGTGAGATCATGAATTGAGTTTTAAAAACATTGACCTTATGGGGCGCCAGAGTGGTTCAGTCAGTTGAGTGTCTGCCTTGATTTTGGCTCAGGTTGTGATTCAGGTTCGTGGGATCAAGCCCACATTGCGTTCTGTGCTGGGTGTGGAGCCTGTTTAGGATTCTTTCTCTTCCTCTCCCCCTCCCCTCCCCCATCTAAAAAAAAAAAAAAAAGAAAAGAAAGAAAGAAAAATATTGACCTTGTGATGCTTCTGAGCATTCAAACAGAAATGCCAAATAGACAGCTAGATTGGAAGTTAAGAGAGTTCTGAACTGGAAATTTAAATTTGTGAGTTATCTGTAGTAATCCTCTGTAGTAATCGTGTGGGAAGGAACTCACTCATTAGGGAGAAAATATTGAGTAAAGCTTCAAAGGAAAGCAAGTAGGCAGAAACATAGGAGTAGGAAAAAAGCCAAGGGGACCAGAAGCTCCAAGAAGGAAGGTACGGTCAACAGAACAATGACTGTTCAAAGAGGGCATGAGACAGGAACACCAAAAAAAAACATACACTGGCTTTAGCTACATGAAACTTTTTGAAAATCTTTACAAGAGCCATACTAATGGAATGATGGGGACAGAATCGAATGTTGAGTGGGCTAAGAAATGAGTAGGAGGTAAAGAAATGGGAGTTGTCAAATTATAAAAATCTTTTAAGAAATCTGGCTTTGAAAGGTAGTGATCCTCAGGGGCACATGCACCCAAATGTTTATAGCAGCAATGTCCACAATAGCCAAACTATGGAAAGAACCTAGATGTCCATCAACAGATGAATGGATAAAGAAGATGTGGTATATATATACAATGGAATACTATGCAGCTATCAAAAGAAACGAAATCTTGCCGTTTGCAACGACATGGATGGAACTGGAGGGTATTATGCTGAGCGAAATAAGTCAATCAGAGAAAGACAATTATCATATGATCTCTCTGATATGAGGAACT